>CAXAJV010000500.1:3600000-4200000 GCA_963969225.1 Xylocopa violacea | reverse complement strand
AGTTCACGGTGGTAACATAATATACGCCTACAACGCTATATATACTAGCCTAAGGCAACCTGACATCTCGGATGTAATATTTGACAACATTTCTGGCGTGTGAGCGCGTACTTCTCGGTGGGAACATCATATACGTCTGTAACGTTATATATCCTGTCGTAAGGCAATATAACATCTCGGATGTGATATTTTACAACATTCCTGGTCGGTCGTCGCCCGCTTCTCGATGGGGACATTATATACGTCTATAACGTTGAATATCCTAACCTAAAGCAACCTAACATCTGGGATGTAATATTTTACAACATTCCTGGCGTGTCGTCGCCTACATCTCGATGGGAACATTATATACGTCTATAACGTTATATATCCTAGCCCAAGGCAACCTAACTTGTAGAATGTAATATTTTACAACATTCCTGGCGTGTCGTCGCCTCCTTCTCTATGGGAACATTATATACATCTATAACGTTGTATATCCTAACCTAAGGCAACCTAACATCTCGGATGTAATATTTTACAACATTCCTGTCATGTCGGTCCCTACTTCTAGGTGGGAACATTGTATACGTCTATAACGATATATATCCTAGCCTAAGGCAACCTAACATGTCGAATGTAATATTTTACAACATTCCTGTCGTGTCGTCGCCAGCTTCTCGATGGGGACATTATATACGTCTATAACGTTGTATATTCTAACCTAACGCAACCTAACATCTGGGATGTAATATTTTAAAACATTCCTGGCATGTCGGTCCCTACGTCTCGGTGGGAACATTATATACGTCTATAACGATATATATCCTAACCTAAGGCAACCTATCATCTCGGATGTAATATTTTACAACATTCCTGGCGCTTCGGCTGCTACTTTTCGGTGGGAACATTATATACGTCTATAACGTTACATATCCTAACGTATGGCAACATAACATCTCGGATGTTATATTTTACAACATTCCTGGCGTGTTGTCGCCTGCTTCTCGATGGGGACTTTATGTACGTCTATAACGTTGTATATCCTAACCTAACGCAACCTAACATCTCGGATGTAATATTTGACAACATTCCTGGCGTGTTAACCCGCACTTCTCGGTGGGAACATCATATACGTCTATAACGTTGTATATACTAACCTAACGCAACCTAACATCTCGGATGTAATATTTGACAACATTCCTGGCGTGTTAAACCGCACTTCTCGGTGGGAACATCATATACGTCTATAGCGATATATATCCTAACCTAAGGCAACCTAACATCTCGGATGTAATATTTTACAACATTCCTGGCGCTTCGGCTGCTACTTTTCGGTGAGAACATTATATACGTCTATAACGTTACATATCCTAACGTATGGCAACATAACATCTCGGATGTAATATTTTAAAACATTCCTGGCATGTCGGTTCCCACGTCTCGGTGGGAACATTATATACGTCTATAACGATATATATCCTAACCTAAGGCAACCTAACATCTCGGATGTAATATTTTACAACATTCCTGGCATGTCGGTCCCTACTTCTCGGTGGAAACAATGTATACGTCTATAACGATATATATCCTAGCCTAAGGCAACCTAACATCTCGGATATAATATTTTACAACATTCCTGGCGTGTCGTCGCCTACTTCTGGATGGGGACATTATATACATCTGTAACGTCATATATCCTAACCTAAGGGAACCTAACATCTCGGGTGTAATATTTTACAACATTCCTGGCGTGTCGTCGCCTACTTCTGGATGGGGACATTATATACATCTATAACGTCATATATCCTAACCTAAGGGAACCTAACATCTCGGGTGTAATATTTTACAACATTCCTGGCGTGTCGTCGCCTACTTCTCGATGGGGACATTATATACATCTATAACCTTGTATATACTAACCTAACGCAACCTAACATCTGGGATGTAATATTTTACCACATTCCTGGCATGTCGGTGCCTACGTCTCGGTGGGAACATTATATACGTCTATAACGTTATATATCCTAGCCTAAGGCCACCTAACATGTCGAATGTAATATTTTACAACATTCCTGACGCGTCGGCCCCTATTTTTCGGTGGGAATATTACATACGTCTATAACGTTATATATCCTAGTCTAAGGCAACCTGACATGTCGAATGTAATATTTTACAACACTCCTGTCGTGTAGTCGCCTACTTCTGGATGGGGACATTATATACATCTATAACTTTGTATATCCTAACCTAAGGCAACCTAACATTTCGGATGTAATATTTTACAACATTCCTGGCACGTCGGTCCCTACTTCTCGGTGGAAACAATGTATACGTCTATAACGATATATATCCTAGCCTAAGGCAACCCAACATGTAGAATGTAATATTTTACAACAATCCTGGCGTGTCGTCGCCTACTTCTCGATGGGGACATTATATACATCTATAACGTTGTATATCCTAACCTAAGGCAACCTAACATCTCGGATGTAATATTTGACAACATTCCTGGCGTGTTAACCCGCACTTCTCGGTGGGAAAATCATATACGTCTATAGCGATATATATCCTAACCTAAGGCAACATAACATCTCGGATGTTATATTTTACAACATTCCTGGCGTGTCGTCGCCTGCTTCTCGATGGGGACTTTATGTACGTCTATAACGTTGTATATCCTAACCTAACGCAACCTAACATCTCGGATGTAATATTTTACAACATTCTGGCGTGTCGTCGCCTGCTTCTCGATGGGGACATCTTATACGTCTATAACGTTGT
The DNA here is from genome assembly GCA_963969225.1 of Xylocopa violacea. Lineage (NCBI taxonomy): Eukaryota > Metazoa > Arthropoda > Insecta > Hymenoptera > Apidae > Xylocopa > Xylocopa violacea. The sequence continues at coordinate 4,197,237 of CAXAJV010000500.1, read as the reverse complement.
ATATCCTAACCTAAGGCTACCTAACATCTCGGATGTAATATTTTACAACATTCCTGTCATGTCGGTCCCTACTTCTCGGTGGGAACATTGTATACGTCTATAACGATATATATCCTAGCATAAGGCAACCTAACATGTCGAATGTAATATTTTACAACATTCCTGTCGTGTCGCCGCCTGCTTCTCGATGGGGACATTATATACGTCTATAACGTTGTATATTCTAACCTAACGCAACCTAACATCTGGGAAATAATATTTTAGAACATTCCTGGCGTGTCGTCGCCTACTTCTGGATGGGGACATTATATACATCTATAACGTCATATATCCTAACCTAAGGGAACCTAACGTCTCGGGTGTAATATTTTACAACATTCCTGGCGCGTCGGCCGCTATTTCTCGGTGGGAATATTGTATACGTCTATAACGTTATATATCCTAGCCTAAGGCAACCTAACATCTCGGATGTAATATTTCACAACATTCCTGGCGTGTTAACCCGCACTTCTCGGTGGGAATATCATATACGTCTATAGCGATATATATCCTAGCCTAAGTCGACCTAACATGTCGAATGTAATATTTTACATCATTCCTGACGTGTCGGCCCGTAGTTCACGGTGGTAACATTATACACGCCTACAACGTTATATATACTAGCCTAAGGCAACCTGACATCTCGGATGTAATATTTGACAACATTTCTGGCGTGTGAGCGCGTACTTCTCGGTGGGAACATCATATACGTCTGTAACGTTATATATCCTGTCGTAAGGCAACATAACATCTCGGATGTGATATTTTACAACATTCCTGGTCGGTCGTCGCCCGCTTCTCGATGGGGACATTATATACGTCTATAACGTTGAATATCCTAACCTAAAGCAACCTAACATCTGGGATGTAATATTTTAAAACATTCCTGGCATGTCGGTCCCTACGTCTCGGTGGGAACATTATATACGTCTATAACGATATATATCCTAACCTAAGGCAACCTAACATCTCGGATGTAATATTTTACAACATTCCTGGCGCTTCGGCTGCTACTTTTCGGTGGGAACATTATATACGTCTATAACGTTACATATCCTAACGTATGGCAACATAACATCTCGGATGTTATATTTTACAACATTCCTGGCGTGTTGTCGCCTGCTTCTCGATGGGGACTTTATGTACGTCTATAACGTTGTATATCCTAACCTAACGCAACCTAACATCTCGGATGTAATATTTGACAACATTCCTGGCGTGTTAACCCGCACTTCTCGGTGGGAACATCATATACGTCTATAGCGATATATATCCTAACCTAAGGCAACCTAACATCTCGGATGTAATATTTTACAACATTCCTGGCGCTTCGGCTGCTACTTTTCGGTGGGAACATTATATACGTCTATAACGTTATATATCCTAACCTAAGGGAACCTAACATCTCGGGTGTAATATTTTACAACATTCCTGGCGTGTCGTCGCCTACTTCTCTATAGGAACATTATATACATCTATAACGTTGTATATCCTAACCTAAGGCAACCTAACATCTCGGATGTAATATTTTACAACATTCCTGTCATGTCGGTCCCTACTTCTCGGTGGGAACATTGTATACGTCTATAACGATATATATCCTAGCATAAGGCAACCTAACATGTCGAATGTAATATTTTACAACATTCCTGTCGTGTCGCCGCCTGCTTCTCGATGGGGACATTATATACGTCTATAACGTTGTATATTCTAACCTAACGCAACCTAACATCTGGGAAATAATATTTTACAACATTCCTGGCGTGTCGTCGCCTACTTCTGGATGGGGACATTATATACATCTATAACGTCATATATCCTAACCTAATGGAACCTAACGTCTCGAGTGTAATATTTTACAACATTCCTGGCGCGTCGGCCGCTATTTCTCGGTGGGAATATTGTATACGTCTATAACGTTATATATCCTAGCCTAAGGCAACCTAACATCTCGGATGTAATATTTCACAACATTCCTGGCGTGTTAACCCGCACTTCTCGGTGGGAATATCATATACGTCTATAGCGATATATATCCTAGCCTAAGGCGACCTAACATGTCGAATGTAATATTTTACATCATTCCTGACGTGTCGGCCCGTAGTTCACGGTGGTAACATTATATACGCCTACAACGTTATATATACTAGCCTAAGGCAACCTGACATCTCGGATGTAATATTTGACAACATTTCTGGCGTGTGAGCGCGTACTTCTCGGTGGGAACATCATATACGTCTGTAACGTTATATATCCTGTCGTAAGGCAATATAACATCTCGGATGTGATATTTTACAACATTCCTGGTCGGTCGTCGCCCGCTTCTCGATGGGGACATTATATACGTCTATAACGTTGAATATCCTAACCTAAAGCAACCTAACATCTGGGATATAATATTTTACAACATTCCTGGCGTGTCGTCGCCTACATCTCGATGGGAACATTATATACGTCTATAACGTTATATATCCTAGCCCAAGGCAACCTAACTTGTAGAATGTAATATTTTACAACATTCCTGGCGTGTCGTCGCCTCCTTCTCTATGGGAACATTATATACATCTATAACGTTGTATATCCTAACCTAAGGCAACCTAACATCTCGGATGTAATATTTTACAACATTCCTGTCATGTCGGTCCCTACTTCTAGGTGGGAACATTGTATACGTCTATAACGATATATATCCTAGCCTAAGGCAACCTAACATGTCGAATGTAATATTTTACAACATTCCTGTCGTGTCGTCGCCTGCTTCTCGATGGGGACATTATATACGTCTATAACGTTGTATATTCTAACCTAACGCAACCTAACATCTGGGATGTTATATTTTACAACATTCCTGGCGTGTCGTCGCCTACTTCTGGATGGGGACATTATATACATCTATAACCTTGTATATACTAACCTAACGCAACCTAACTTCTGGGATGTAATATTTTACAACATTCCTGGCATGTCGGTCCCTACGTCTCCGTGGATACATTATATACGTCTATAACGTTGTATATCCTAACCTAACGCAACCTAACATCTGGGATGTAATATTTTAAAATATTCCTGGCATGTCGGTCCCTACGTCTCGGTGGGAACATTATATACGTCTATAACGATATATATCCTAACCTAAGGCAACCTAACATCTCGGATGTAATATTTTACAACATTCCTGTCGTGTCGTCGCCTGCTTCTCGATGGGCACATTATATACGTCTATAACGTTGTATATTGTAACCTAACGCAACCTAACATCTGGGATGTTATATTTTACAACATTCCTGGCATGTCGGTCCCTACGTCTCCGTGGGAACATTATATACGTCTATAACGATATATATCCTAACCTAAGGCAACCTAACATCTCGGATGTAATATTTTACAACATTCCTGGCGCTTCGGCTGCTACTTTTCGGTGGGAACATTATATACGTCTATAACGTTACATATCCTAACGTATGGCAACATAACATCTCGGATGTTATATTTTACAACATTCCTGGCGTGTCGTCGCCTGCTTCAAGATGGGGACTTTATGTACGTCTAGAACGTTGTATATCCTAAGCTAACGCAACCTAACATCTGGGATGTAATATTTTACAACATTCCTGGCATGTCGGTCCCTACGTCTCGGTGGGAACGTTATATACGTCTATAACGATATATATCCTAACCTAAGGGAACCTTACATCTCGGATGTAATATTTTACAACATTCCTGGCATGTCGGTCCCTACTTCTCGGTGGGAACAATGTATACGTCTATAACGATATATATCCTAGCCTAAGGCAACCCAACATGTAGAATGTAATATTTTACAACATTCCTGGCGTGTCGTCGCCTACTTCTCGATGGGGACATTATATACATCTATAACCTTGTATATCCTAACCTAAGGCAACCTAACATGTCGAATGTAATATTTTACATCATTCCTGTCGTGTCGCCGCCTGCCTCTCGATGGGGACATTATATACGTCTATAACGTTGTATATTCTAACCTAACGCAACCTAACATCTGGGATGTTGTATTTTACAACATTCCTGGCGTGTCGTCGCCTACTTCTGGATGGGGCATTATATACATCTATAACGTCATATATCCTAACCTAAGGGAACCTAACATCTCGGGTGTAATATTTTACAACATTCCTGGCGTGTCGTCGCCTACTTCTCGATGGGGACATTATATACATCTATAACCTTGTATATACTAACCTAACGCAACCTAACTTCTGGGATGTAATATTTTACAACATTCCTGGCATGTCGGTCCCTACGTCTCCGTGGATACATTATATACGTCTATAACGTTGTATATCCTAACCTAACGCAACCTAACATCTGGGATGTAATATTTTAAAATATTCCTGGCATGTCGGTCCCTACGTCTCGGTGGGAACATTATATACGTCTATAACGATATATATCCTAACCTAAGGCAACCTAACATCTCGGATGTAATATTTTACAACATTCCTGGCGCTTCGGCTGCTACTTTTCGGTGGGAACATTATATACGTCTATAACGTTACATATCCTAACGTATGGCAACATAACATCTCGGATGTTATATTTTACAACATTCCTGGCGTGTCGTCGCCTGCTTCTCGATGGGGACTTTATGTACGTCTATAACGTTGTATATTCTAACCTAACGCAACCTAACATCTCGGATGTAATATTTTACAACATTCTGGCGTGTCGTCGCCTGCTTCTCGATGGGGACATCTTATACGTCTATAACGTTGTATATCCTAACCTAAGGCAACCTCACATCTCGGATGTAATATTTCACAACATTCCTGGCGTGTTAACCCGCACTTCTCGGTGGGAATATCATATACGTCTATAACGATATATATTCTAGCCTAAGGCAACCTAACATGTCGAATGTAATATTTTACAACATTCCTGTCGTGTCGTCGCCTGCTTCTCGATGGGCACATTATATACGTCTATAACGTTGTATATTGTAACCTAACGCAACCTAACATCTGGGATGTTATATTTTACAACATTCCTGGCATGTCGGTCCCTACGTCTCCGTGGGAACATTATATACGTCTATAACGATATATATCCTAACCTAAGGCAACCTAACATCTCGGATGTAATATTTTAAACATTCCTGGCGCTTCGGCTGCTACTTTTCGGTGGGAACATTATATACGTCTATAACGTTACATATCCTAACGTATGGCAACATAACATCTCGGATGTTATATTTTACAACATTCCTGGCGTGTCGTCGCCTGCTTCAAGATGGGGACTTTATGTACGTCTAGAACGTTGTATATCCTAAGCTAACGCAACCTAACATCTGGGATGTAATATTTTACAACATTCCTGGCATGTCGGTCCCTACGTCTCGGTGGGAACGTTATATACGTCTATAACGATATATATCCTAACCTAAGGGAACCTTACATCTCGGATGTAATATTTTACAACATTCCTGGCATGTCGGTCCCTACTTCTCGGTGGGAACAATGTATACGTCTATAACGATATATATCCTAGCCTAAGGCAACCCAACATGTAGAATGTAATATTTTACAACATTCCTGGCGTGTCGTCGCCTACTTCTCGATGGGGACATTATATACATCTATAACCTTGTATATCCTAACCTAAGGCAACCTAACATGTCGAATGTAATATTTTACATCATTCCTGTCGTGTCGCCGCCTGCCTCTCGATGGGGACATTATATACGTCTATAACGTTGTATATTCTAACCTAACGCAACCTAACATCTGGGATGTTGTATTTTACAACATTCCTGGCGTGTCGTCGCCTACTTCTGGATGGGGCATTATATACATCTATAACGTCATATATCCTAACCTAAGGGAACCTAACATCTCGGGTGTAATATTTTACAACATTCCTGGCGTGTCGTCGCCTACTTCTCGATGGGGACATTATATACATCTATAACCTTGTATATACTAACCTAACGCAACCTAACATCTGGAATGTAATATTTTACAACATTCCTGGCATGTCGGTCCCTACGTCTCCGTGGGTACATTATATACGTCTATAACGTTGTATATCCTAACCTAACGCAACCTAACATCTGGGATGTAATATTTTAAAACATTCCTGGCATGTCGGTCCCTACGTCTCGGTGGGAACTTTATATACGTCTATAACGATATATATCCTAACCTAAGGCAACCTAACATCTCGGATGTAATATTTTACAACATTCCTGGCGCTTCGGCTGCTACTTTTCGGTGGGAACATTATATACGTCTATAACGTTACATATCCTAACGTATGGCAACATAACATCTCGGATGTTATATTTTACAACATTCCTGGCCTGTCGTCGCCTGCTTCTCGATGGGGACTTTATGTACGTCTATAACGTTGTATATCCTAACCTAACGCAACCTAACATCTGGGATGTAATATTTTAAAACATTCCTGGCATGTCGGTCCCCACGTCTCGGTGGGAACATTATATACGTCTATAACGATATATATCCTAACTTAAGGCAACCTAACATTTCGGATGTAATATTTTACAACATTCCTGGCACGTCGGCCCTACTTCTCGGTGGAAACAATGTATACGTCTATAACGATATATATCCTAGCCTAAGGCAACCCAACATGTAGAATGTAATATTTTACAACAATCCTGGCGTGTCGTCGCCTACTTCTCGATGGGGACATTATATACATCTATAACGTTGTATATCCTAACCTAAGGCAACCTAACATCTCGGATGTAATATTTGACAACATTCCTGGCGTGTTAACCCGCACTTCTCGGTGGGAACATCATATACGTCTATAGCGATATATATCCTAACCTCAGGCAACCTAACATCTCGGATGTAATATTTGACAACATTCCTGGCGTGTTAACCCGCACTTCTCGGTGGGAAAATCATATACGTCTATAGCGATATATATCCTAACCTAAGGCAACCTAACATCTCGGATGTAATATTTTACAACATTCCTGGCGTGTCGTCGCCTACTTCTGGATGGGGACATTATATACATCTATAACGTCATATATCCTAACCTAAGGGAACCTAACATCTCGGGTGTAATATTTTACAACATTCCTGGCGTGTCGTCGCCTACTTCTCGATGGGGACATTATATACATCTATAACCTTGTATATACTAACCTAACGCAACCTAACATCTGGGATGTAATATTTTACAACATTCCTGGCATGTCGGTCCCTACGTCTCCGTGGGTACATTATATACGTCTATAACGTTGTATATCCTAACCTAACGCAACCTAACATCTGGGATGTAATATTTTAAAACATTCCTGGCATGTGGGTCCCTACGTCTCGGTGGGAAAATTATATACGTCTATAACGATATATATCCTAACCTAAGGCAACCTAACATCTGGGATGTAATATTTTACAACATTCCTGGCGCTTCGGCTGCTACTTTTCGGTGGGAACATTATATACGTCTATAACGTTACATATCCTAACGTATGGCAACATAACATCTCGGATGTTATATTTTACAACATTCCTGGCGTGTCGTCGCCTGCTTCTCGATGGGGACTTTATGTACGTCTATAACGTTGTATATCCTAACCTAACGCAACCTAACATCTCGGATGTAATATTTTACAACATTCTGGCGTGTCGCCGCCTGCTTCTCGATGGGGACAGTATATACGTCTATAACGTTGTATATACTAACCTAACGCAACCTAACATCTCGGATGTAATATTTGACAACATTCCTGGCGTGTTAACCCGCACTTCTCGGTGGGAACATCATATACGTCTATAGCGATATATATCCTAACCTAAGGCAACCTAACATCTCGGATGTAATATTTTACAACATTCCTGGCGCTTCGGCTGCCACTTTTCGGTGGGAACATTATATACGTCTATAACGTTACATATCCTAACGCATGGCAACATAACATCTCGGATGTTATATTTTACAACATTCCTGGCATGTCGGTCCCTACGTCTCCGTGGGTACATTATATACGTCTATAACGTTGTATATCCTAACCTAACGCAACCTAACATCTGGGATGTAATATTTTAAAACATTCCTGGCATGTCGGTCCCTACGTCTCGGTGGGAACATTATATACGTCTATAACGATATATATCCTAACCTAAGGCAACCTAACATCTCGGATGTAATATTTTACAACATTCCTGGCATGTCGGTCCCTACTTCTCGGTGGAAACAATGTATACGTCTATAACGATATATATCCTAGCCTAAGGCAACCCAACATGTAGAATGTAATATTTTTCAACATTCCTGGCGTGTCGTCGCCTACTTCTCGATGGGGACATTATATACATCTATAACGTTGTATATCCTAAACTAAGGCAACCTAACATCTCGGATGTAATATTTTACAACATTCCTGGCATTCGGTCCCTACTTCTCGGTGGGAACATTATATACATCTATAACGTTGTATATCCTAACCTAAGGCAACCTAACATCTCGGATGTAATATTTTACAACATTCCTGTCATGTCGGTCCCTACTTCTAGGTGGGAACATTGTATACGTCTATAACGATATATCTCCTAGCCTAAGGCAACCCAACATGTAGAATGTAATATTTTTCAACATTCCTGGCGTGTCGTCGCCTACTTCTGGATGGGGACATTATATACATCTATAACGTCATATATCCTAACCTAAGGGAACCTAACATCTCGGGTGTAATATTTTACAACATTCCTGGCGTGTCGTCGCCTACTTCTCGATGGGGACATTATATACGTCTATAACGTTGTATATCCTAACCTAAGGCAACCTAACATCTGGGATGTTATATTTTACAACATTCCTGGCGTGTCGTCGCCTACTTCTGGATGGGGCATTATATACATCTATAACGTCATATATCCTAACCTAAGGGAACCTAACATCTCGGGTGTAATATTTTACAACATTCCTGGCGTGTCGTCGCCTACTTCTCGATGGGGACATTATATACATCTATAACCTTGTATATACTAACCTAACGCAACCTAACATCTGGGATGTAATATTTTACAACATTCCTGGCATGTCGGTCCCTACGTCTCCGTGGGTACATTATATACGTCTATAACGTTGTATATCCTAACCTAACGCAACCTAACATCTGGGATGTAATATTTTAAAACATTCCTGGCATGTCGGACCCTACGTCTCGGTGGGAACATTATATACGTCTATAACGATATATATCCTAACCTAAGGCAACCTAACATCTGGGATGTAATATTTTAAAACATTCCTGGCATGTCGGTCCCTACGTCTCGGTGGGAACATTATATACGTCTATAACGATATATATCCTAACCTAAGGCAACCTAACATCTCGGATGTAATATTTTACAACATTCCTGGCGTGTCGTCGTCTACTTCTGGATGGGGACATTATATACATCTATAACGTTGTATATCCTAACCTAAGGCAACCTAACATCTCGGATGTAATATTTTGCAACATTCCTGGCATGTCGGGCCCTACTTCTCGGTGGGAACATTGTATACGTCTATAACGATATATATCCGAGCCTAAGGCAACCTAACATGTCGAATGTAATATTTTACAACATTCCTGTCGTGTCGTCGCCTGCTTCTCGATGGGGACATTATATACATCTATAACGTCATATATCCTAACCTAAGGGAACCTAACATCTCGGGTGTAATATTTTACAACATTCCTGGCGTGTCGTCGCCTACTTCTCGATGGGGACATTATATACGTCTATAACGTTGTATATCCTAACCTAACGCAACCTAACATCTCGGATGTAATATTTTACAACATTCTGGCGTGTCGCCGCCTGCTTCTCGATGGGGACAGTATATACGTCTATAACGTTGTATATACTAACCTAACGCAACTTAACATCTCGGATGTAATATTTGACAACATTCCTGGCGTGTTAACCCGCACTTCTCGGTGGGAACATCATATACGTCTATAGCGATATATATCCTAACCTAAGGCAACCTAACATCTCGGATGTAATATTTGACAACATTCCTGGCGTGTTAACCCGCACTTCTCGGTGGGAAAATCATATACGTCTATAGCGATATATATCCTAACCTAAGGCAACCTAACATCTCGGATGTAATATTTTACAACATTCCTGGCGTGTCGTCGCCTACTTCTGGATGGGGACATTATATACATCTATAACGTCATATATCCTAACCTAAGGGAACCTAACATCTCGGGTGTAATATTTTACAACATTCCTGGCGTGTCGTCGCCTACTTCTCGATGGGGACATTATATACATCTATAACCTTGTATATACTAACATAACGCAACCTAACATCTGGGATGTAATATTTTACAACATTCCTGGCATGTCGGTCCCTACGTCTCCGTGGGTACATTATATACGTCTATAACGTTGTATATCCTAACCTAACGCAACCTAACATCTGGGATGTAATATTTTAAAACATTCCTGGCATGTCGGTCCCTGCGTCTCGGTGGGAACATTATATACGTCTATAACGATATATATCCTAACCTAAGGCAACCTAACATCTCGGATGTAATATTTTACAACATTCCTGGCATGTCGGTCCCTACTTCTCGGTGGGAACAGAATATTCTAAGCCCGGCCCCGGGAGGGGGCTCGGACATGCTTCATCGCCATATATGGCATACGCGTAAAAATACCCATAACCCCACTCCCCCGGCGAGCCAATACCGAGGGAGCGGGCGCGGAGAAACCAGCACCGCCATGCACCACTCATATTTTTCGTCATTTAAGTTCTTTGACTTATCCGTACATTTTTGTACATTGTGTTATCTTTCAACACCTCTTGCGTAGGGAGAAGACCCAGTCCTGACTCATCGTCGGCTGTAAGGATTTTTGATCTACTAACGCACCAATAGGTCAGGATTAACTTTGTTTTTAATTCCCAACCCGACAAATTACGTTCGATTATTTTTGTTCGAATTCGCAGTGGCAGCCCTTTGCTTCACCCACACAGATCTAGCTGTGGGACTACTGACGGCGGGAACCACGAGGAGGTGGCTGCTTGCTAACTATGGCCCGTAGGAGTTCACAGGTATTTTTATCCTTCCCACCTGCTATCCTAGAGATTTGCACATGGAGGCAACGACTAGGGGGGGTGCTCCCCTACACCATCTTAAATCCCAATGGGGCCATAGCTTCTCCCGCCTTCTCGGTGGGAACAATGTATACGTCTATAACGATATATATCCTAGCCTAAGGCAACCCAACATGTAGAATGTAATATTTTACAACATTCCTGTCGTGTCGCCGCCTGCCTCTCGATGGGGACATTATATACGTCTATAACGTTGTATATTCTAACCTAACGCAACCTAACATCTGGGATGTTATATTTTACAACATTCCTGGCGTGTCGTCGCCTACTTCTGGATGGGGCATTATATACATCTATAACGTCATATATCCTAACCTAAGGGAACCTAACATCTCGGGTGTAATATTTTACAACATTCCTGGCGTGTCGTCGCCTACTTCTCGATGGGGACATTATATACGTCTATAACGTTGTATATCCTAACCTAACGCAACCTAACATCTCGGATGTAATATTTTACAACATTCTGGCGTGTCGCCGCCTGCTTCTCGATGGGGACAGTATATACGTCTATAACGTTGTATATACTAACCTAACGCAACCTAACATCTCGGATGTAATATTTGACAACATTCCTGGCGTGTTAACCCGCACTTCTCGGTGGGAACATCATATACGTCTATAGCGATATATATCCTAACCTAAGGCAACCTAACATCTCGGATGTAATATTTGACAACATTCCTGGCGTGTTAACCCGCACTTCTCGGTGGGAAAATCATATACGTCTATAGCGATATATATCCTAACCTAAGGCAACCTAACATCTCGGATGTAATATTTTACAACATTCCTGGCGCTTCGGCTGCTACTTTTCGGTGGGAACATTATATACGTCTATAACGTTACATATCCTAACGTATGGCAACATAACATCTCGGATGTTATATTTTACAACATTCCTGGCGTGTCGTCGCCTGCTTCTCGATGGGGACATTATATACATCTATAACGTTGTATATCCTAACCTAAGGCAACCTAACATCTCGGATGTAATATTTTACGACATTCCTGGCATTCGGTCCCTATTTCTCGGTGGGAACATTGTATACGTCTATAACGATATATATTCTAGCCTAAGGCAACCTAACATGTCGAATGTAATATTTTACAACATTCCTGGCGTGTCGGTCCCTACTTCTAGGTGGGAACATTGTATACGTCTATAACGATATATCTCCTAGCCTAAGGCAACCCAACATGTAGAATGTAATATTTTTCAACATTCCTGGCGTGTCGTCGCCTACTTCTGGATGGGGACATTATATACATCTATAACGTCATATATCCTAACCTAAGGGAACCTAACATCTCGGGTGTAATATTTTACAACATTCCTGGCGTGTCGTCGCCTACTTCTCGATGGGGACATTATATACGTCTATAACGTTGTATATCCTAACCTAAGGCAACCTAACATCTGGGATGTTATATTTTACAACATTCCTGGCGTGTCGTCGCCTACTTCTGGATGGGGCATTATATACATCTATAACGTCATATATCCTAACCTAAGGGAACCTAACATCTCGGGTGTAATATTTTACAACATTCCTGGCGTGTCGTCGCCTACTTCTCGATGGGGACATTATATACATCTATAACCTTGTATATACTAACCTAACGCAACCTAACATCTGGGATGTAATATTTTACAACATTCCTGGCATGTCGGTCCCTACGTCTCCGTGGGTACATTATATACGTCTATAACGTTGTATATCCTAACCTAACGCAACCTAACATCTGGGATGTAATATTTTAAAACATTCCTGGCATGTCGGACCCTACGTCTCGGTGGGAACATTATATACGTCTATAACGATATATATCCTAACCTAAGGCAACCTAACATCTGGGATGTAATATTTTAAAACATTCCTGGCATGTCGGTCCCTACGTCTCGGTGGGAACATTATATACGTCTATAACGATATATATCCTAACCTAAGGCAACCTAACATCTCGGATGTAATATTTTACAACATTCCTGGCGTGTCGTCGTCTACTTCTGGATGGGGACATTATATACATCTATAACGTTGTATATCCTAACCTAAGGCAACCTAACATCTCGGATGTAATATTTTGCAACATTCCTGGCATGTCGGGCCCTACTTCTCGGTGGGAACATTGTATACGTCTATAACGATATATATCCGAGCCTAAGGCAACCTAACATGTCGAATGTAATATTTTACAACATTCCTGTCGTGTCGTCGCCTGCTTCTCGATGGGGACATTATATACATCTATAACGTCATATATCCTAACCTAAGGGAACCTAACATCTCGGGTGTAATATTTTACAACATTCCTGGCGTGTCGTCGCCTACTTCTCGATGGGGACATTATATACGTCTATAACGTTGTATATCCTAACCTAACGCAACCTAACATCTCGGATGTAATATTTTACAACATTCTGGCGTGTCGCCGCCTGCTTCTCGATGGGGACAGTATATACGTCTATAACGTTGTATATACTAACCTAACGCAACTTAACATCTCGGATGTAATATTTGACAACATTCCTGGCGTGTTAACCCGCACTTCTCGGTGGGAACATCATATACGTCTATAGCGATATATATCCTAACCTAAGGCAACCTAACATCTCGGATGTAATATTTGACAACATTCCTGGCGTGTTAACCCGCACTTCTCGGTGGGAAAATCATATACGTCTATAGCGATATATATCCTAACCTAAGGCAACCTAACATCTCGGATGTAATATTTTACAACATTCCTGGCGTGTCGTCGCCTACTTCTGGATGGGGACATTATATACATCTATAACGTCATATATCCTAACCTAAGGGAACCTAACATCTCGGGTGTAATATTTTACAACATTCCTGGCGTGTCGTCGCCTACTTCTCGATGGGGACATTATATACATCTATAACCTTGTATATACTAACATAACGCAACCTAACATCTGGGATGTAATATTTTACAACATTCCTGGCATGTCGGTCCCTACGTCTCCGTGGGTACATTATATACGTCTATAACGTTGTATATCCTAACCTAACGCAACCTAACATCTGGGATGTAATATTTTAAAACATTCCTGGCATGTCGGTCCCTGCGTCTCGGTGGGAACATTATATACGTCTATAACGATATATATCCTAACCTAAGGCAACCTAACATCTCGGATGTAATATTTTACAACATTCCTGGCATGTCGGTCCCTACTTCTCGGTGGGAACAGAATATTCTAAGCCCGGCCCCGGGAGGGGGCTCGGACATGCTTCATCGCCATATATGGCATACGCGTAAAAATACCCATAACCCCACTCCCCCGGCGAGCCAATACCGAGGGAGCGGGCGCGGAGAAACCAGCACCGCCATGCACCACTCATATTTTTCGTCATTTAAGTTCTTTGACTTATCCGTACATTTTTGTACATTGTGTTATCTTTCAACACCTCTTGCGTAGGGAGAAGACCCAGTCCTGACTCATCGTCGGCTGTAAGGATTTTTGATCTACTAACGCACCAATAGGTCAGGATTAACTTTGTTTTTAATTCCCAACCCGACAAATTACGTTCGATTATTTTTGTTCGAATTCGCAGTGGCAGCCCTTTGCTTCACCCACACAGATCTAGCTGTGGGACTACTGACGGCGGGAACCACGAGGAGGTGGCTGCTTGCTAACTATGGCCCGTAGGAGTTCACAGGTATTTTTATCCTTCCCACCTGCTATCCTAGAGATTTGCACATGGAGGCAACGACTAGGGGGGGTGCTCCCCTACACCATCTTAAATCCCAATGGGGCCATAGCTTCTCCCGCCTTCTCGGTGGGAACAATGTATACGTCTATAACGATATATATCCTAGCCTAAGGCAACCCAACATGTAGAATGTAATATTTTACAACATTCCTGTCGTGTCGCCGCCTGCCTCTCGATGGGGACATTATATACGTCTATAACGTTGTATATTCTAACCTAACGCAACCTAACATCTGGGATGTTATATTTTACAACATTCCTGGCGTGTCGTCGCCTACTTCTGGATGGGGCATTATATACATCTATAACGTCATATATCCTAACCTAAGGGAACCTAACATCTCGGGTGTAATATTTTACAACATTCCTGGCGTGTCGTCGCCTACTTCTCGATGGGGACATTATATACGTCTATAACGTTGTATATCCTAACCTAACGCAACCTAACATCTCGGATGTAATATTTTACAACATTCTGGCGTGTCGCCGCCTGCTTCTCGATGGGGACAGTATATACGTCTATAACGTTGTATATACTAACCTAACGCAACCTAACATCTCGGATGTAATATTTGACAACATTCCTGGCGTGTTAACCCGCACTTCTCGGTGGGAACATCATATACGTCTATAGCGATATATATCCTAACCTAAGGCAACCTAACATCTCGGATGTAATATTTGACAACATTCCTGGCGTGTTAACCCGCACTTCTCGGTGGGAAAATCATATACGTCTATAGCGATATATATCCTAACCTAAGGCAACCTAACATCTCGGATGTAATATTTTACAACATTCCTGGCGCTTCGGCTGCTACTTTTCGGTGGGAACATTATATACGTCTATAACGTTACATATCCTAACGTATGGCAACATAACATCTCGGATGTTATATTTTACAACATTCCTGGCGTGTCGTCGCCTGCTTCTCGATGGGGACATTATATACATCTATAACGTTGTATATCCTAACCTAAGGCAACCTAACATCTCGGATGTAATATTTTACGACATTCCTGGCATTCGGTCCCTATTTCTCGGTGGGAACATTGTATACGTCTATAACGATATATATTCTAGCCTAAGGCAACCTAACATGTCGAATGTAATATTTTACAACATTCCTGGCGTGTCGTCGCCTGCTTCAAGATGGGGACTTTATGTACGTCTAGAACGTTGTATATCCTAAGCTAACGCAACCTAACATCTGGGATGTAATATTTTACAACATTCCTGGCATGTCGGTCCCTACGTCTCGGTGGGAACGTTATATACGTCTATAACGATATATATCCTAACCTAAGGGAACCTTACATCTCGGATGTAATATTTTACAACATTCCTGGCATGTCGGTCCCTACTTCTCGGTGGGAACAATGTATACGTCTATAACGATATATATCCTAGCCTAAGGCAACCCAACATGTAGAATGTAATATTTTACAACATTCCTGGCGTGTCGTCGCCTACTTCTCGATGGGGACATTATATACATCTATAACCTTGTATATCCTAACCTAAGGCAACCTAACATGTCGAATGTAATATTTTACATCATTCCTGTCGTGTCGCCGCCTGCCTCTCGATGGGGACATTATATACGTCTATAACGTTGTATATTCTGACCTAACGCAACCTAACATCTGGGATGTTGTATTTTACAACATTCCTGGCGTGTCGTCGCCTACTTCTGGATGGGGCATTATATACATCTATAACGTCATATATCCTAACCTAAGGGAACCTAACATCTCGGGTGTAATATTTTACAACATTCCTGGCGTGTCGTCGCCTACTTCTCGATGGGGACATTATATACATCTATAACCTTGTATATACTAACCTAACGCAACCTAACATCTGGAATGTAATATTTTACAACATTCCTGGCATGTCGGTCCCTACGTCTCCGTGGGTACATTATATACGTCTATAACGTTGAATATCCTAACCTAAAGCAACCTAACATCTGGGATGTAATATTTTACAAGATCCCTGGCATGTCGGTCCCCACGTCTCGGTGGGAACATTATATACGTCTATAACGATATATATCCTAACCTAAGGCAACCTAACATCTCGGATGTAATATTTTACAACATTCCTGGCATGTCGGTCCCTACTTCTCGGTGGAAACAATGTATACGTCTATAACGATATATATCCTAGCCTAAGGCAACCCAACATGTAGAATGTAATATTTTACAACATTCCTGTCGTGTCGTCGCCTACTTCTCGATGGGGACATTATATACATCTATAACGTTGTATATCCTAACCTAACGCAACCTAACATCTGGGATGTAATATTTTACAACATTCCTGGCATGTCGGTCCCTACTTCTCGGTGGGAACATTCTATACGTCTATAACGTTGTATATCCTAACCTAAGGGAACCTAACATCACGGGTGTAATGTTTTACAACATTGCTGACGCGTCGTCGCCTACTTCTCGATGGGGACATTATATACATCTATAACGTTGTATATCCTAACCTAAGGCTACCTAACATCTTGGATGTAATATTTTACAACATTCCTGTCATGTCGGTCCCTACTTCTCGGTGGGAACATTGTATACGTCTATAACGATATATATCCTAGCCTAAGGCAACCTAACATGTCGAATGTAATATTTTACAACATTCCTGTTGTGTCGTCGCCTGCTTCTCGATGGGGACATTATATACGTCTATAACGTTGTATATTCTAACCTAACGCAACCTAACATCTGGGATGTAATATTTTACAACATTGCTGGCGTGTCGTCGCCTACTTCTGGATGGGGACATTATATACATCTATAACGTCATATATCCTAACCTAAGGGAACCTAACATCTCGGGTGTAATATTTTACAACATTCCTGGCGTGTCGTCGCCTACTTCTCGATGGGGACATTATATACATCTATAACCTTGTATGTACTAACCTAACGCAACCTAACATCTGGGATGTAATATTTTACAACATTCCTGTCATGTCGGTCCCTACTTCTCGGTGGGAACATTGTATACGTCTATAACGATATATATCCTAGCCTAAGGCAACCTAACATGTCGAATGTAATATTTTACAACATTCCTGTCGTGTCGCCGCCTGCTTCACGATGGGGACATTATATACGTCTATAACGTTGTATATTCTAACCTAGCGCAACCTAACATCTGGGATGTAATATTTTACAACATTCCTGGCGTGTCGTCGCCTACTTCTGGATGGGGACATTATATACATCTATAACGTCATATATCCTAACCTAAGGGAACCTAACATCTCGGGTGTAATATTTTACAACATTCCTGGTGGGTCGTCGCCCGCTTCTCGATGGGGACATTATATACGTCTATAACGTTGAATATCCTAACCTAAAGCAACCTAACATCTGGGATGTAATATTTTACGAGATCCCTGGCATGTCGGTCCCCACCTCTCGGTGGGAACATTATATACGTCTATAACGATATATATCCTAACCTAAGGCAGCCTAACATCTGGGATGTAATATTTTAAAACATTCCTGGCATGTCGGTCCCTACGTCTCGGTGGGAACATTATATACGTCTATAACGATATATATCCTAACCTAAGGCAACCTAACATATCGGATGTAATATTTTACAACATTCCTGGCGCTTCGGCTGCTACTTTTCGGTGGGAACATTATATACGTCTATAACGTTACATATCCTAACGTATGGCAAAATAACATCTCGGATGTTATATTTTACAACATTCCTAGCGTGTCGTCGCCTGCTTCTCGATGGGGACATTATATACGTCTATAACGTTGTATATTCTAACCTAACGCAACCTAACATCTGGGATGTAATATTTTACAACATTCCTGGCGTGTCGTCGCCTACTTCTGGATGGGTACATTATATACATCTATAACGTCATATATCCTAACCTAAGGGAACCTAACATCTCGGGTGTAATATTTTACAACATTCCTGTCGTGTCGTCGCCTACTTCTCGATGAGGACATTATATACATCTATAACCTTGTATATACTAACCTAACGCAACCTAACATCTGGGATGTAATATTTTACAACATTCCTGGCATGTCGGTCCCTACGTCTCCGTGGGTATATTATATACGTCTATAACGTTGTATATCCTAACCTAACGCAACCTAACATCTGGGATGTAATATTTTACAACATTCCTGGCATGTCGGTCCCTACTTCTCGGTGGGAACATTCTATACGTCTATAACGTTGTATATCCTAACCTAAGGGAACCTAACATCACGGGTGTAATGTTTTACAACATTGCTGACGCGTCGTCGCCTACTTCTCGATGGGGACATTATATACATCTATAACGTTGTATATCCTAACCTAAGGCTACCTAACATCTTGGATGTAATATTTTACAACATTCCTGTCATGTCGGTCCCTACTTCTCGGTGGGAACATTGTATACGTCTATAACGATATATATCCTAGCCTAAGGCAACCTAACATGTCGAATGTAATATTTTACAACATTCCTGTCGTGTCGTCGCCTGCTTCTCGATGGGGACATTATATACGTCTATAACGTTGTATATTCTAACCTAACGCAACCTAACATCTGGGATGTAATATTTTACAACATTCCTGGCGTGTCGTCGCCTACTTCTGGATGGGGACATTATATACATCTATAACGTCATATATCCTAACCTAAGGGAACCTAACATCTCGGGTGTAATATTTTACAACATTCCTGGCGTGTCGTCGCCTACTTCTGGATGGGGACATTATATACGTCTATAACGTTGTATATCCTAACCTAAGGCAACCTAACATCTCGGATGTAATATTTTACAACATTCCTGGCATGTCGGTCCCTACTTCTCGGTGGGAACATTGTATACGTCTATAGCGATATATATTCTATCCTAAGGCAACCTAACATGTCGAATGTAATATTTTACAACATTCCTGTCGTGTCGTCGCCTGCTTCTCGATGGGGACATTATATACGTCTATAACGTTGTATATTCTAACCTAACGCAACCTAACATCTGGGATGTTATATTCTACAACATTCCTGGCGTGTCGTCGCCTACTTCTGGATGGGGACATTATATACATCTATAACGTCATATATCCTAACCTAAGGGAACCTAACATCTCGGGTGTAATATTTTACAACATTCCTGGCGTGTCGTCGCCTACTTCTCGATGGGGACATTATATACATCTATAAAGTTGTATATCCTAACCTAAGGCAACCTAACATCTCGGATGTAATATTTTACAACATTCCTGGCATGTCGGGCCCTACTTCTCGGTGGGAACATTGTATACGTCTATAACGATATATATCCTAGCCTAAGGCAACCTAACATGTCGAATGTAATATTTTACAACATTCCTGTCGTGTCGTCGCCTGCTTCTCGATGGGGACATTCTATACGTCTATAACGTTGTATATCCTAACCTAAGGGAACCTAACATCTCGGGTATAATATTTTAGAACATTCCTGACGCGTCAGTCCCTATTTCTCGGTGGGAACATTATATACGTCTATAACGTTATATATCCTAGCCTAAGGCAACCTCACTTGTAGAATGTAATATTTTACAACATTCCTGGCGTGTCGTCGCCTACTTCTCTATAGGAACATTATATACATCTATAACGTTGTATATGCTAACCTAAGGCAACCTAACATCTCGGATGTAATATTTTACAACATTCCTGTCATGTCGGTCCCTACTTCTCGGTGGGAACATTGTATACGTCTATAACGATATATATCCTAGCTTAAGGCAACCTAACATGTCGAATGTAATATTTTACAACATTCCTGTCGTGTCGCCGCCTGCTTCTCGATGGGGACATTATATACGTCTATAACGTTGTATATTCTAACCTAACGCAACCTAACATCTGGGATGTAATATTTTACAACATTCCTGGCGTGTCGTCGCCTACTTCTGGATGGGGCATTATATACATCTATAACGTCATATATCCTAACCTAAGGGAACCTAACATCTCGGGTGTAATATTTTACAACATTCCTGGCGTGTCGTCGCCTACTTCTCGATGGGGACATTATATACATCTATAACCTTGTATATACTAACCTAACGCAACCTAACATCTGGGATGTAATATTTTACAACATTCCTGGCAAGTCGGTCCCTACGTCTCCGTGGATACATTATATACGTCTATAACGTTGTATATCCTAACCTAACGCAACCTAACATCTGGGATGTAATATTTTAAAACATTCCTGGCATGTCGGTCCCTACGTCTCGGTGGGAACATTATATACGTCTATAACGATATATATCCTAACCTAAGGCAACCTAACATCTCGGATGTAATATTTTACAACATTCCTGGCGCTTCGGCTGCTACTTTTCGGTGGGAACATTATATACGTATATATCGTTACATATCCTAACGTATGGCAACATAACATCTCGGATGTTATATTTTACAACATTCCTGGCGTGTCGTCGCCTGCTTCTCGATGGGGACTTTATGTACGTCTAGAACGTTGTATATCCTAAGCTAACGCAACCTAACATCTGGGATGTAATATTTTACAACATTCCTGGCATGTCGGTCCCTACGTCTCGGTGGGAAAGTTATATACGTCTATAACGATATATATCCTAACCTAAGGGAACCTTACATCTCGGATGTAATATTTTACAACATTCCTGGCATGTCGGTCCCTACTTCTCGGTGGAAACAATGTATACGTCTATAACGATATATATCCTAGCCTAAGGCAACCCAACATGTAGAATGTAATATTTTACAACATTCCTGGCGTGTCGTCGCCTACTTCTCGATGGGGACATTATATACATCTATAACGTTGTATATCCTAACCTAAGGCAACCTAACATCTCGGATGTAATATTTTACAACATTCCTGGCATGTCGGTCCCTACTTCTCGGTGGGAACATTGTATACGTCTATAACGATATATATTCTAGCCTAAGGCAACCTAACATGTCGAATGTAATATGTTACAACATTCCTGTCGTGTCGTCGCCTGCTTCTCGATGGGGACATTATATACGTCTATAACGTTGTATATTCTAACCTAACGCAACCTAACATCTGGGATGTTATATTTTACAACATTCCTGGCGTGTCGTCGCCTACTTCTGGATGGGGACATTATATACATCTATAACGTCATATATCCTAACCTAAGGGAACCTCACATCTCGGGTGTAATATTTTACAACATTCCTGGTGGGTCGTCGCCCGCTTCTCGATGGGGACATTATATACGTCTATAACGTTGAATATCCTAACCTAAAGCAACCTAACATCCGGGATGTAATATTTTACGAGATCCCTGGCATGTCGGTCCCCACGTCTCGGTGGGAACATTATATACGTCTATAACGATATATATCCTAACCTAAGGCAACCTAACATCTCGGATGTAATATTTTACAACATTCCTGGCATGTCGGTCCCTACTTCTCGGTGGAAACAATGTATACGTCTATAACGATATATATCCTAGCCTAAGGCAACCCAACATGTAGAATGTAATATTTTACAACATTCCTGGCGTGTCGTCGCCTACTTCTCGATGGAGACATTATATACATCTATAACGTTGTATATCCTAACCTAAGGCAACCTAACATCTCGGATGTAATATTTTACAACATTCCTGGCATGTCGGTCCCTACTTCTCGGTGGTAACATTGTATACGTCTATAACGATATATATTCTAGCCTAAGGCAACCTAACATGTCGAATGTAATATTTTACAACATTCCTGTCGTGTCGTCGCCTGCTTCTCGATGGGGACATTATATACGTCTATAACGATGTATATTCTAACCTAACGCAACCTAACATCTGGGATGTTATATTTTACAACATTCCTGGCGTGTCGTCGCCTACTTCTGGATGGGGACATTATATACATCTATAACGGCATATATCCTAACCTAAGGGAACCTAACATCTCGGGTGTAATATTTTACAACACCCTGGCGTGTCGTCGCCTACTTCTCGATGGCGACATTATATACATCTATAACGTTGTATATCCTAACCTAATGCAACCTAACATCTCGGATGTAATATTTTACAACATTCCTGGCATGTCGGTCCCTACTTCTCGGTGGTAACATTGTATACGTCTATAACGATATATATTCTAGCCTAAGGCAACCTAACATGTCGAATGTAATATTTTACAACATTCCTGTCGTGTCGTCGCCTGCTTCTCTATGGGGACATTATATACGTCTATAACGATGTATATTCTAACCTAACGCAACCTAACATCTGGGATGTTATATTTTACAACATTCCTGGCGTGTCGTCGCCTACTTCTGGATGGGGACATTATATACATCTATAACGGCATATATCCTAACTTAAGGGAACCTAACATCTCGGGTGTAATATTTTACAACACCCTGGCGTGTCGTCGCCTACTTCTCGATGGGGACATTATATACATCTATAACGTTTTATATCCTAACCTAAGGCAACCTAACATTTCGGATGTAATATTTTACAACATTCCTGGCATGTCGGGCCCTACTTCTCGGTGGGAACATTGTATACGTCTATAACGATATATATCCTAGCCTAAGCCAACCTAACATGTCGAATGTAATATTTTACAACAATCCTGGCGTGTCGTCGCCTACTTCTCGATGGGGACATTATATACATCTATAACGTTGTATATCCTAACCTAAGGCAACCTAACATCTCGGATGTAATATTTTGCAACATTCCTGGCATGTCGGGCCCTACTTCTCGGTGGGAACATTGTATACGTCTATAACGATATATATCCGAGCCTAAGGCAACCTAACATGTCGAATGTAATATTTTACAACATTCCTGTCGTGTCGTCGCCTGCTTCTCGATGGGGACATTCTATGCGTCTATAACGTTGTATATCCTAACCTAAGGGAACCTAACATCTCGGGTGTAATATTTTAGAACATTCCTGCCGCGTCAGTCCCTATTTCTCGGTGGGATCATTATATACGTCTATAACGTTATATATCCTAGCCTAAGGCAACCTCACTTGTAGAATGTAATATTTTACAACATTCCTGGCGTGTCGTCGCCTACTTCTCTATGGGAACATTATATACATCTATAACGTTGTATATCCTAACCTAAGGCAACCTAACATCTCGGATGTAATATTTTACAACATTCCTGTCATGTCGGTCCCTACTTCTTGGTGGGAACATTGTATACGTCTATAACGATATATATCCTAGCCTAAGGCAACCTAACATGTCGAATGTAATATTTTACATCATTCCTGGCGTGTCGTCGCCTGCTTCCCGATGGGAACATTATATACGTCTATAACGTTGTGTATCCTAACCTAACGCAACCTAACATCTGGGATGTAATATTCCTGGCGTGTCGTCGCCTACTTCTGGATGGGGAGATTATATACGTCTATAACGTTATATATCCTAACCTAAGGCAACCTAACATCTCGGATGTAATAGTTGACAACATTTCTGTCGTGTCCGCCCGTACTTCTCGGTGGGAACATTATATACGTCTATAACGTTATATATCCTAGCCTAAGGCCACATAACATGTCTAATGTAATATTTTACAACATTCCTGGCGTGTCGTCGCCTGCTTCTCGATGGGGACATTATATACGTCTATAACGTTGTATATCCTAACCTAACGCAACCTAACATCTCGGACGTAATATTTTACAACATTCCTGGCAAGTCGGTCCCTACATCTCGGTGGGAACATACTATACGTCTATAAAGTTGTATATCCTAACCTAAGGGAACCTAACATCTCGGGTGTAATATTTTACAACATTCCTGACTCGTCGGCCCCTATTTTTAGGTGGGAACATTATATACGTCTATAACGCTATATATCCTAGCCTAAGGCAACCTAAGATGTCGAATGTAATATTTTACAACATTCTGGCGTGTCGTCGCCTGCTTCTCGATGGGGAGATTATATACGTCTATAACTTAGTATATCCTACCCCAGCGCAACCTAAGATTTGGGATGTAATATTTTACAACATTCCTTGCATGTCGGTGCCTACGTCTCGGTGGGAACATTATATACGTCTATAACGTTATATATCCTAGCCTAAGGCCACCTAACATGTCGAATGTAATATTTTACAACATTCCTGACGCGTAGGCCCCTATTTTTCGGTGGGAACATTACATACGTCTATAACGTTATATATCCTAGTCTAAGGCAACCTGACATGTCGAATGTAATATTTTACAACACTCCTGTCGTGTCGTGGCCTGCTTCTCGATGGGGACATTATATACGTCTATAACGTTGTATATCCTAACCTAACGCAACCTAACATCTCGGACGTAATATTTTACAACATTCCTGGCATGTCGGTCCCTATATCTCGGTGGGAACATACTATACGTCTATAAAGTTGTATATCCTAACCTAAGGGAACCTAACATCTCGGGTGTAATATTTTACAACATTCCTGACTCGTCGGCCCCTATTTTTAGGTGGGAACATTATATACGTCTATAACGCTATATATCCTAGCCTAAGGCAACCTAAGATGTCGAATGTAATATTTTACAACATTCTGGCGTGTCGTCGCCTGCTTCTCGATGGGGAGATTATATACGTCTATAACTTAGTATATCCTACCCCAGCGCAACCTAAGATTTGGGATGTAATATTTTACAACATTCCTTGCATGTCGGTGCCTACGTCTCGGTGGGAACATTATATACGTCTATAACGTTATATATCCTAGCCTAAGGCCACCTAACATGTCGAATGTAATATTTTACAACATTCCTGACGCGTAGGCCCCTATTTTTCGGTGGGAACATTACATACGTCTATAACGTTATATATCCTAGTCTAAGGCAACCTGACATGTCGAATGTAATATTTTACAACACTCCTGTCGTGTAGTCGCCTACTTCTGGATGGGGACATTATATACATCTATAACTTTGTATATCCTAACCTAAGGCAGCCTAACATCTCGGATGTAATATTTTACAACATTCCTGGCATGTCGGTCCCTACATCTCGGTGGGAACATACTATACGTCTATAACGTTGTATATCCAAACCTAAGGGAACCTAACATCTCGGGTGTAATATTTTACAACATTCCTGACGCGTCGGCCCCTATTTTTCGGTGGGAACATTATATACGTCTATAACGTTATATATCCTAGCCTAAGGCAACCTAAGATGTCGAATGTAATATTTTACAACATTCCTGGCGTGTCGTCGCCTACTTCACGATGGGGACATTATATACATCTATAACATTGTATATCCTAACCTAAGGCAACCTAACATCTCGGATGTAATATTTTACAACATTCTGGCGTGTCGTCGCCTGCTTCTCGATGGGGAGATTATATACGTCTATAACATTGTATGTCCTAACCTAACGCAACCTAACATTTGGGATGCAATATTTTACAACATTCCTGGCATGTCGGTGCCTACGTCTCGGTGGGAACATTATATACGTCTATAACGATATATGTCCCAACCTAAGGCAACCTAACACCTCGGATGTAATAGTTGACAACATTCCTGGCGTCTAGGCTCGTACTTCTCGGTGGGAACATTGTATACGTCTATAACGTTATATATCCTAGCCTAAGGCGACCTAACATGTCTAATGTAATATTTTACAACATTCCTGGCGTGTCGTCGCCTGCTTCTCGATGGGGACATTATATACGTCTATAACGTTGTATATCCTAACCTAAAGCAACCTAACATCTGGGATGTAATATTTTTTACAAGATTCCTGGCATGTCGGTGCCTACGTCTCGGTGGGAACATTATATACGTCTATAACGTTATATATCCTAGCCTAAGGCCACCTAACATGTCGAATGTAATATTTTACAACATTCCTGACGCGTCGGCCCCTATTTTTCGGTGGGAACATTACATACGTCTATAACGTTATATATCCTAGTCTAAGGCAACCTGACATGTCGAATGTAATATTTTACAACACTCCTGTCGTGTAGTCGCCTACTTCTGGATGGGGACATTATATACATCTATAACTTTGTATATCCTAACCTAAGGCAGCCTAACATCTCGGATGTAATATTTTACAACATTCCTGGCATGTCGGTCCCTACATCTCGGTGGGAACATACTATACGTCTATAACGTTGTATATCCTAACCTAAGGGAACCTAACATCTCGGGTGTAATATTTTACAACATTCCTGACGCGTCGGCCCCTATTTTTCGGTGGGAACATTATATACGTCTATAACGTTATATATCCTAGCCTAAGGCAACCTAAGATGTCGAATGTAATATTTTACAACATTCCTGGCGTGTCGTCGCCTACTTCACGATGGGGACATTATATACATCTATAACATTGTATATCCTAACCTAAGGCAACCTAACATCTCGGATGTAATATTTTACAACATTCTGGCGTGTCGTCGCCTGCTTCTCGATGGGGAGATTATATACGTCTATAACGTTGTATGTCCTAACCTAACGCAACCTAACATTTGGGATGCAATATTTTACAACATTCCTGGCATGTCGGTGCCTACGTCTCGGTGGGAACATTATATACGTCTATAACGATATATGTCCCAACCTAAGGCAACCTAACACCTCGGATGTAATAGTTGACAACATTCCTGGCGTCTAGGCACGTACTTCTCGGTGGGAACATTGTATACGTCTATAACGTTATATATCCTAGCCTAAGGCAACCTAACGTGTCGAATGTAATATTTTACAACATTCCTGGCGTGTCGTCCCCTGCTTCTCGATGGGGACATTATATACGTCTATAACGTTGTACATCCTAACCTAACGCAACCTAACATCTCGGATGTAATATTTTACAACATTCCTGGCATGTCGGTCCGTACATCTCGGTGGGAACATACTATACGTCTATAACGATATATATCCAAACCGAAGGGAACCTAACATCTCGGATGTAATATTTTACAACATTCCTGGCGTGTCGTCGCCTGCTTCTCGATGGGGACGTTATATACGTCTATAACGTTGTATATCCTAACCTAACGCAACCTAACATCTCGGATGTAATATTTTACAACATTCTTGGCATGTCGGACCCTACATATCGGTGGGAACATACTATACGTCTATAAAGTTGTATATCCTAACCTAAGGGAACATAACATCTCGGGTGTAATATTTTACAACATTCCTGACTCATCGGCCCCTATTTTTAGGTGGGAACATTATATACGTCTATAACGCTATATATCCTAACCTAACGCAACCTAACATTTGGGATGCAATATTTTACAACATTCCTGGCATGTCGGTGCCTACGTCTCGGTGGGAACATTATATACGTCTATAACGATATATGTCCCAACCTAAGGCAACCTAACACCTCGGATGTAATAGTTGACAACATTCCTGGCGTCTAGGCTCGTACTTCTCGGTGGGAACATTGTATACGTCTATAACGTTATATATCCTAGCCTAAGGCGACCTAACATGTCGAATGTAATATTTTACAACATTCCTGACGCGTCGGCCCCTATTTTTCGGTGGGAACATTACATACGTCTATAACGTTATATATCCTAGTCTAAGGCAACCTGACATGTCGAATGTAATATTTTACAACACTCCTGTCGTGTAGTCGCCTACTTCTGGATGGGGACATTATATACATCTATAACTTTGTATATCCTAACCTAAGGCAGCCTAACATCTCGGATGTAATATTTTACAACATTCCTGGCATGTCGGTCCCTACATCTCGGTGGGAACATACTATACGTCTATAACGTTGTATATCCTAACCTAAGGGAACCTAACATCTCGGGTGTAATATTTTACAACATTCCTGACGCGTCGGCCCCTATTTTTCGGTGGGAACATTATATACGTCTATAACGTTATATATCCTAGCCTAAGGCAACCTAAGATGTCGAATGTAATATTTTACAACATTCCTGGCGTGTCGTCGCCTACTTCACGATGGGGACATTATATACATCTATAACATTGTATATCCTAACCTAAGGCAACCTAACATCTCGGATGTAATATTTTACAACATTCTGGCGTGTCGTCGCCTGCTTCTCGATGGGGAGATTATATACGTCTATAACGTTGTATATCCTAACCTAACGCAACCTAACATTTGGGATGCAATATTTTACAACATTCCTGGCATGTCGGTCCCCAAGTCTCGGTAGGAACATTATATACGTCTATAACGTTATATATCCTAGCCTAAGGCCACCTAACATGTCGAATGTAATATTTTACAACATTCCTGACGCGTCGGCCCCTATTTTTCGGTGGGAACATTACATACGTCTATAACGTTATATATCCTAGTCTAAGGCAACCTGACATGTCGAATGTAATATTTTACAACACTCCTGTCGTGTAGTCGCCTACTTCTGGATGGGGACATTATATACATCTATAACTTTGTATATCCTAACCTAAGGCAGCCTAACATCTCGGATGTAATATTTTACAACATTCCTGGCATGTCGGTCCCTACATCCCGGTGGGAACATACTATACGTCTATAACGTTGTATATCCTAACCTAAGGGAACCTAACATCTCGGGTGTAATATTTTACAACATTCCTGACGCGTCGGCCCCTATTTTTCGGTGGGAACATTATATACGTCTATAACGTTATATATCCTAG
Source organism: Xylocopa violacea (assembly GCA_963969225.1). Classification (NCBI taxonomy): domain Eukaryota; kingdom Metazoa; phylum Arthropoda; class Insecta; order Hymenoptera; family Apidae; genus Xylocopa; species Xylocopa violacea. Next base: position 4,167,615 of record CAXAJV010000500.1, on the reverse strand, counting down.
CCTAAGGCAACCTAAGATGTCGAATGTAATATTTTACAACATTCCTGGCGTGTCGTCGCCTACTTCACGATGGGGACATTATATACATCTATAACATTGTATATCCTAACCTAAGGCAACCTAACATCTCGGATGTAATATTTTACAACATTCTGGCGTGTCGTCGCCTGCTTCTCGATGGGGAGATTATATACGTCTATAACGTTGTATATCCTAACCTAACGCAACCTAACATCTGAGATGTAATATTCCTGGCGTGTCGTCGCCTACTTCTGGATGGGGAGATTATATACGTCTATAACGTTATATATCCTAAGCTAAGGCAACCTAACATCTCGGATGTAATAGTTGACAACATTTCTGGCGTGTCCGCCCGTACTTCTCGGTGGGAACATTATATACGTCTATAACGTTATATATCCTAGCCTAAGGCCACATAACATCTCGGATGTAATATTTTACAACATTCTGGCGTGTCGTCGCCTGCTTCTCGATGGGGAGATTATATACGTCTATAACGTTGTATATCCTAACCTAACGCAACCTAACATTTGGGATGCAATATTTTACAACATTCCTGGCATGTCGGTGCCTACGTCTCGGTGGGAACATTATATACGTCTATAACGATATATATCCAAACCGAAGGGAACCTAACATCTCGGATGTAATATTTTACAACATTCCTGGCGTGTCGTCGCCTGCTTCTCGATGGGGACGTTATATACGTCTATAACGTTGTATATCCTAACCTAACGCAACCTAACATCTCGGATGTAATATTTTACAACATTCTTGGCATGTCGGACCCTACATCTCGGTGGGAACATACTATACGTCTATAAAGTTGTATATCCTAACCTAAGGGAACATAACATCTCGGGTGTAATATTTTACAACATTCCTGACTCATCGGCCCCTATTTTTAGGTGGGAACATTATATACGTCTATAACGCTATATATCCTAACCTAACGCAACCTAACATTTGGGATGCAATATTTTACAACATTCCTGGCATGTCGGTGCCTACGTCTCGGTGGGAACATTATATACGTCTATAACGACATATGTCCTAACCTAAGGCAACCTAACATCTCGGAAGTAATAGTTGACAACTTTCCTGGCGTGTCCGCCCTTACTTCTCGGTGGGAACATTATGTACATCTATAACGTTATATATCCTAGCCGAAGGCGACCTAACATGTCGAATGTAATATTTTACAACATTCCTGGCGTGTCGGTCCCTACTTCTCGGTGGGAATATTATATACGTCTATAACGTTATATATCATAACCTAAGGCAACCTAACTTCTCGGATGTAATATTTTACAACATTTCTGGCATGTCGGTCCCTACTTCTCAGTGGGAATATTATATACGTCTATAACGTTGTGTATCCTAACCTAACGCAACCTAACATCTGGGATGTAATATTTTACAAGATTCCTGGCATGTCGGTCCCCAAGTCTCGGTAGGAACATTATATACGTCTATAACGATATATATCCAAACCGAAGGGAACCTAACATCTCGGATGTAATATTTTACAACATTCCTGGCGTGTGGTCGCCTGCTTCTCGATGGGGACATTATATACGTCTATAACGTTGTATATCCTAACCTAACGCAACCTAACATCTCGGATGTAATATTTTACAACATTCCTGGCATGTCGGTCCCTACATCTCGGTGGGAACATACTATACGTCTATAAAGTTGTATATCCTAACCTAAGGGAACCTAACATCTCGGGTGTAATATTTTACAACATTCCTGACGCGTCGGCCCCTATTCCTCGCTGAGAACATTATATATGTCTATAACGTTATATATCATAACCTAAGGCAACCTAACATCTCTACCGTAATATTTCACAACATTCCTGTTGTGACGGCCCCTACTTCCCGATGGGGATATTATATACGTCCATAACGTTGTATACTCTAACCTAAGGCTATCTAACATCTCGGATGTAATAGTTGATAACATTCCTGGCGTGTCGGCCCGAACTTCTCGGTGGGAACATTATATACGTCTATAACGATACATATCCTAACGTAAGGCAACATGACATCTTGGATGTAATATTTTACAACATTCCTGGCGTATCGTCGCCTGCTTCTCGATGGGGACACTATATACGTCTATAACGATATATATCCTAACCTAAAGCAACCTAACATCTCGGGTGTAATATTTTACAACATTCCTGACGCGTCGGCCCCTATTTCTCGGTGGGAACATAATACACGTCTATAACGTTATATATCCTAGCCTAAGGTAAACTAACATCTCGGATGTAATATTTTACAACATTTCTGGCGTGTCGTCGCCTGCTTCTCGATGGGGACATTATATTCGTCTATATCGTTGTATATCCTAACCTAACGCAACCTAACGTCTGGGATGTAATATTTTACAACATTCCTGGCATGTCGGTCCCTACGTCTCGGTGGGAACATTATATACGTCTATAACGACATATGTCCTAACCTAAGGCAACCTAACATCTCGGAAGTAATATTTTACAACATTCCTGGCGTGTCGTCGCCTACTTCTGGATGGGACATTATATACATCTATAACGTTGTATATCCTAACCTAAGGGAACCTAACATCTCGGGTGTAATATTTTACAACATTCCTGACGCGTCGGCCCCTATTTTTCGGTGGGAATATTATATACGTCTATAACGTTATATATCCTAACCTAAGGCAACCTAACATCTCGGATGCAATAGTTCACAACATTCCTGGCGTGTCCACACGTACTTCTCGGTGGGAACATTATATACGTCTATAACGTTATATATCCTAGCATAAGGCCACATAACATGTCGAATGTAATATTTTACAACATTCCTGTCGTGTCGTCGCCTGCTTCTCGATGGGGATATTATATACGTCTATAACGTTGTATATCCTAACCTAAAGCAACCTAACCTCTGGGATGTAATATTTTACAAGATTCCTGGCATGTCGGTCCCCAAGTCTCGGTAGGAACATTATATACGTCTATAACGATATATATCCAAACCTAAGGGAACCTAACATCTCGGATGTAATATTTTACAACATTCCTGGCGTGTCGTCGCCTGCTTCTTGATGGGGACATAATATGCGCCTATAACGTTGTATATCGTAACCTAACGCAACCTAACATCTGCAATGTAATATTTTACAACATTCTAGCGTGTCGTCGCCTGCTTCTCGATGGGGAGATTATATACGTCTATAACGTTGTATATCCTAACCTAACGCAACCTAACATTTGGGATGTAATATTTTACAACATTCGTTGCATGTCGGTGCCTACGTCTCGGTGGGAACATTATATACGTCTATAACGATATATATCCTAACCTAAGGCAACCTAAACCTCGGATGTAATAGTTGACATCATTCCTGGCGTGTAGGCCCGTACTTCTCGGTGGGAACATTGTATACGTCTATAACGTTATATATCCTAGCCTAAGGCGACCTAACATATCGAATGTAATATTTTACATCATTCCTGGCTTGTCGTCGCCTGCTTCTCGATGGGAACATTATATACGTCTATAACGTTGTGTATCCTAACCTAACGCAACCTAGCATCTGGGATGTAATATTCCTGGCGTGTCGTCACCTACTTCTGGATGGGGACATTATATACGTCTATAACGTTATATATCATAACCTAAGGCAACCTAACATCTCGGATGTAATATTTTACAACATTCCTGGCATATCGGTCCCTACTTCTCGGTGGAAACATTGTATACGTCTATAACGATATATATCCTAGCCTAAGGCAACCTAACATCTCGGATGTAATATTTTACAACATTCCTGGCGCGTCGGCCCCTATTTTTCGGTGGGAACATTATATACGTCTATAACGTTATATATCCTAACCTAAGGGACCCTAACATGTCGTATGTAATATTTTACAACATTCCTGGCGTGTCGTAGCCTGCTTCTCGATGGGGACATTATATACGTCTATAACGTTGTATATCCTAACCTAAAGCAATCTAACATCTGGGATGTAATATTTTACAACATTCCAGGCGTGTCCGCCCGTACTTCTCGGTGGGAACATTATATACGTCTATAACGTTATATATCCTATCCTAAGGCGACATAATATGTCGAATGTGATATTTTACAACATTCCTGGCGTGTCGTCGCCTGCTTCTCGATGGGGACATTATATACGTCTATAACGTTGTATATCCTAATCTAACGCAACCGAACATTTGGGATGTAATATTTTACAACATTCCTGGCATGTCGTTCCCTACGCCTCGGTGGGAACATTATATACGTCTATAACGATATATATCCTAAGCTAAGGCTACCTAACACCTCGGCTGTAATAGTTGTCAACATTCCTGGCGTGTAGGCCCGTACTTCTTGGTGGGAACATTGTATACGTCTATAACGTTATATATCCTAGCCTAAGGCGAACTAACATGTCGAATGTAATATTTTACATCATTCCTGGCGTGTCGTCTCCTGCTTCTCGATGGGAACATTATATACGTCTATAACGTTATATATCATAACCTAAGGCAACCGAACATCTGGGATGTAATATTTTACAACATTCCTGGCATATCGGTCCCTACTTCTCGGTGGAAACATTGTATACGTCTATAACGATATATATCCTAGCCTAAGGCAACCTAACATCTCGCATGTAATATTTTACAACATTCCTGGCGTGTCGTCGCCTACTTCTCGATGGGGACATTATATACGTCGATAACGTTATATATCCTAGCCTAAGGGACCCTAACATGTCGTATGTAATATTTTACAACATTCCTGGCGTGTCGTAGCCTGCTTCTCGATGGGGACATTATATACGTCTATAACGTTGTATATCCTAACCTAAAGCAACCTAACATCTGGGATGTAATATTGTACAACATTCCTGGCGTGTCGTCGCCTAGTTTGGATGGGGTCATTATATACATCTATAACGCTGTATATCCTAACCTAAGGCAACCTAGCATCTCGGATGTAATATTTTACAACATTCCTGGCATGTCGGTCCCTACATCTCGGTGGGAACATACTATACGTCTATAACGTTGTATATCCTAACCTAAGGGAACCTAACATCTCGGGTGTAAACTTTTACAACATTCCTGACGCGTCGGGCCCTATTTTTCGGTGTGAACATTATATACGGCTATAACGTTATATATGCTAGCCTAAGGCAACCTAACATGTCGAATGTAATATTTTACAACATTCCTGTCGTGTCGTCGCCTGCTTCTCGATGGGGAGATTATATACGTCTATAACGTTGTATATCCTAAACTAACGCAACCTAACATTTGGGATGTAATATTTTACAACATTCCTTGCATGTCGGTGCCTACGTCTCGGTGGGAACATTATATACGTCTATAACGATATATATCCTAACCTAAGGCAACCTAACATCTCGGCTGTAATAGTTGTCAACATTCCTGGCGTGTAGGCCCGTACTTCTTGGTGGGAACATTGTATACGTCTATAACGTTATATATCCTAGCCTAAGGCGAACTAACATGTCGAATGTAATATTTTACATCATTCCTGGCGTGTCGTCTCCTGCTTCTCGATGGGAACATTATATACGTCTATAACGTTATATATCATAACCTAAGGCAACCGAACATCTGGGATGTAATATTTTACAACATTCCTGGCATATCGGTCCCTACTTCTCGGTGGAAACATTGTATACGTCTATAACGATATATATCCTAGCCTAAGGCAACCTAACATCTCGCATGTAATATTTTACAACATTCCTGGCGTGTCGTCGCCTACTTCTCGATGGGGACATTATATACGTCGATAACGTTATATATCCTAGCCTAAGGGACCCTAACATGTCGTATGTAATATTTTACAACATTCCTGGCGTGTCGTAGCCTGCTTCTCGATGGGGACATTATATACGTCTATAACGTTGTATATCCTAACCTAAAGCAACCTAACATCTGGGATGTAATATTGTACAACATTCCTGGCGTGTCGTCGCCTAGTTTGGATGGGGTCATTATATACATCTATAACGCTGTATATCCTAACCTAAGGCAACCTAGCATCTCGGATGTAATATTTTACAACATTCCTGGCATGTCGGTCCCTACATCTCGGTGGGAACATACTATACGTCTATAACGTTGTATATCCTAACCTAAGGGAACCTAACATCTCGGGTGTAAACTTTTACAACATTCCTGACGCGTCGGGCCCTATTTTTCGGTGTGAACATTATATACGGCTATAACGTTATATATGCTAGCCTAAGGCAACCTAACATGTCGAATGTAATATTTTACAACATTCCTGTCGTGTCGTCGCCTGCTTCTCGATGGGGAGATTATATACGTCTATAACGTTGTATATCCTAAACTAACGCAACCTAACATTTGGGATGTAATATTTTACAACATTCCTTGCATGTCGGTGCCTACGTCTCGGTGGGAACATTATATACGTCTATAACGATATATATCCTAACCTAAGGCAACCTAACACCTCGGATGTAATAGTTGACAACATTCCTGGCGTGTAGGCCCGTACTTCTCGGTGGGAACATTGTATACGTCTATAACGCTATATATCCTAGCCTAAGGCGACCTAACATGTCGATTGTAATATTTTACAACATTCCTGGCCTGTCGTCTCCTGCTCCTCGATGGGGACATTATATACGTCTATAACGTTGTATATCCTAACCTAAAGCAACCTAACATCTCGGATGTAATAGTTGACAACATTCCTGGCGTGTAGGCCCGTACTTCTCGGTGAGAACATTCTATACGTCTATAACGTTGTATATCCTAGCCTAGGGCGACCTAATATATCGAATGTAATATTTTACATCATTCCTGGCGTCTCGTCGCCTGCTTCTCAATGGGAACATTATATACGTCTATAACGTTGTATATCCTAATCTAACGCAACCTAACATCTGGGATGTAATATTCCTGGCGTGTCGTCGCCTACTTCTGGATAGGGACATTATATACGTCTATAACGTTATATATCCTAACCTAAGGGAACCTAACATCTCGGGTGTAATATTTGATAAAATTCCCGGCGTGTTAGCCCGTACTTCTCGGTGGGAACATCATATACGTCTATAGCGATATATATCATAGCCTAAGGCAACCTAACATCTCGGATGTAATATTTTACAACATTCCTGGCGCGTCGGCTCCTATTTTTCGGTGGGAACATTATATACGTCTATAACGTTATATATCCTAACCTAAGGGAATCTAACATCTCGGGTGTAATATTTTACAACATTCATGACACGTCGTCGCCTGCTTCTCGATGGGGACATTATATAAGTCTATAACGTTGTATATCCTAACCTAACGCAACCTAACATCTGGGATGTAATATTTTACAACATTCCTGGCATATCGGTCCCTATGTCTCGGTGGAAACATTGTATACGTCTATAACGATATATATCCTAGCCTAATGCGACCTAACATATCGAATGTAATATTTTACAACATTCCTGGAGTGTCGTCGCCTGCTTCTCGAAGGGGACATTATATACATCTATTACGTTGTATATCCTAACCTAACGCAACCTAACATCTGGGATGTAATATTTTACAACATTCCTGGCATGACGGCCCCTACGTCTTGATGGGAACATTCTATACGTCTATAGCGTTGTATATCCTAACCTAAGGGAACCTAACATTTCGGGTGTAATATTTTACAACATTTCTGACGCGTCGGCCCCTATTTCTCGGTGGGAACATTAGATACGTCTATAACGTTATATATCATAGCCTAAGGCGACCTGACATGTCGAATGTAATATTTTACAACATTTCTGGCGTGTCGTCTACTGCTTCTCGATGGGGACATTATATACGTCTATAATGTTGTATATCTTAACCTAACGCAACTTAACATCTGGGATGTAATATTTTACAGCATTCGTGGTGTGTCGTCGCCTACTTCTGGATGGGGTCATTATATACATCTATAACGTTGTATATCCTAACCTAAGGGAACCTAACACCTCGGGTGTAATATTTTAAAACATTCCCGACACGTCGGCCCCTATTTTTCGGTGAGAACATTATATACATTTATAAAGGTATATATCCTAGCCTAAGGCAACCTAACATCTCGGATGTAATAGCTGACAACATTCCAGGCGTCTCAGCCCGTACTTCTCGGTGGGAACATTATATACGTCTATAACGCTATATATCCTAGCCTAAGGCGACCTAACATGTCGATTGTAATATTTTACAACATTCCTGGCCTGTCGTCTCCTGCTCCTCGATGGGGACATTATATACGTCTATAACGTTGTATATCCTAACCTAAAGCAACCTAACATCTCGGATGTAATAGTTGACAACATTCCTGGCATGTCGGTCCCTACATCTCGGCGGGAACACACTATACGTCTATAACGTTGTATATCCTAACCTAACGCAACCTAACATTTGGGATGCAATATTTTACAACATTCCTGGCATGTCGGTGCCTACGTCTCGGTGGGAACATTATATACGTCTATAACGATATATGTCCCAACCTAAGGCAACCTAACACCTCGGATGTAATAGTTGACAACATTCCTGGCGTCTAGGCCCGTACTTCTCGGTGGGAACATTGTATACGTCTATAACGTTATATATCCTAGCCTAAGGCCACATAACATGTCGAATGTAATATTTTACAACATTCCTGGCGTGTCGTCGCCTGCTTCTCGATGGGGACATTATATACGTCTATAACGTTGTGTATCCTAACCTAACGCAACCTAACATCTGGGATGTGATATTCCTGGCGTGTCGTCGCCTACTTCTGGATGGGGAGATTATATACGTCTATAACGTTATATATCCTAACCTAAGGCAACCTAACATCTCGGATGTAATAGTTGACAACATTCCTGGCGTGTCCGCCCGTACTTCTCGGTGGGAACATTATATACGTCTATAACGTTATATATCCTAGCCTAAGGCCACATAACATGTCGAATGTAATATTTTACAACATTCCTGGCGTGTCGTCGCCTGCTTCTCGATGGGGACATTATATACGTCTATAACGTTGTATATCCTAACCTAACGCAACCCAACATCTGGGATGTATCATTTTACAACATTCCTGGCATGTCGGTCCCTACGTCTCTGTGGGAACATCATATACGTCTATAGCGATATATATCCTAACCGAAGGCAACGTAACATTTCGGATGTAATATTTTACAACATTCCTGGCGCGTCGGCTCCTATTTTTCGGTGGGAATATTATATACGTCTATAACGTTATATATCCTAACGTAAGGCCACATAACATCTCGGATGCAATATTTTACAACATTCCTGACGCGTCGGCCCCTATTTCTCGGTGGGAACATAATATACGTCTATAACGTTATATATCCTAGCCTAAGGTAACCTAACATGTCGGATGCAATATTTTACAACATTCCTGGCGTGTCGTCGCCTGCTTCTCGATGGGGACATTATATACGTCTATATCGTTGTATATACTAACCTAACGCAACCTAACTTCTGGGATGTAATATTTTACAACATTCCTGGCATATCGGTCCCTACGTATCGGTGGTAACATTACATACGTCTATAACGTTATATATCCTAGCCTAAGGCGGCCTAACATGTCGACTGTGATATTTTACATCATTCCTGGCGTGTCGGCCCGTAGTTCTCGGTGGTAACAATATATTCGTCTATAACGTTATGTATCCTAGCCTAAGGCAACCTAACATGCCGAATGTAATATTTTACAACATTCCTGGCGTGTCGTCGCCTACTTCTCGATGGGGACATTATATACGTCTATAATGTTGTATATCCTAACCTAACGCAACCTAACATCTCGTATGTAATATTTTACAACATTCCTGGCATGTCGGTCCCTACATCTCGGCGGGAACAAACTACACGTCTATAACGTTGTATATCCTAACCTAACGCAACCTAACATTTGGGATGCAACATTTTACAACATTCCTTGCATGTCGGTGCCAACGTCTCGGTGGGAACATTATATACGTCTATAACGTTGTATATCCTAGTCCAAGGCAACCTAACATATCGAAAGTAATATTTTACAACATTCCTTGCATGTCGGTGCCAACGTCTCGGTGGGAACATTATATACGTCTATAACGTTGTATATCCTAGTCCAAGGCAACCTAACATGTCGAAAGTAATATTTTACAACATTCCTTGCATGTCGGTGCCAACGTCTCGGTGGGAACATTATATACGTCTATAACGTTGTATATCCTAGTCCAAGGCAACCTAACATGTCGAAAGTAATATTTTACAACATTCCTGGCGTGTCGTCGCCTACTTCTCGATGGGGACATTATATACATCTATAACCTTGTATATCCTAACCTAAGGCAACCTAACATCTCGGATGTAATATTTTACAACATTCTGGCGTGTCGTTGCCTGCTTCTCGATGGGGACATTATATACGTCTATAACGTTGTATATCCTAACCTAACGCAACCTAACATTTGGGATGTAATATTTTACAACATTCCTGGCATGTCGGTGCCTACGTCTCGGTGGGAACATTATATACGTCTATAACGATAGATATCCTAACCTAAGGCAACCTAACACCTCGGATGTAATAGTTGACAACATTCTTGGCGTGTAGGCCCGTACTTCCCGGTGGTAACATTACATACGTCTATAACGTTATATATCCTAGCCTAAGGCCACCTAACATGTCGAATGTAATATTTTACGACATTCCTGACGCGTCGGCCCCTATTTTTCGGTGGGAACATTATATACGTCTATAACGTTATATATCCTAGTCTAAAGCAACCTAACATGTCGAATGTAATATTTTACAACATTCCTGGCGTGTCGTCGCCTACTTCTCGATGGGGACATTATATACGTCTATAACGTTGTATATCCTAACCTATCGCAACCTAACATCTCGTATGTAATATTTTACAACATTCCTGGCATGTCGGTCCCTACATCTCGACGGGAACACACTATACGTCTATAACGTTGTATATCCTAACCTAACGCAACCTAAGATTTGGGATGCAATATTTTACAACATTCCTGGCATGTCGGTGCCTACGTCTCGGTGGGAACATTATATACGTCTATAACGATATATGTCCCAACCTAAGGCAACCTAACACCTCGGATGTAATAGTTGACAACATTCCTGGCGTCTAGGCCCGTACTTCTCGGTGGGAACATTGTATACGTCTATAACGTTATATATCCTAGCCTAAGGCCACATAACATGTCGAATGTAATATTTTACAACATTCCTGGCGTGTCGTCGCCTGCTTCTCGATGGGGACATTATATACGTCTATAACGTTGTGTATCCTAACCTAACGAAACCTAACATCTGGGATGTAATATTCCTGGCGTGTCGTCGCCTACTTCTGGATGGGGAGATTATATACGTCTATAACGTTATATATCCTAACCTAAGGCAACCTAACATCTCGGATGTAATATTTTACAACATTCTTGGCATGTCGGTCCCTACATCTCGACGGGAACACACTATACGTCTATAACGTTGTATATCCTAACCTAACGCAACCTAAGATTTGGGATGCAATATTTTACAACATTCCTGGCATGTCGGTGCCTACGTCTCGGTGGGAACATTATATACGTCTATAACGATATATGTCCCAACCTAAGGCAACCTAACACCTCGGATGTAATAGTTGACAACATTCCTGGCGTCTAGGCCCGTACTTCTCGGTGGGAACATTGTATACGTCTATAACGTTATATATCCTAGCCTAAGGCCACATAACATGTCGAATGTAATATTTTACAACATTCCTGGCGTGTCGTCGCCTGCTTCTCGATGGGGACATTATATACGTCTATAACGTTGTGTATCCTAACCTAACGAAACCTAACATCTGGGATGTAATATTCCTGGCGTGTCGTCGCCTACTTCTGGATGGGGAGATTATATACGTCTATAACGTTATATATCCTAACCTAAGGCAACCTAACATCTCGGATGTAATATTTTACAACATTCTTGGCATGTCGGACCCTACATCTCGGTGGGAACATACTATACGTCTATAAAGTTGTATATCCTAACCTAAGGCAACATAACATCTCGGGTGTAATATTTTACAACATTCCTGACGCGTCGGCCCCTATTTTTCGGTGGGAACATTATATACGTCTATAACGTTATATATCCTAGTCTAAAGCAACCTAACATGTCGAATGTAATATTTTACAACATTCCTGGCGTGTCGTCGCCTACTTCTCGATGGGGACATTATATACGTCTATAACGTTGTATATCCTAACCTAACGCAACCTAACATCTCGTATGTAATATTTTACAACATTCCCGGCATGTCGGTCCCTACATCTCGGCGGGAACACACTATACGTCTATAACGTTGTATGTCCTAACCTAACGCAACCTAACATTTGGGATGCAATATTTTACAACATTCCTGGCATGTCGGTGCTTACGTCTCGGTGGGAACATTATATACGTCTATAACGATATATGTCCCAACCTAAGGCAACCTAACACCTCGGATGTAATAGTTGACAACATTCCTGGCGTCTAGGCCCGTACTTCTCGGTGGGAACATTGTATACGTCTATAACGTTATATATCCTAGCCTAAGGCCACATAACATGTCGAATGTAATATTTTACAACATTCCTGGCGTGTCGTCGCCTGCTTCTCGATGGGGATATTATATACATCTATAACTTTGTATATCCTAACCTAAGGCAGCCTAACATCTGGGATGTAATATTTTACAACTTTCCTGGGATGTCGGTCCCTACATCTCGGTGGGAACGTACTATACGTCTATAACGTTGTATATCCTAACCTAAGGGAACCTAACATCTCGGGTGTAATATTTTACAACATTCCTGACGCGTCGGCCCCTATTTTTCGGTGGGAACATTATATACGTCTATAACGTTATATATCCTAGCCTAAGGCAACCTAAGATGTCGAATGTAATATTTTACAACATTCTGGCGTGTCGTCGCCTACTTCTGGATGGGGATATTATATACATCTATATCGTTGTATATCCTAACCTAAAGCAACCTAACATCTCGGGTGTAATATTTTACAACATTCCTGACGCGTCGGCCCCTATTTCTCGGTGGGAACATTATATACGTCTATAACGTTATATATCCCAGCCTAAGGCGACCTAACATCTGGGATGTAATATTTTACAAGATTCCTGGCATGTCGGTCCCCAAGTCTCGGTAGGAACATTATATACGTCTATAACGATATATATCCAAACCGAAGGGAACCTAACATCTCGGATGTAATATTTTACAACATTCCTGGCGTGTCGTCGCCTGCTTCTCGATGGGGACATTATATACGTCTATAACGTTGTATATCCTAACATAACGCAACCTAACATCTCGGATGTAATATTTTACAACATTCCTGGCGTGTCGTCGCCTGCTTCTCGATGGGGACATTATATACGTCTATAACGTTGTATATCCTAACCTAACGCAACCTAACATCTCGGATGTAATATTTTACAACATTCCTGACGCGTCGGCCCCTATTTCTCGGTGGGAACATTATATACGTCTATAACGTTATATATCCTAGCCTAAGGCGACCTAACATGTCGGATGTAATAGTTGATAACATTCCTGGCGTGTCGGCCCGTACTTCTCGGTGGTAACATTACATACGTCTATAACGTTATATATCCTAGCCTAAGTCAACCTAACATGTCGAATGTAATATTTTACAACATTCCTGGCGTGTCGTCGCCTGCTTCTCGATGGCGACATTATATACGTCTATTACGTTGTGTATCCTAACCTAACGCAACCTAACATCTGGGATGTAATATTCCTGGCGTGTCGTCGCCTACTTCTGGATGGGGAGATTATATACGTCTATAACGTTATATATCCTAACCTAAGGCAACCTAACATCTCGGATGTAATAGTTGACAACATTCCTGGCGTGTCCGCCCGTACTTCTCGGTGGGAACATTATATACGTCTATAACGCTATATATCCTAACCTAACGCAACCTAACATCTGGGATGTAATATTTTACAACATTCCTGGCATGACGGCCCCTACGTCTTGATGGGAACATTCTATACGTCTATAGCGTTGTATATCCTAACCTAAGGGAACCTAACATTTCGGGTGTAATATTTTACAACATTTCTGACGCGTCGGCCCCTATTTCTCGGTGGGAACATTAGATACGTCTATAACGTTATATATCATAGCCTAAGGCGACCTGACATGTCGAATGTAATATTTTACAACATTTCTGGCGTGTCGTCTACTGCTTCTCGATGGGGACATTATATACGTCTATAATGTTGTATATCTTAACCTAACGCAACTTAACATCTGGGATGTAATATTTTACAGCATTCGTGGTGTGTCGTCGCCTACTTCTGGATGGGGTCATTATATACATCTATAACGTTGTATATCCTAACCTAAGGGAACCTAACACCTCGGGTGTAATATTTTAAAACATTCCCGACACGTCGGCCCCTATTTTTCGGTGAGAACATTATATACATTTATAACGGTATATATCCTAGCCTAAGGCAACCTAACATCTCGGATGTAATAGCTGACAACATTCCAGGCGTCTCAGCCCGTACTTCTCGGTGGGAACATTATATACGTCTATAACGCTATATATCCTAGCCTAAGGCGACCTAACATGTCGATTGTAATATTTTACAACATTCCTGGCCTGTCGTCTCCTGCTCCTCGATGGGGACATTATATACGTCTATAACGTTGTATATCCTAACCTAAAGCAACCTAACATCTCGGATGTAATAGTTGACAACATTCCTGGCATGTCGGTCCCTACATCTCGGCGGGAACACACTATACGTCTATAACGTTGTATATCCTAACCTAACGCAACCTAACATTTGGGATGCAATATTTTACAACATTCCTGGCATGTCGGTGCCTACGTCTCGGTGGGAACATTATATACGTCTATAACGATATATGTCCCAACCTAAGGCAACCTAACACCTCGGATGTAATAGTTGACAACATTCCTGGCGTCTAGGCCCGTACTTCTCGGTGGGAACATTGTATACGTCTATAACGTTATATATCCTAGCCTAAGGCCACATAACATGTCGAATGTAATATTTTACAACATTCCTGGCGTGTCGTCGCCTGCTTCTCGATGGGGACATTATATACGTCTATAACGTTGTGTATCCTAACCTAACGCAACCTAACATCTGGGATGTGATATTCCTGGCGTGTCGTCGCCTACTTCTGGATGGGGAGATTATATACGTCTATAACGTTATATATCCTAACCTAAGGCAACCTAACATCTCGGATGTAATAGTTGACAACATTCCTGGCGTGTCCGCCCGTACTTCTCGGTGGGAACATTATATACGTCTATAACGTTATATATCCTAGCCTAAGGCCACATAACATGTCGAATGTAATATTTTACAACATTCCTGGCGTGTCGTCGCCTGCTTCTCGATGGGGACATTATATACGTCTATAACGTTGTATATCCTAACCTAACGCAACCCAACATCTGGGATGTATCATTTTACAACATTCCTGGCATGTCGGTCCCTACGTCTCTGTGGGAACATCATATACGTCTATAGCGATATATATCCTAACCGAAGGCAACGTAACATTTCGGATGTAATATTTTACAACATTCCTGGCGCGTCGGCTCCTATTTTTCGGTGGGAATATTATATACGTCTATAACGTTAT
Source organism: Xylocopa violacea (assembly GCA_963969225.1). Taxonomy (NCBI): domain Eukaryota; kingdom Metazoa; phylum Arthropoda; class Insecta; order Hymenoptera; family Apidae; genus Xylocopa; species Xylocopa violacea. The sequence goes on along the minus strand of CAXAJV010000500.1, from coordinate 4,151,799 downwards.
ATATCCTAACGTAAGGCCACATAACATCTCGGATGCAATATTTTACAACATTCCTGACGCGTCGGCCCCTATTTCTCGGTGGGAACATAATATACGTCTATAACGTTATATATCCTAGCCTAAGGTAACCTAACATGTCGGATGCAATATTTTACAACATTCCTGGCGTGTCGTCGCCTGCTTCTCGATGGGGACATTATATACGTCTATATCGTTGTATATACTAACCTAACGCAACCTAACTTCTGGGATGTAATATTTTACAACATTCCTGGCATATCGGTCCCTACGTATCGGTGGTAACATTACATACGTCTATAACGTTATATATCCTAGCCTAAGGCGGCCTAACATGTCGACTGTGATATTTTACATCATTCCTGGCGTGTCGGCCCGTAGTTCTCGGTGGTAACAATATATTCGTCTATAACGTTATGTATCCTAGCCTAAGGCAACCTAACATGCCGAATGTAATATTTTACAACATTCCTGGCGTGTCGTCGCCTACTTCTCGATGGGGACATTATATACGTCTATAATGTTGTATATCCTAACCTAACGCAACCTAACATCTCGTATGTAATATTTTACAACATTCCTGGCATGTCGGTCCCTACATCTCGGCGGGAACAAACTACACGTCTATAACGTTGTATATCCTAACCTAACGCAACCTAACATTTGGGATGCAACATTTTACAACATTCCTTGCATGTCGGTGCCAACGTCTCGGTGGGAACATTATATACGTCTATAACGTTGTATATCCTAGTCCAAGGCAACCTAACATATCGAAAGTAATATTTTACAACATTCCTTGCATGTCGGTGCCAACGTCTCGGTGGGAACATTATATACGTCTATAACGTTGTATATCCTAGTCCAAGGCAACCTAACATGTCGAAAGTAATATTTTACAACATTCCTTGCATGTCGGTGCCAACGTCTCGGTGGGAACATTATATACGTCTATAACGTTGTATATCCTAGTCCAAGGCAACCTAACATGTCGAAAGTAATATTTTACAACATTCCTGGCGTGTCGTCGCCTACTTCTCGATGGGGACATTATATACATCTATAACCTTGTATATCCTAACCTAAGGCAACCTAACATCTCGGATGTAATATTTTACAACATTCTGGCGTGTCGTTGCCTGCTTCTCGATGGGGACATTATATACGTCTATAACGTTGTATATCCTAACCTAACGCAACCTAACATTTGGGATGTAATATTTTACAACATTCCTGGCATGTCGGTGCCTACGTCTCGGTGGGAACATTATATACGTCTATAACGATAGATATCCTAACCTAAGGCAACCTAACACCTCGGATGTAATAGTTGACAACATTCTTGGCGTGTAGGCCCGTACTTCCCGGTGGTAACATTACATACGTCTATAACGTTATATATCCTAGCCTAAGGCCACCTAACATGTCGAATGTAATATTTTACGACATTCCTGACGCGTCGGCCCCTATTTTTCGGTGGGAACATTATATACGTCTATAACGTTATATATCCTAGTCTAAAGCAACCTAACATGTCGAATGTAATATTTTACAACATTCCTGGCGTGTCGTCGCCTACTTCTCGATGGGGACATTATATACGTCTATAACGTTGTATATCCTAACCTATCGCAACCTAACATCTCGTATGTAATATTTTACAACATTCCTGGCATGTCGGTCCCTACATCTCGACGGGAACACACTATACGTCTATAACGTTGTATATCCTAACCTAACGCAACCTAAGATTTGGGATGCAATATTTTACAACATTCCTGGCATGTCGGTGCCTACGTCTCGGTGGGAACATTATATACGTCTATAACGATATATGTCCCAACCTAAGGCAACCTAACACCTCGGATGTAATAGTTGACAACATTCCTGGCGTCTAGGCCCGTACTTCTCGGTGGGAACATTGTATACGTCTATAACGTTATATATCCTAGCCTAAGGCCACATAACATGTCGAATGTAATATTTTACAACATTCCTGGCGTGTCGTCGCCTGCTTCTCGATGGGGACATTATATACGTCTATAACGTTGTGTATCCTAACCTAACGAAACCTAACATCTGGGATGTAATATTCCTGGCGTGTCGTCGCCTACTTCTGGATGGGGAGATTATATACGTCTATAACGTTATATATCCTAACCTAAGGCAACCTAACATCTCGGATGTAATATTTTACAACATTCTTGGCATGTCGGTCCCTACATCTCGACGGGAACACACTATACGTCTATAACGTTGTATATCCTAACCTAACGCAACCTAAGATTTGGGATGCAATATTTTACAACATTCCTGGCATGTCGGTGCCTACGTCTCGGTGGGAACATTATATACGTCTATAACGATATATGTCCCAACCTAAGGCAACCTAACACCTCGGATGTAATAGTTGACAACATTCCTGGCGTCTAGGCCCGTACTTCTCGGTGGGAACATTGTATACGTCTATAACGTTATATATCCTAGCCTAAGGCCACATAACATGTCGAATGTAATATTTTACAACATTCCTGGCGTGTCGTCGCCTGCTTCTCGATGGGGACATTATATACGTCTATAACGTTGTGTATCCTAACCTAACGAAACCTAACATCTGGGATGTAATATTCCTGGCGTGTCGTCGCCTACTTCTGGATGGGGAGATTATATACGTCTATAACGTTATATATCCTAACCTAAGGCAACCTAACATCTCGGATGTAATATTTTACAACATTCTTGGCATGTCGGACCCTACATCTCGGTGGGAACATACTATACGTCTATAAAGTTGTATATCCTAACCTAAGGCAACATAACATCTCGGGTGTAATATTTTACAACATTCCTGACGCGTCGGCCCCTATTTTTCGGTGGGAACATTATATACGTCTATAACGTTATATATCCTAGTCTAAAGCAACCTAACATGTCGAATGTAATATTTTACAACATTCCTGGCGTGTCGTCGCCTACTTCTCGATGGGGACATTATATACGTCTATAACGTTGTATATCCTAACCTAACGCAACCTAACATCTCGTATGTAATATTTTACAACATTCCCGGCATGTCGGTCCCTACATCTCGGCGGGAACACACTATACGTCTATAACGTTGTATGTCCTAACCTAACGCAACCTAACATTTGGGATGCAATATTTTACAACATTCCTGGCATGTCGGTGCTTACGTCTCGGTGGGAACATTATATACGTCTATAACGATATATGTCCCAACCTAAGGCAACCTAACACCTCGGATGTAATAGTTGACAACATTCCTGGCGTCTAGGCCCGTACTTCTCGGTGGGAACATTGTATACGTCTATAACGTTATATATCCTAGCCTAAGGCCACATAACATGTCGAATGTAATATTTTACAACATTCCTGGCGTGTCGTCGCCTGCTTCTCGATGGGGATATTATATACATCTATAACTTTGTATATCCTAACCTAAGGCAGCCTAACATCTGGGATGTAATATTTTACAACTTTCCTGGGATGTCGGTCCCTACATCTCGGTGGGAACGTACTATACGTCTATAACGTTGTATATCCTAACCTAAGGGAACCTAACATCTCGGGTGTAATATTTTACAACATTCCTGACGCGTCGGCCCCTATTTTTCGGTGGGAACATTATATACGTCTATAACGTTATATATCCTAGCCTAAGGCAACCTAAGATGTCGAATGTAATATTTTACAACATTCTGGCGTGTCGTCGCCTACTTCTGGATGGGGATATTATATACATCTATATCGTTGTATATCCTAACCTAAAGCAACCTAACATCTCGGGTGTAATATTTTACAACATTCCTGACGCGTCGGCCCCTATTTCTCGGTGGGAACATTATATACGTCTATAACGTTATATATCCCAGCCTAAGGCGACCTAACATCTGGGATGTAATATTTTACAAGATTCCTGGCATGTCGGTCCCCAAGTCTCGGTAGGAACATTATATACGTCTATAACGATATATATCCAAACCGAAGGGAACCTAACATCTCGGATGTAATATTTTACAACATTCCTGGCGTGTCGTCGCCTGCTTCTCGATGGGGACATTATATACGTCTATAACGTTGTATATCCTAACATAACGCAACCTAACATCTCGGATGTAATATTTTACAACATTCCTGGCGTGTCGTCGCCTGCTTCTCGATGGGGACATTATATACGTCTATAACGTTGTATATCCTAACCTAACGCAACCTAACATCTCGGATGTAATATTTTACAACATTCCTGACGCGTCGGCCCCTATTTCTCGGTGGGAACATTATATACGTCTATAACGTTATATATCCTAGCCTAAGGCGACCTAACATGTCGGATGTAATAGTTGATAACATTCCTGGCGTGTCGGCCCGTACTTCTCGGTGGTAACATTACATACGTCTATAACGTTATATATCCTAGCCTAAGTCAACCTAACATGTCGAATGTAATATTTTACAACATTCCTGGCGTGTCGTCGCCTGCTTCTCGATGGCGACATTATATACGTCTATTACGTTGTGTATCCTAACCTAACGCAACCTAACATCTGGGATGTAATATTCCTGGCGTGTCGTCGCCTACTTCTGGATGGGGAGATTATATACGTCTATAACGTTATATATCCTAACCTAAGGCAACCTAACATCTCGGATGTAATAGTTGACAACATTCCTGGCGTGTCCGCCCGTACTTCTCGGTGGGAACATTATATACGTCTATAACGTTATATGTCCTAGCCTAAGGCCACATAACATGTCGAATGTAATATTTTACAACATTCCTGGCGTGTCGTCGCCTGCTTCTCGTTGGGGACATTATATACGTCTTTAACGTTGTATATCCTAACCTAAAGCAACCTAACATCTGGGATGTAATATTTTACAAGATTCCTGGCATGTCGGTCCCCAAATCTCGGTAGGAACATTATATACGTCTATAATGATATATATCCAAACCGAAGGGAACCTAACATCTCGGATGTAATATTTTACAACATTCCTGGCGTGTCGTCGCCTGCTACTCGATGGGGACATTATATACGTCTATAACGTTGTATATCCTAACCTAACGCAACCTAACATCTCGGATGTAATATTTTACAACATTCTTGGCATGTCGGACCCTACATCTCGGTGGGAACATACTATACGTCTATAAAGTTGTATATCCTAACCTAAGGGAACATAACATCTCGGGTGTAATATTTTACAACATTCCTGACTCATCGGCCCCTATTTTTAGGTGGGAACATTATATACGTGTATAACGCTATATATCCTAGCCTAAGGCAACCTAAGATGTCGAATGTAATATTTTACAACATTCTGGCGTGTCGTCGCCTGCTTCTCGATGGGGAGATTATATACGTCTATAACTTTGTATATCCTAACCTAACGCAACCTAAGATTTGGGATGTAATATTTTACAACATTCCTTGCATGTCGGTGCCTACGTCTCGGTGGGAACATTATATACGTCTATAACGTTATATATCCCAGCCTAAGGCAACCTAAGATGTCGAATGTAATATTTTACAACATTCTGGCGTGTCGTCGCCTGCTTCTCGATGGCGACATTATATACGTCTATAACGTTGTATATCCTAACCTAACGCAACCTAACATCTCGGATGTAATATTTTACAACATTCCTGGCGTGTCGTCGCCTGCTTCTCGATGGGGACATTATATACGTCTATAACGTTGTATATCCTAACCTAACGCAACCTAACATCTCGGATGTAATATTTTACAACATTCTTGGCATGTCGGACCCTACATCTCGGTGGGAACATACTATACGTCTATAACGTTGTATATCCTAACCTAAGGGAACCTAACATCTCGGGTATAATATTTTACAACATTCCTGACGGGTCGGCCCCTATTTTTCGGTGGGAACATTATATACGTCTATAACGTTATATATCCTAGTCTAAGGCAACCCAAGATGTCGAATGTAATATTTTACAACATTCCTGGTGTGTCGTCGCCTACTTCCCGATGGGGACATTATATACATCTATAACATTGTATATCCTAACCTAAGGCAACCTAACAGCTCGGATGTAATATTTTACAACATTCTGGCGTGTCGTCGCCTGCTTCTCGATGGGGAGATTATATACGTCTATAACGTTGTATATCCTAACCTAACGCAACCTAACATTTGGGATGCAATATTTTACAACATTCCTGGCATGTCGGTGCCTACGTCTCGGTGGGAACATTATATACGTCTATAACGATATATGTCCCAACCTAAGGCAACCTAACACCTCGGATGTAATAGTTGACAACATTCCTGGCGTCTAGGCCCGTACTTCTCGGTGGGAACATTGTATACGTCTATAACGTTATATATCCTAGCCTAAGGCGACCTAACATGTCGAATGTAATATTTTACATCATTCCTGGCGTGTCGTCGCCTGCTTCTCGATGGGAACATTATATGCGTCTATAACGTTGTGTATCCTAACCTAACGCAACCTAACATCTGGGATGTAATTTTCCTGGCGTGTCGTCGCCTACTTCTGGATGGGGAGATTATATACGTCTATAATGTTATATATCCTAACCTAAGGCAACCTAACATCTCGGATGTAATAGTTGACAACATTTCTGGCGTGTCCGCCCGTACTTCTGGGTGGGAACATTATATACGTCTATAACGATATATATCCAAACCGAAGGGAACCTAACATCTCGGATGTAATATTTTACAACATTCCTGGCGTGTCGTCGCCTGCTTCTCGATGGGGACATTATATACGTCTATAACGTTGTATATCCTAACCTAACGCAACCTAACATCTCGGATGTAATATTTTACAACATTCCTGGCATGTCGGTCTCTATATCTCGGTGGGAACATACTATACGTCTATAAAGTTGTATATCCTAACCTAAGGGAACCTAACATCTCGGGTGTAATATTTTACAACATTCCTGACTCTTCGGCCCCTATTTTTAGGTGGGAACATTATATACGTCTATAACGCTATATATCCTAGCCTAAGGCAACCTAAGATGTCGAATGTAATATTTTACAACATTCTGGCGTGTCGTCGCCTGCTTCTCGATGGGAACATTATATACGTCTATAACGTTGTGTATCCTAACCTAACGCAACCTAACATCTGGGATGTAATATTCCTGGCGTGTCGTCGCCTACTTCTGGATGGGGAGATTATATACGTCTATAACGTTATATATCCTAACCTAAGGCAACCTAACATCTCGGATGTAATAGTTGACAACATTCCTGGCGTGTCCGCCCGTACTTCTCGGTGGGAACATTATATACGTCTATAACGTTATATGTCCTAGCCTAAGGCCACATAACATGTCGAATGTAATATTTTACAACATTCCTGGCGTGTCGTCGCCTGCTTCTCGTTGGGGACATTATATACGTCTTTAACGTTGTATATCCTAACCTAAAGCAACCTAACATCTGGGATGTAATATTTTACAAGATTCCTGGCATGTCGGTCCCCAAATCTCGGTAGGAACATTATATACGTCTATAACGATATATATCCAAACCGAAGGGAACCTAACATCTCGGATGTAATATTTTACAACATTCCTGGCGTGTCGTCGCCTGCTTCTCGATGGGGACATTATATACGTCTATAACGTTGTATATCCTAACCTAACGCAACCTAACATCACGGATGTAATATTTTACAACATTCTTGGCATGTCGGACCCTACATCTCGGTGGGAACATACTATACGTCTATAAAGTTGTATATCCTAACCTAAGGGAACATAACATCTCGGGTGTAATATTTAGCAACATTCCTGACTCATCGGCCCCTATTTTTAGGTGGGAACATTATATACGTCTATAACGCTATATATCCTAGCCTAAGGCAACCTAAGATGTCGAATGTAATATTTTACAACATTCTGGCGTGTCGTTGCCTGCTTCTCGATGGGGAGATTATATACGTCTATAACTTTGTATATCCTAACCTAACGCAACCTAAGATTTGGGATGTAATATTTTACAACATTCCTTGCATATCGGTGCCTACGTCTCGGTGGGAACATTATATACGTCTATAACGTTATATATCCTAGCCTAAGGCCACCTAACATGTCGAATGTAATATTTTACAACATTCCTGACGCGTCGGCCCCTATTTTTCGGTGGGAACATTACATACGTCTATAACGTTATATATCCTAGTCTAAGGCAACCTGACATGTCGAATGTAATATTTTACAACACTCCTGTCGTGTAGTCGCCTACTTCTGGATGGGGACATTATATACATCTATAACTTTGTATATCCTAACCTAAGGCAGCCTAACATCTCGGATGTAATATTTTACAACATTCCTGACGCGTCGGCCCCTATTTCTCGGTGGGAACATTATATACGTCTATAACGTTATATATCCTAGCCTAAGGCGACCTAACATGTCGGATGTAATAGTTGATAACATTCCTGGCGTGTCGGCCCGTACTTCTCGGTGGTAACATTACATACGTCTATAACGTTATATATCCTAGCCTAAGTCAACCTAACATGTCGAATGTAATATTTTACAACATTCCTGGCGTGTCGTCGCCTGCTTCTCGATGGCGACATTATATACGTCTATAACGTTGTATATCCTAACCTAACGCAACCTAACATCTGGGATGTAATATTTTACAACATTCCTGGCGTGTCGTCCCCTGCTTCTCGATGGGGACATCATATACGTCTATAACGTTGTATATCCTAACCGAACGCAACCTAACATCTCGGATGTAATATTTTACAACATTCCTGGCATGTCGGTCCCTACATCTCGGTGGGAATATACTATACGTCTATAACGTTGTATATCCTAACCTAAGGGAACCTAACATCTTGGGTGTAATATTTTACAACATTCCTGACTCATCGGCCCCTATTTTTAGGTGGGAACATTATATACGTGTATAACGCTATATATCCTAGCCTAAGGCAACCTAAGATGTCGAATGTAATATTTTACAACATTCTGGCGTGTCGTCGCCTGCTTCTCGATGGGGAGATTATATACGTCTATAACGTTGTATATCCTAACCTAACGCAACCTAACATCTGGGATGTAATATTTTACAACATTCCTGGCGTGTCGTCGCCTACCTCTGGATGGGGATATTATATACATCTATATCGTTGTATACCCTAACCTAAAGCAACCTAACATCTCGGGTGTAATATTTTACAACATTCCTGACGCGTCGGCCCCTATTTCTCGGTGGGAACATACTATACGTCTATAACGTTGTATATCCTAACCTAAGGGAACCTAACATCTCGGGTGTAATATTTTACAACATTCCTGACGGGTCGGCCCCTATTTTTCGGTGGGAACATTATATACGTCTATAACGTTATATATCCTAGCCTAAGGCAACCCAAGATGTCGAATGTAATATTTTACAACATTCCTGGTGTGTCGTCGCCTACTTCACGATGGGGACATTATATACATCTATAACATTGTATATCCTAACCTAAGGCAACCTAACATCTCGGATGTAATATTTTACAACATTCTGGCGTGTCGTCGCCTGCTTCTCGATGGGGACATTATATACGTCTTTAACGTTGTATATCCTAACCTAAAGCAACCTAACATCTGGGATGTAATATTTTACAAGATTCCTGGCATGTCGGTCCCCAAGTCTCGGTAGGAACATTATATACGTCTATAACGATATATATCCAAATAGAAGGGAACCTAACATCTCGGATGTAATATTTTACAACATTCCTGGCGTGTCGTCGCCTGCTTCTCGATGGGGACATTATATACGTCTATAACGTTGTATATCCTAACCTAACGCAACCTAACATCTCGGATGTAATATTTTACAACATTCTTGGCATGTCGGACCCTACATCTCGGTGGGAACATGCTATACGTCTATAAAGTTGTATATCCTAACCTAAGGGAACATAACATCTCGGGTGTAATATTTTACAACATTCCTGACTCATCGGCCCCTATTTTTAGGTGGGAACATTATATACGTCTATAAGGCTATATATCCTAGCCTAAGGCAACCTAAGATGTCGAATGTAATATTTTACAACATTCTGGCGTGTCGTCGCCTGCTTCTCGATGGCGACATTATATACGTCTATAACGTTGTATATCCTAACCTAACGCAACCTAACATCTGGGATGTAATATTTTACAACATTCCTGGCGTGTCGTCGCCTACCTCTGGATGGGGATATTATATACATCTATATCGTTGTATACCCTAACCTAAAGCAACCTAACATCTCGGGTGTAATATTTTACAACATTCCTGACGTGTCGGCCCCTATTTCTCGGTGGGAACATACTATACGTCTATAACGTTGTATATCCTAACCTAAGGGAACCTAACATCTCGGGTGTAATATTTTACAACATTCCTGACGGGTCGGCCCCTATTTTTCGGTGGGAACATTATATACGTCTATAACGTTATATATCCTAGCCTAAGGCAACCCAAGATGTCGAATGTAATATTTTACAACATTCCTGGTGTGTCGTCGCCTACTTCACGATGGGGACATTATATACATCTATAACATTGTATATCCTAACCTAAGGCAACCTAACATCTCGGATGTAATATTTTACAACATTCTGGCGTGTCGTCGCCTGCTTCTCGATGGGGAGATTATATACGTCTATAACGTTGTATATCCTAACCTAACGCAACCTAACATTTGGGATGCAATATTTTACAACATTCCTGGCATGTCGGTGCCTACGTCTCGGTGGGAACATTATATACGTCTATAACGATATATGTCCCAACCTAAGGCAACCTAACACCTCGGATGTAATAGTTGACAACATTCCTGGCGTCTAGGCCCGTACTTCTCGGTGGGAACATTGTATACGTCTATAACGTTATATATCCTAGCCTAAGGCGACCTAACATGTCGAATGTAATATTTTACATCATTCCTGGCGTGTCGTCGCCTGCTTCTCGATGGGAACATTATATACGTCTATAACGTTGTGTATCCTAACCTAACGCAACCTAACATCTGGGATGTAATTTTCCTGGCGTGTCGTCGCCTACTTCTGGATGGGGAGATTATATACGTCTATAACGTTATATATCCTAACCTAAGGCAACCTAACATCTCGGATGTAATAGTTGACAACATTTCTGGCGTGTCCGCCCGTACTTCTGGGTGGGAACATTATATACGTCTATAACGATATATATCCAAACCGAAGGGAACCTAACATCTCGGATGTAATATTTTACAACATTCCTGGCGTGTCGTCGCCTGCTTCTCGATGGGGACATTATATACGTCTATAACGTTGTATATCCTAACCTAACGCAACCTAACATCTCGGATGTAATATTTTACAACATTCCTGGCATGTCGGTCTCTACATCTCGGTGGGAACATACTATACGTCTATAAAGTTGTATATCCTAACCTAAGGGAACCTAACATCTCGGGTGTAATATTTTACAACATTCCTGACTCGTCGGCCCCTATTTTTAGGTGGGAACATTATATACGTCTATAACGCTATATATCCTAGCCTAAGGCAACCTAACATGTCGAATGTAATATTTTACAACATTCCTGGCGTGTCGTCGCCTGCTTCTCGATGGCGACATTATATACGTCTATAACGTTGTATATCCTAACCTAACGCAACCTAACATCTGGGATGTAATATTTTACAACATTCCTGGCGTGTCGTCCCCTGCTTCTCGATGGGGACATTATATACGTCTATAACGTTGTATATCCTAACCTAAGGGAACCTAACATCTCGGGTGTAATATTTTACAACATTCCTGACGCGTCGGCCCCTATTTTTCGGTGGGAACATTAGATACGTCTATAACGTTATATATCCTAGCCTAAGGCAACCCAAGATGTCGAATGTAATATTTTACAACATTCCTGGTGTGTCGTCGCCTACTTCACGATGGGGACATTATATACATCTATAACATTGTATATCCTAACCTAAGGCAACCTAACATCTCGGATGTAATATTTTACAACATTCTGGCGTGTCGTCGCCTGCTTCTCGATGGGGAGATTATATACGTCTATAACGTTGTATATCCTAACCTAACGCAACCTAACATTTGGGATGCAATATTTTACAACATTCCTGGCATGTCGGTGCCTACGTCTCGGTGGGAACATTATATACGTCTATAACGATATATGTCCCAACCTAAGGCAACCTAACACCTCGGATGTAATAGTTGACAACATTCCTGGCGTCTAGGCCCGTACTTCTCGGTGGGAACATTGTATACGTCTATAACGTTATATATCCTAGCCTAAGGCGACCTAACATGTCGAATGTAATATTTTACATCATTCCTGGCGTGTCGTCGCCTGCTTCTCGATGGGAACATTATATACGTCTATAACGTTGTGTATCCTAACCTAACGCAACCTAACATCTGGCATGTAATTTTCCTGGCGTGTCGTCGCCTACTTCTGGATGGGGAGATTATATACGTCTATAACGTTATATATCCTAGCCTAAGGCGACCTAACATGTCGGATGTAATAGTTGATAACATTCCTGGCGTGTCGGCCCGTACTTCTCGGTGGTAACATTACATACGTCTATAACGTTATATATCCTAGCCTAAGTCAACCTAACATGTCGAATGTAATATTTTACAACATTCCTGGCGTGTCGTCGCCTGCTTCTCGATGGCGACATTACATACGTCTATAACGTTGTATATCCTAACCTAACGCAACCTAACATCTGGGATGTAATATTTTACAACATTCCTGGCGTGTCGTCCCCTGCTTCTCGATGGGGACATTATATACGTCTATAACGTTGTATATCCTAACCTAACGCAACCTAACATCTCGGATGTAATATTTTACAACATTCCTGGCGTGTCGTCGCCTGCTTCTCGATGGGGACATTATATACGTCTTTAACGTTGTATATCCTAACCTAAAGCAACCTAACATCTGGGATGTAATATTTTACAAGATTCCTGGCATGTCGGTCCCCAAGTCTCGGTAGGAACATTATATACGTCTATAACGATATATATCCAAACAGAAGGGAACCTAACATCTCGGATGTAATATTTTACAACATTCCTGGCGTGTCGTCGCCTGCTTCTCGATGGGGACATTATATACGTCTATAACGTTGTATATCCTAACCTAACGCAACCTAACATCTCGGATGTAATATTTTACAACATTCTTGGCATGTCGGACCCTACATCTCGGTGGGAACATACTATACGTCTATAAAGTTGTATATCCTAACCTAAGGGAACATAACATCTCGGGTGTAATATTTTACAACATTCCTGACTCATCGGCCCCTATTTTTAGGTGGGAACATTATATACGTGTATAACGCTATATATCCTAGCCTAAGGCAACCTAAGATGTCGAATGTAATATTTTACAACATTCTGGCGTGTCGTCGCCTGCTTCTCGATGGCGACATTATATACGTCTATAACGTTGTATATCCTAACCTAACGCAACCTAACATCTGGGATGTAATATTTTACAACATTCCTGGCGTGTCGTCGCCTACCTCTGGATGGGGATATTATATACATCTATATCGTTGTATACCCTAACCTAAAGCAACCTAACATCTCGGGTGTAATATTTTACAACATTCCTGACGCGTCGGCCCCTATTTCTCGGTGGGAACATACTATACGTCTATAACGTTGTATATCCTAACCTAAGGGAACCTAACATCTCGGGTGTAATATTTTACAACATTCCTGACGGGTCGGCCCCTATTTTTCGGTGGGAACATTATATACGTCTATAACGTTATATATCCTAGCCTAAGGCAACCCAAGATGTCGAATGTAATATTTTACAACATTCCTGGTGTGTCGTCGCCTACTTCACGATGGGGACATTATTTACATCTATAACATTGTATATCCTAACCTAAGGCAACCTAACATCTCGGATGTAATATTTTACAACATTCTGGCGTGTCGTCGCCTGCTTCTCGATGGGGAGATTATATACGTCTATAACGTTGTATATCCTAACCTAACGCAACCTAACATTTGGGATGCAATATTTTACAACATTCCTGGCATGTCGGTGCCTACGTCTCGGTGGGAACATTATATACGTCTATAACGATATATGTCCCAACCTAAGGCAACCTAACACCTCGGATGTAATAGTTGACAACATTCCTGGCGTCTAGGCCCGTACTTCTCGGTGGGAACATTGTATACGTCTATAACGTTATATATCCTAGCCTAAGGCGACCTAACATGTCGAATGTAATATTTTACATCATTCCTGGCGTGTCGTCGCCTGCTTCTCGATGGGAACATTATATACGTCTATAACGTTGTGTATCCTAACCTAACGCAACCTAACATCTGGGATGTAATTTTCCTGGCGTGTCGTCGCCTACTTCTGGATGTGGAGATTATATACGTCTATAACGTTATATATCCTAACCTAAGGCAACCTAACATCTCGGATGTAATAGTTGACAACATTTCTGGCGTGTCCGCCCGTACTTCTGGGTGGGAACATTATATACGTCTATAACGATATATATCCAAACCGAAGGGAACCTAACATCTCGGATGTAATATTTTACAACATTCCTGGCGTGTCGTCGCCTGCTTCTCGATGGGGACATTATATACGTCTATAACGTTGTATATCCTAACCTAACGCAACCTAACATCTCGGATGTAATATTTTACAACATTCCTCGCATGTCGGTCTCTACATCTCGGTGGGAACATACTATACGTCTATAAAGTTGTATATCCTAACCTAAGGGAACATAACATCTCGGGTGTAATATTTTACAACATTCCTGACTCATCGGCCCCTATTTTTAGGTGGGAACATTATATACGTCTATAACGCTATATATCCTAGCCTAAGGCAACCTAAGATGTCGAATGTAATATTTTACAACATTCTGGCGTGTCGTCGCCTGCTTCTCGATGGGGAGATTATATACGTCTATAACTTTGTATATCCTAACCTAACGCAACCTAAGATTTGGGATGTAATATTTTACAACATTCCTTGCATGTCGGTGCCTACGTCTCGGTGGGAACATTATATACGTCTATAACGTTATATATCCTAGCCTAAGGCCACCTAACATGTCGAATGTAATATTTTACAACATTCCTGACGCGTCGGCCCCTATTTTTCGGTGGGAACATTACATACGTCTATAACGTTATATATCCTAGTCTAAGGCAACCTGACATGTCGAATGTAATATTTTACAACACTCCTGTCGTGTCGTCGCCTACTTCTGGATGGGGAGATTATATACGTCTATAACGTTATATATCCTAACCTAAGGCAACCTAACATCTCGGATGTAATAGTTGACAACATTCCTGGCGTGTCCGCCCGTACTTCTCGGTGGTAACATTACATACGTCTATAACGTTATATATCCTAGCCTAAGGCGACCTAACATGTCGAATGTAATATTTTACATCATTCCTGGCGTGTCGTCGCCTGCTTCTCGATGGGAACATTATATACGTCTATAACGTTGTGTATCCTAACCTAACGCAACCTAACATCTGGCATGTAATTTTCCTGGCGTGTCGTCGCCTACTTCTGGATGGGGAGATTATATACGTCTATAACGTTATATATCCTAGCCTAAGGCGACCTAACATGTCGGATGTAATAGTTGATAACATTCCTGGCGTGTCGGCCCGTACTTCTCGGTGGTAACATTACATACGTCTATAACGTTATATATCCTAGCCCAAGTCAACCTAACATGTCGAATGTAATATTTTACGACATTCCTGGCGTGTCGTCGCCTGCTTCTCGATGGGGACATTATATACGTCTATAACGTTGTATATCCTAACCTAACGCAACCTAACATCTCGGATGTAATATTTTACAACATTCCTGGCGTGTCGTCGCCTGCTTCTCGATGGGGACATTATATACGTCTATAACGTTGTATATCCTAACCTAACGCAACCTAACATCACGGATGTAATATTTTACAACATTCCTGGCATGTCGGTCTCTACATCTCGGTGGGAACATACTATACGTCTATAAAGTTGTATATCCTAACCTAAGGGAACCTAACATCTCGGGTGTAATATTTTACAACATTCCTGTCTCGTCGGCCCCTATTTTTAGGTGGGAACATTATATACGTCTATAACGCTATATATCCTAGCCTAAGGCAACCTAAGATGTCGAATGTAATATTTTACAACATTCTGGCGTGTCGTCGCCTGCTTCTCGATGGGAACATTATATACGTCTATAACGTTGTGTATCCTAACCTAACGCAACCTAACATCAGGGATGTAATATTCCTGGCGTGTCGTCGCCTACTTCTGGATGGGGAGATTATATACGTCTATAACGTTATATATCCTAACCTAAGGCAACCTAACATCTCGGATGTAATAGTTGACAACATTCCAGGCGTGTCCGCCCGTACTTCTCGGTGGGAACATTATATACGTCTATAACGTTATATATCCTAGCCTAAGGCAACCTAACATCTCGGGTTTAATATTTTACAACATTCCTGACGCGTCGGCCCCTATCTCTCGGTGGGAACATTATATACGTCTATAACGTTATATATCATAACCTAAGGCAACCTAAAATCTCTACCGTAATAATTTACGACGTTCCTGGCGTGTCGGTTCGTACTTCTCGGTGCGAACATTATATACGTCTATAACGTTATATATCCTAACGTAAGGCAACATAACATCTCGGATGTAATATTTTACAACATTCCTGGCGTGTCGTCGCCTGCTTCTCGATGGGAACATTATATACGTCTATAACGTTGTATATCCTAACCTAACGCAACCTAACATTTGGGATGCAATATTTTACAACATTCCTGGCATGTCGGTGGCTACGTCTCGGTGGGAACATTATATACGTCTATAACGATATATGTCCCAACCTAAGGCAACCTAACACCTCGGATGTAATAGTTGACAACATTCCTGGCGTCTAGGCCCGTACTTCTCGGTGGGAACATTGTATACGTCTATAACGTTATATATCCTAGCCTAAGGCGACCTAACATGTCGAATGTAATATTTTACATCATTCCTGGCGTGTCGTCGCCTGCTTCTCGATGGGAACATTATATACGTCTATAACGTTGTGTATCCTAACCTAACGCAACCTAACATCTGGCATGTAATTTTCCTGGCGTGTCGTCGCCTACTTCTGGATGGGGAGATTATATACGTCTATAACGTTATATATCCTAGCCTAAGGCGACCTAACATGTCGGATGTAATAGTTGATAACATTCCTGGCGTGTCGGCCCGTACTTCTCGGTGGTAACATTACATACGTCTATAACGTTATATATCCTAGCCTAAGTCAACCTAACATGTCGAATGTAATATTTTACAACATTCCTGGCGTGTCGTCGCCTGCTTCCCGATGGCGACATTATATACGTCTATAACGTTGTATATCCTAACCTAACGCAACCTAACATCTGGGATGTAATATTTTACAACATTCCTGGCGTGTCGTCCCCTGCTTCTCGATGGGGACATTATATACGTCTATAACGTTGTATATCCTTTTTTTTTTTTTTTTTTTTTTTTTTTTGTCGCAGGGAAATCCTCATGGATACCGTGGATTTTTGGGAAATCCGCGGTTATGTCGGACTCTTACCGACTAAAACCCTGCGGTGGTCTTCCTACACTTGTAGCGGGTAGCCGGGAACTCTTTCGAACGCATCCAGCATCCGGCCTCGTGTCTGAGTTCGTTGAACTCTCTGCACACAGCTCGTTCGCGAGTTCATTATTTAAACAGGCAGCGACCGCAACCACCGAGGTCGCTGCCCTCTCCTCGGTCGAGCACGTGCCGGAGAGACGTGACCCAAATCCTCTCTATCCGGCGCTCGGCGGCTCTTTCTCTTTTTCTAATTTAATTTTTCTGCCTCCTTCCTTCTACGTCGTCTTCCTCTTCTCCTGCTTGCGGCATTTCGAGATGGACGGCAGCGGCGAATCTCCACTCCCCGGTGGGTACTTTGAAGCGACTCTCGAGCCGTGATGGACGAGAGTCCCCTACCTTGGAGTGGAACGTGGCAAACGTCTACGACGCCGACCACATAAGACTCGTCGAGCAGAGAGCGTGCGCTCCCTTTCGCGCTCGGCGGCTTCCTTCGCAGCCATCACTTTGTCGCAAAACAATGTAACGGCTCGCCAATATCTCTCCCCTTCCAGCATCTTCGGCAGGATGCTGGTCGGCGAGAGATCCGGTCCGATCTCTGCCACGAGAGCGTGGCGCAGCGTTTGCCATGCCGGACAGTGTTCCAGCGTGTGCTGCGCAGAGTCGTCTCCGTCTCCGCAATGGTGACATTCAGCCGTGGCTTCTTTTCCGATCTTGCACAGGTACTGACCGAAGCAACCGTGTCCAGTCAGCATCTGCGTCACTCTGAAGTTGAGCTGCCCTCTCCTGTTTTCTACCCATTTTTCCAAGATGGGTAGAATCGCTCCGACGATCCTGTGATTGGTCGCAGGTGCGAGTTTCGCCTTCCATTTAGAGAAAGTGAAGCGTCTCGCTTCTCTTCTAATCTCGTCCTTCGTCGGAGCGGGTGCACCTTCTTCTTGTACCTGGCGCATTGTACGAAGGGTTTCGTACACTATCAGATCTTCCTGCGCCAGGTATTCCAGTGGTGTGAGACCCGCCAGCATTGTTGCCGCATCGTAAGAAATCGTGCGATATCCTCTTACGATCCGAATGGCTATTCTTCGCCACGCGCTTCGCAGCAGCTGCAGCTTTCTGCCTCCTTTGTTGAGCGCGTCGCTCCATACCGGGGCTCCGTAAAGCGCGATGCTTCTTATCACCCCGGCATAAAGTTTCCTTACTTTCTCGTCCGGTCCGTGCAGATTCGGCATGATGCGGCTTAGGTAATTCGCCGCAGCATCCAGTCGAACGGCCTGACGAGCGAAGTGGAGACCAAAGTTCCATTTATCATCAAGGAGCAGTCCAAGATACTTCATCTCGCTCCCCACTGTAACTTTGGCTGGTCCGATGTTGACCACTTCGTTTCCTCCTCGCGGGTCTCTTCTTCGTCCCTTGAAGCACAGGATTTCAGATTTCTCCGGTGCCATCTGGAGCCCCATCTTCTTGATGGCATTAGCCACGACCGCAACTGCCATTTCGGCCCGGCAAATTGCGCGTTGCCGGCACGTGTCGACTGCCAACACCATCGTGTCATCCGCGTAGCATGTGAGATGCACGCCGGACGGCATTGGCAGCTTCAGGACCGCGTCGTACCCGAGATTCCAGAGAAGCGGTCCGAGGACCGATCCCTGGGGAACGCCGCGATCAATCTTCTTCTTCTCGATTCCGTGCCGGCTATCGTAGAGAATCGCGCGGTCGCTCAGGTAATTTTCCACGACCCTTCGCAGGTATCGCGGAAACCCGTGCTTTTCAAGCGCTCTACGTATCGTACTCCATTCGAGGGAGTTGAACGCATTCTTAATATCTAAAGATATCGCGATTACGACTCCCCCGGCAGCGATCGCGTTTTCGGCGAAATTCTTCACTTGTCGAATCGCGTCAATCGTCGATCGCCCTTCTCGGAAACCGAACTGGTTCTCGGCTAAGTTCGGCCCGGTTCGCGACAGGTGCTCGACGAGGCGGTTGTGGATTATTCTTTCAAATAATTTTCCGATCTCGTCGAGCAAAACTATCGGCCTGTACGCGGCCGGTGAATCCTCCGGTTTTCCCGGCTTTCGGAGCAACACTAATCTGCCAGTTTTCCATTTTGCTGGCAACGTGCCCGTCTTCAAGCATGCTGTAAATAACTTCCGCAATCTTGAATTCAGGACACTGAGTGCCATCAACCAGGCACGGCCGGGAATTCCATCCGGTCCGGGCGCGATGTTCTTCTTTGTCATGCGCTTTATGGCGCGAGCCATTTCCTCCTCGCTGACGTCGTTGTCCTGCGACCAGATGATCGGGTCGATGTGTTCTGAAATTTGCGAGTTGCTCGCCGAAGCAGATTCTCCCGGTGGGAAGAGCGCGTCAACGACTCGCCTCAAGAAAGGCGTCTCCATCGTCTCCGTTAACGGGGGCGCCCACGGTCGTAATTTATTCATTACTATCTTGTACGGCCGCCCCCACGGATCGTCACGCAGCGTTTCCAGCAGCCCGTCCCATGCTCGTGCCTTTGACGTTTTTATGGCGGCTTGCAGCTCTATTTTCTTCTCCTTGTAAACTTCATAGAGTTGCGCCTTCCTTTCCGGATCGGGATCCCTCCGTTTCCGGTATCTCGTGTACTGTCTCCGCGCGGTCGTGCTCTCCGCACGGAGATGAGCGATCTCATTGCTCCACCAGTACAAAGGTTTACGCGGAGGATTTGACTTTATTTTCGGCATGCTTGCATTGCATACCGAGGTCAACGTCCTTGTAAACCATTCGGCTTCTCGCTCGACTACGGCCGTTTCGGTCGCCTCGCTCGGCCAGGTAGCGACGAGGGTAGCCGCCATAAACATATCCTCGTCCAACTTTCGCAACGACCATTTATTTTGTTTTCCAGTCGTAGTTTTTCTTCTTTGCATGGTTGACACGTCGATCCTTATGTAGAGATGATCAGATAATGTTTCGGTCGTGTCAACTTTCCAGCCGGTGACTCTTCGGGATGCTGCGTCGTTCGCGAACGAGAGGTCGACCGTGCTCTCGCCCTGCTGACGTACGCACGTACTGGCAGATCCTTGATTCAGCAGCCTGAGATTCGCGGATGCTGCCCAATCCATCGTCGAGTGTCCGCGCTGGTTCGTTCTGGAGGAGTGCCACATAGTTGCGTGAGCATTAAAATCTCCCAGAACGAATGTTGGACGGGGGGCGTGGCTTCGCACTACCCCTTCCACTTCATCTAAGAGCCGGTCGTAATCTTCCAGTGACCAGCTCGGCGGAGCGTATATTCCGATGACGACGCAGTCCGACCACGATACGGCTACGTAACCACGCCCTTGCGCGATGAGCGTGATCGGACGGATGCGTGTCGGCGTCGTCTGAATAATTGCCACTGTCTTCTCTTTGTTTGCTATCCACGACGGCTTGTCGTGGACAGAATACGGCTCCGCTGCAACGACTAATTCAACTACGCCGCTGTGTAAGCTTTCGAGCATCAGATCTTGTGCTCTCGCGGCGTGATTCAAATTAGCTTGCAGTATTTGTGATTTCGCGTTGAGTATTACGCGATTTCCATTTTCTCCTCGTGGCTAATGGACGCCTTCGGAGATTCACGCGCTTTCTCCACTGCAGGTATTGATTTGGCTGCTGTTGCGGCCTCTTCCTTCTTCTGTGCAGGTACACCTGTCGATTTCGCGCCGGATTTAGCGGCGGTCGCTCTCTCTTTCGTCGCCGGCGGCGAAGCAGAGCAGGCCTTACTACCTGCTCTATGTCCGTGCGGGCGGCCCGCCGATTTGCAAACCGGGCACGTCGGCGACTTCTCTTTGCAATTTGTCGCACGATGTCCCTTTTCGCCGCACCTGTAGCAGGCTTCGGTGCGGTCCACGTTCGCTGTGCATTTAGCGATTACGTGGCCGATCGCCCAGCATTTGAAGCAGATTAACTGCCTTTCCTCTATATGTTCGACTCGGACAGACGTCCAGCCGACTTTAACCTTGCCGCTCTCCGTTACTTTTCTCGCGGCGGCGATCGGACATTGCATGAGCATTGTGCCCATGCCATTATTTGCTATCCTTCTCGGGCCGACTTTTACGTCATAGGTAGTGCAGCCGCCTTGCGCGGCGACTGCCTCGACGATTTCGTCGACCGTTAGAGAGTCTTCCATTCGGAAAACTCTCAAGGCCGCCCGTTTGCATGGGCGCGTGACTTTCACGCCGCACGTCGTCGCGAATAATTGGCTCAGTCTTAGCGCGAGCTTATCCGCTTTTTCCTCCTTACCGCCGCCGCTTATTTCCAAAATAAGTGCGCCGGTTAGCGCCTTTCTGGGCCTTACTTCTTCTATACCCAGTTCTGACAACTTTATATGCTGCCGAGCTGTCGTCATCAGCTCGGCGTAAGTCATACGGCTATCCCTGCCTATCGTAATGACGATAGCGGCCGTGCTCGGGTTTTTAGCCAGTTTCGGCTTCTCCTTTGGCACCGGCTTCGCAGTTACTACCTGCGACGGTGCCTTTTTTCCTGCGCTCGCGGGTTTGCTTGCCGCGGTCACTGTCTCTTTCTTTATTTTTCTACCGAGGACTTTCGTCCACGGCGTTTCCATCTTATTCGCACTCGGCACAGCAGTTGTGGTTGCTGCAGGAGATTTCTTATCATTCTCCTTACGCACCTGCTCTTTTTGTATTTCTTCCATCCTCTTCTGGACGGGAGACTTCTTTTTTTCTTCCGCTTTCGCGGCTTTCTTCACCGGTGGAGGGTGCAACGCCTCTCTCTCTCCACCTGACTTTTCCTTCTTCATCGGTTCGGCGTTTGTTTCCGCTTTCGCAGGTTCCTCCCGTCGCGCCGAGTTTCTTGCCGCCGATCGCGGACGCTCCTCCTTGGGAGCGAAGCGTTTCTCCGCCTTCTCCCAAAAGCTCGAGAGTCTTTCATTTATGATTGCCCCGATCTGCTCCATCAGCAGAACGAGACCGCCATCGGGGATGCTGGTTTCTTCCGTCGTCGGTGCGAGCGATTGTCGTCGCGATTTCCCCTCGCTGCGCTTGGCGATTTCCATGCGTTCAATCGCCGGCGGTAAATGGCTGCTTTCCCTGTTTTCCAGGGCGGTCAGCCTCTCCTTTAGAAGGGCGTTCTCCTTCTCTAACTTTTCGGCCTTCGCTTTAATAAGGCCGAATTCGGGATCCTCTGCGGATCCTGCGATGGTGCGGCTGGCGCGCAGTCCGGCTTCCGTCGTAGCCGCTCGCAGGATCCTTACGCTTACTCGCATCGTTCTTTTTATTGAACCTTTTAGCTGCGATGACTTCGCAGCTGCGTACTCAATCTTCGCCGCCGATTCGAGAGCCCAGGCTGCCAAATCCTGAATTGGCATTTTCCTTGCCTCCTCGTCGAAAACTTCTTGATCCGGGATGGGATTTGACGACCTTGCCGGAGGCGGCGGCATGCATTCACCGGAGAGGAGCTCTCGCTCTAGAGCGTCCTCTGCGTCCTTCGCTGCAGATTTCTTGTCTGCGAGTTTGGCTTCCGCCAGCTTGACGTATTCACCCGCTGTGGGGGGGCGTCCCCTCTTCTTGAGAGGCTTCGTTGGCTCTGACGGTGTCGTCGAGAGTAATGAAGCCAACGACGTATCCGAGTCGTACTCGGAGGTTTCCTCCTTGGCTCGCTTTATGCTTTTACGCTGGCGCGTAATCTTCCTCGGTGCTTCCGGCAGGATCCTGTCTTCCATAATCACCGGCTTCTCTCCGCCACAACTAAAATCAGAAAGGCCGCTCGGGCCGGCCCCCTCTCCCCCACTCGTCGCGGTCGCGTAATCGCGCGCCGCCATGCTTGGTTGCCCAAGCAGGGCTTCGCACGATTTATTAACTTGATCGACGGGTCGGTCTGGCACACGATTTTCTCCCCGTGGAGAAAATAACTCCGCGCACTTCACTTGCCCTTCCGCGTGGGAACGCCCGCACTTTCCACGTTTTAGTGCAGGCCGGTTGCCTATCTCTCTCCCGCTTACACAGTCCAACCGTCCTTCAGTCCTTGTCTCTTAAAGAGTCTCTCTCTCACTCCCACGTGAATCCACGAAGCAGCGCAAAAGTTCAATGGTTCGCGTATTAAAGTCTCTATACACATACCTTTGTCGTCTTCCTTGTCGCAATCTCCCGCTATAATCCGAAATTGATTGCTTATCGTATTGCTGTTTCTACCCGCTGGATTTCCGCGTGGGAGATGGCCGCCGCTCTTTTCCCGCGTTTTTCCTCCGCGAAGAAGGCCGCTACCTGCTTTCTCCAACAAAATCCCGCGTTAGGCTGCAGAATTTCACGCTGTCAGCTCTAAATGTCGTTGACAAGCGTCCCTTTGATTGTCAGTGTTCTTGCACTTTTTCCACCGAATTTGCACTTATTGTCCGCAAGCGCCAAAAGTGCGCAAATACGCGAAAAAGGCCGAGAGAATACTCTAATTCTCGTCAGTCGTATCAACGTGGCGTACGTGCCACGCCCGACTTTCAAAATGGCGGCGGCGACGCCTCGTCTTCTCTCGGTGCTTTTATCGCTTATTTTCGTACTTTTCCTGTAGCAACCGTAACTGCTGGCACTTCCGCACTAAAATTTTAGTCGCAAAGAGCACTCTAGGTGCGCGAACAAGCGATTATCGCGTGAAGAAACGGCCAAATCGCGATATATTGCGTACGTGCCACGGCTACGTGGCAATATGTCGGCGGTAACGTCTTTTTTCCTTCCGTCGATTTTCACTCGTTTTCACACTTCACTTGCACTTTTCCGCCACAAGCTTTACACAGATGTTGGCGCGCGTAAACCCGGAGCACTGGGAAGTGTTCCACACAACTTTCCAGCTTCTACGACCGAAAGCGTCGACTCGAAGCCAGCTCCACTTCACCCGCGCGAACAAAGGGAAGCGCAAAGCGTATTCTCCCTTTATTTCCGCAAATATTGTTACTAACTTCCAGTTTTTACACTGGAAGTGTTCACAAACCGCCTTGGAAGGATATAAACAAGAGTTTATATCCTTTTCTCCGAAAAAGTCGCGCCGATCAACTTAGGTAGCGGAGCACAGCGAAACACTTCTGCTCTCTACGGCTGCTCGAACGAGACTCCAACGTTGTATATCCTAACCTAACGCAACCTAACATCTCGGATGTAATATTTTACAACATTCCTGGCATGTCGGTCCCTACATCTCGGTGGGAACATACTATACGTCTATAACGTTGTATATCCTAACCTAAGGGAACCTAACATCTTGGGTGTAATATTTTACAACATTCCTGACGCGTCGGCCCCTATTTTTCGGCGAGAACATTATATACGTCTATAACGTTATATATCCTAGCCTAAGGCAACCTAAGATATCGAATGTAATATTTTACAACATTCCTGGCGTGTCGTCGCCTACTTCACGATGGGGACATTATATACATCTATAACATTGTATATCCTAACCTAAGGCAACCTAACATCTCGGATGTAATAGTTGACAACATTCCTGGCGTCTAGGCCCGTACTTCTCGGTGGGAACATTGTATACGTCTATAACGTTATATATCCTAGCCTAAGGCGACCTAACATGTCGAATGTAATATTTTACATCATTCCTGGCGTGTCGTCGCCTGCTTCTCGATGGGAACATTATATACGTCTATAACGTTGTGTATCCTAACCTAACGCAACCTAACATCTGGCATGTAATTTTCCTGGCGTGTCGTCGCCTACTTCTGGATGGGGAGATTATATACGTCTATAACGTTATATATCCTAGCCTAAGGCGACCTAACATGTCGGATGTAATAGTTGATAACATTCCTGGCGTGTCGGCCCGTACTTCTCGGTGGTAACATTACATACGTCTATAACGTTATATATCCTAGCCTAAGTCAACCTAACATGTCGAATGTAATATTTTACAACATTCCTGGCGTGTCGTCGCCTGCTTCTCGATGGCGACATTATATACGTCTATAACGTTGTATATCCTAACCTAACGCAACCTAACATCTGGGATGTAATATTTTACAACATTCCTGGCGTGTCGTCCCCTGCTTCTCGATGGGGACATTATATACGTCTATAACGTTGTATATCCTAACCTAACGCAACCTAACATCTCGGATGTAATATTTTACAACATTCCTGGCGTGTCGTCGCCTGCTTCTCGATGGGGACATTATATACGTCTATAACGTTGTATATCCTAACCTAACGCAACCTAACATCACGGATGTAATATTTTACAACATTCCTGGCATGTCGGTCTCTACATCTCGGTGGGAACATACTATACGTCTATAAAGTTGTATATCCTAACCTAAGGGAACCTAACATCTCGGGTGTAATAGTTTACAACATTCCTGACTCGTCGGCCCCTATTTTTAGGTGGGAACATTATATACGTCTATAACGCTATATATCCTAGCCTAAGGCAACCTAAGATGTCGAATGTAATATTTTACAACATTCTGGCGTGTCGTCGCCTGCTTCTCGATGGGAACATTATATACGTCTATAACGTTGTGTATCCTAACCTAACGCAACCTAACATCTGGGATGTAATATTCCTGGCGTGTCGTCGCCTACTTCTGGATGGGGAGATTATATACGTCTATAACGTTATATATCCTAACCTAAGGCAACCTAACATCTCGGATGTAATAGTTGACAACATTCCAGGCGTGTCCGCCCGTACTTCTCGGTGGGAACATTATATACGTCTATAACGTTATATATCCTAGCCTAAGGCAACCTAACATCTCGGGTTTAATATTTTACAACATTCCTGACGCGTCGGCCCCTATCTCTCGGTGGGAACATTATATACGTCTATAACGTTATATATCATAACCTAAGGCAACCTAAAATCTCTACCGTAATAATTTACGACGTTCCTGGCGTGTCGGTTCGTACTTCTCGGTGCGAACATTATATACGTCTATAACGTTATATATCCTAACGTAAGGCAACATAACATCTCGGATGTAATATTTTACAACATTCCTGGCGTGTCGTCGCCTGCTTCTCGATGGGGACATTATATACGTCTTTAACGTTGTATATCCTAACCTAAAGCAACCTAACATCTGGGATGTAATATTTTACAAGATTCCTGGCATGTCGGTCCCCAAGTCTCGGTAGGAACATTATATACGTCTATAACGATATATATCCAAACTGAAGGGAACCTAACATCTCGGATGTAATATTTTACAACATTCCTGGCGTGTCGTCGCCTGCTTCTCGATGGGGACGTTATATACGTCTATAACGTTGTATATCCTAACCTAACGCAACCTAACATCTCGGATGTAATATTTTACAACATTCTTGGCATGTCGGACCCTACATCTCGGTGGGAACATACTATACGTCTATAAAGTTGTATATCCTAACCTAAGGGAACATAACATCTCGGGTGTAATATTTTACAACATTCCTGACTCGTCGGCCCCTATTTTTAGGTGGGAACATTATATACGTCTATAACGCTATATATCCTAGCCTAAGGCAACCTACGATGTCGAATGTAATATTTTACAACATTCTGGCGTGTCGTCGCCTGCTTCTTGATGGCGAGATTATATACGTCTATAACTTTGTATATCCTAACCTAACGCAACCTAAGATTTGGGATGTAATATTTTACAACATTCCTTGCATGTCGGTGCCTACGTCTCGGTGGGAACATTATATACGTCTATAACGTTATATATCCTAGCCTAAGGCAACCTAACATGTCGAATGTAATATTTTACAACATTCCTGACGCGTCGGCCCCTATTTTTCGGTGGGAACATTACATACGTCTATAACGTTATATATCCTAGTCTAAGGCAACCTGACATGTCGAATGTAATATTTTACAACACTCCTGTCGTGTAGTCGCCTACTTCTGGATGGGGACATTATATACATCTATAACCTTGTATATCCTAACCTAAGGCAGCCTAACATCTCGGATGTAATATTTTACAACATTCCTGGCATGTCGGTCCCTACATCTCGGTGGGAACATACTATACGTCTATAACGTTGTATATCCTAACCTAAGGGAACCTAACATCTCGGGTGTAATATTTTACAACATTCCTGACGCGTCGGCCCCTATTTCTCGGTGCGAACATTATATACGTCTATAACGTTATATATCCTAGCCTAAGTCAACCTAACATGTCGAATGTAATATTTTACAACATTCCTGGCGTGTCGTCGCCTACTTCTCGATGGGGACATTATATACATCTATAACGTTGTATATCATAACCTAATGCAACCTAACACCTCGGATGTAATATTTTACAACATTCCTGGCATGTCGGTCCCTACTTCTGGGTGGGAGCATACTATATGTCTGTAACGTTGTATATCCTAACCTAAGGGAACCTAACATCTCGGATGTAATATTTTAAAACTTTCCTGGCATGTCGGTCCCTGCGTGTCGGTGGGATCATTATATACGTCTATAACGATATAAATCCTAACCTAAGGCAACCTAACATCTCGGATGTAATATTTTACAACATTCCTGTCATATCGTCTCCTGCATCTCGATGGGGATATTATATACGTCCATAACGTTGTATACTCTAACCTAAGGCTATCTAACATCTCGGATGTAATAGTTGATAACATTCCTGGCGTGTCGGCCCGAACTTATCGGTGGGAACATTATATACGTCTATAACGATACATATCCTATCGTAAGGCAACATGACATCTTGGATGTAATATTTTACAACATTCCTGGCGTATCGTCGCCTGCTTCTCGATGGGGACACTATATACGTCTATAACGATATATATCCTAACCTAAAGCAACCTAACATCTCGGGTGTAATATTTTACAACATTCCTGACGCGTCGGCCCCTATTTCTCGGTGGGAACATAATACACGTCTATAACGTTATATATCCTAGCCTAAGGTAACCTAACATCTCGGATGTAATATTTTACAACATTTCTGGCGTGTCGTCGCCTGCTTCTCGATGGGGACATTATATTCGTCTATATCGTTGTATATCCTAACCTAACGCAACCTAACGTCTGGGATGTAATATTTTACAACTTTCCTGGCATGTCGGTCCCTACGTCTCGGTGGGAACATTATATACGTCTATAACGACATATGTCCTAACCTAAGGCAACCTAACATCTCGGAAGTAATAGTTGACAACTTTCCTGGCGTGTCCGCCCTTACTTCTCGGTGGGAACATTATGTACATCTATAACGTTATATATCCTAGCCTAAGGCGACCTAACATGTCGAATGTAATATTTTACAACATTCCTGGCGTGTCGGTCCCTACTTCTCGGTGGGAATATTATATACGTCTATAACGTTATATATCATAACCTAAGGCAACCTAACTTCTCGGATGTAATATTTTACAACATTTCTGGCATGTCGGTCCCTACTTCTCGGTGGGAATATTATATACGTCTATAACGTTGTGTATCCTAACCTAACGCAACCTAACATCTGGGATGTAATATTCCTGGCGTGTAGTCGCCTACTTCTGGATGGGGAGATTATATACGTCTATAACGTTATATATCCTAACCTAAGGCAACCTAACATCTCGGATGTAATAGATGACAACATTTCTGGCGTGTCCGCCCGTACTTCTCGGTGGGAACATTATATACGTCTATAACGTTATATATCCCAGCCTAAGGCCACATAACATGTCGAATGTAATATTTTACAACATTCCTGGCGTGTCGTCGCCTGCTTCTCGATGGGGACATTATATACGTCTTTAACGTTGTATATCCTAACCTAAAGCAACCTAACATCTGGGATGTAATATATTACAAGAATCCTGGCATGTCGGTCCCCAAGTCTCGGTAGGAACATTATATACGTCTATAACGATATATATCCAAACCGAAGGGAACCTAACATCTCGGATGTAATATTTTACAACATTCCTGGCGTGTCGTCGCCTGCTTCTCGATGGGGACATTATATACGTCTATAACGTTGTATATCCTAACCTAACGCAACCTAACATCTCGGATGTAATATTTTACAACATTCTGGCGTGTCGTCGCCTGCTTCTCGATGGGGACATTATATACGTCTATAACGTTGTATATCCTAACCTAAGGGAACCTAACATCTCGGGTGTAATATTTTACAACATTCCTGGCATGTCAGTCCCTACTTCTCGGTGGGAATATTATATACGTCTATAAAGTTATATATCATAACCTAAGGCAACCTAACATCTCGGATATAATATTTTACATCATTCCTGTCTCGTCGGTTCCTACTTTTCGGTGGGAAAATTATATACGTCTATAACGTCATAAATCCTAACGTAAGGCAACATAACATCTCGGGTGCAATATTTTACAACATTCCTGACGCGTCGGTCCCTATTTTTCGGTGGGAACATTATATACGTCGATAACGTTATATATCCTAGTCTAAGGCAACCTAACATGCCGAATGTAATATTTTACAACATTCCTGGCATGTCAGTCCCTACTTCTCGGTGAGAATATTATATACGTCTATAACGTTATATATCATAACCTAAGGCAACCTAACATCTCGGATGTAATAGTTGACAACATTCCTGGCGTGTCCGCCCTTACTTCTCGGTGGGAACATTATATACGTCTATAACGTTATATATCCTAGCCTAAGGCCACATAACATGTCGAATCTAATATTTTACAACATTCCTGGCGTGTCGTCGCCTGCTTCTCGTTGGGGACATTACATACGTCTTTAACGTTGTATATCCTAACCTAAAGCAACCTAACATCTGGGATGCAATATTTTACAAGATTCCTGGCATGTCGGTCCCCAAATCTCGGTAGGAACATTATATACGTCTATAACGATATATATCCAAACCGAAGGGAACCTAACATCTCGGATGTAATATTTTACAACATTCCTAGCGTGTCGTCGCCTGCTTCTCGATGGCGACATTATATACGTCTATAACGTTGTATATCCTAACCTAACGCAACCTAACATCACGGATGTAATATTTTACAACATTCTTGGCATGTCGGACCCTACATCTCGGTGGGAACATACTATATGTCTATAAAGTTGTATATCCTAACCTAAGGGAACATAACATCTCGGGTGTAATATTTTACAACATTCCTGACTCATCGGCCCCTATTTTTAGGTGGGAACATTATATACGTCTATAACGCTATATATCCTAGCCTAAGGCAACCTAAGATGTCGAATGTAATATTTTACAACATTCTGGCGTGTCGTCGCCTGCTTCTCGATGGGGAGATTATATACGTCTATAACTTTGTATATCCTAACCTAACGCAACCTAAGATTTGGGATGTAATATTTTACAACATTCCTTGCATGTCGGTGCCTACGTCTCGGTGGGAACATTATATACGTCTATAACGTTATATATCCTAGCCTAAGGCCACCTAACATGTCGAATGTAATATTTTACAACATTCCTGACGCGTCGGCCCCTATTTTTCGGTGGGAACATTACATACGTCTATAACGTTATATATCCTAGTCTAAGGCAACCTGACATGTCGAATGTAATATTTTACAACACTCCTGTCGTGTAGTCGCCTACTTCTGGATGGGGACATTATATACATCTATAACCTTGTATATCCTAACCTAAGGCAGCCTAACATCTCGGATGTAATATTTTACAACATTCCTGGCATGTCGGTCCCTACATCTCGGTGGGAACATACTATACGTCTATAACGTTGTATATCCTAACCTAAGGGAACCTAACATCTCGGGTGTAATATTTTACAACATTCCTGACGCGTCGGCCCCTATTTCTCGGTGCGAACATTATATACGTCTATAACGTTATATATCCTAGCCTAAGTCAACCTAACATGTCGAATGTAATATTTTACAACATTCCTGGCGTGTCGTCGCCTACTTCTCGATGGGGACATTATATACATCTATAACGTTGTATATCATAACCTAATGCAACCTAACACCTCGGATGTAATATTTTACAACATTCCTGGCATGTCGGTCCCTACTTCTGGGTGGGAGCATACTATATGTCTGTAACGTTGTATATCCTAACCTAAGGGAACCTAACATCTCGGATGTAATATTTTAAAACTTTCCTGGCATGTCGGTCCCTGCGTGTCGGTGGGATCATTATATACGTCTATAACGATATAAATCCTAACCTAAGGCAACCTAACATCTCGGATGTAATATTTTACAACATTCCTGTCATATCGTCTCCTGCATCTCGATGGGGATATTATATACGTCCATAACGTTGTATACTCTAACCTAAGGCTATCTAACATCTCGGATGTAATAGTTGATAACATTCCTGGCGTGTCGGCCCGAACTTATCGGTGGGAACATTATATACGTCTATAACGATACATATCCTATCGTAAGGCAACATGACATCTTGGATGTAATATTTTACAACATTCCTGGCGTATCGTCGCCTGCTTCTCGATGGGGACACTATATACGTCTATAACGATATATATCCTAACCTAAAGCAACCTAACATCTCGGGTGTAATATTTTACAACATTCCTGACGCGTCGGCCCCTATTTCTCGGTGGGAACATAATACACGTCTATAACGTTATATATCCTAGCCTAAGGTAACCTAACATCTCGGATGTAATATTTTACAACATTTCTGGCGTGTCGTCGCCTGCTTCTCGATGGGGACATTATATTCGTCTATATCGTTGTATATCCTAACCTAACGCAACCTAACGTCTGGGATGTAATATTTTACAACTTTCCTGGCATGTCGGTCCCTACGTCTCGGTGGGAACATTATATACGTCTATAACGACATATGTCCTAACCTAAGGCAACCTAACATCTCGGAAGTAATAGTTGACAACTTTCCTGGCGTGTCCGCCCTTACTTCTCGGTGGGAACATTATGTACATCTATAACGTTATATATCCTAGCCTAAGGCGACCTAACATGTCGAATGTAATATTTTACAACATTCCTGGCGTGTCGGTCCCTACTTCTCGGTGGGAATATTATATACGTCTATAACGTTATATATCATAACCTAAGGCAACCTAACTTCTCGGATGTAATATTTTACAACATTTCTGGCATGTCGGTCCCTACTTCTCGGTGGGAATATTATATACGTCTATAACGTTGTGTATCCTAACCTAACGCAACCTAACATCTGGGATGTAATATTCCTGGCGTGTAGTCGCCTACTTCTGGATGGGGAGATTATATACGTCTATAACGTTATATATCCTAACCTAAGGCAACCTAACATCTCGGATGTAATAGATGACAACATTTCTGGCGTGTCCGCCCGTACTTCTCGGTGGGAACATTATATACGTCTATAACGTTATATATCCCAGCTTAAGGCCACATAACATGTCGAATGTAATATTTTACAACATTCCTGGCGTGTCGTCGCCTGCTTCTCGATGGGGACATTATATACGTCTTTAACGTTGTATATCCTAACCTAAAGCAACCTAACATCTGGGATGTAATATATTACAAGAATCCTGGCATGTCGGTCCCCAAGTCTCGGTAGGAACATTATATACGTCTATAACGATATATATCCAAACCGAAGGGAACCTAACATCTCGGATGTAATATTTTACAACATTCCTGGCGTGTCGTCGCCTGCTTCTCGATGGGGACATTATATACGTCTATAACGTTGTATATCCTAACCTAACGCAACCTAACATCTCGGATGTAATATTTTACAACATTCTGGCGTGTCGTCGCCTGCTTCTCGATGGGGACATTATATACGTCTATAACGTTGTATATCCTAACCTAAGGGAACCTAACATCTCGGGTGTAATATTTTACAACATTCCTGGCATGTCAGTCCCTACTTCTCGGTGGGAATATTATATACGTCTATAAAGTTATATATCATATCCTAAGGCAACCTAACATCTCGGATATAATATTTTACATCATTCCTGTCTCGTCGGTTCCTACTTTTCGGTGGGAAAATTATATACGTCTATAACGTCATAAATCCTAACGTAAGGCAACATAACATCTCGGGTGCAATATTTTACAACATTCCTGACGCGTCGGTCCCTATTTTTCGGTGGGAACATTATATACGTCGATAACGTTATATATCCTAGTCTAAGGCAACCTAACATGCCGAATGTAATATTTTACAACATTCCTGGCATGTCAGTCCCTACTTCTCGGTGAGAATATTATATACGTCTATAACGTTATATATCATAACCTAAGGCAACCTAACATCTCGGATGTAATAGTTGACAACATTCCTGGCGTGTCCGCCCTTACTTCTCGGTGGGAACATTATATACGTCTATAACGTTATATATCCTAGCCTAAGGCCACATAACATGTCGAATCTAATATTTTACAACATTCCTGGCGTGTCGTCGCCTGCTTCTCGTTGGGGACATTACATACGTCTTTAACGTTGTATATCCTAACCTAAAGCAACCTAACATCTGGGATGCAATATTTTACAAGATTCCTGGCATGTCGGTCCCCAAATCTCGGTAGGAACATTATATACGTCTATAACGATATATATCCAAACCGAAGGGAACCTAACATCTCGGATGTAATATTTTACAACATTCCTGGCGTGTCGTCGCCTGCTTCTCGATGGCGACATTATATACGTCTATAACGTTGTATATCCTAACCTAACGCAACCTAACATCACGGATGTAATATTTTACAACATTCTTGGCATGTCGGACCCTACATCTCGGTGGGAACATACTATACGTCTATAAAGTTGTATATCCTAACCTAAGGGAACATAACATCTCGGGTGTAATATTTTACAACATTCCTGACTCATCGGCCCCTATTTTTAGGTGGGAACATTATATACGTCTATAACGCTATATATCCTAGCCTAAGGCAACCTAAGATGTCGAATGTAATATTTTACAACATTCTGGCGTGTCGTCGCCTGCTTCTCGATGGGGAGATTATATACGTCTATAACTTTGTATATCCTAACCTAACGCAACCTAAGATTTGGGATGTAATATTTTACAACATTCCTTGCATGTCGGTGCCTACGTCTCGGTGGGAACATTATATACGTCTATAACGTTATATATCCTAGCCTAAGGCCACCTAACATGTCGAATGTAATATTTTACAACATTCCTGACGCGTCGGCCCCTATTTTTCGGTGGGAACATTACATACGTCTATAACGTTATATATCCTAGTCTAAGGCAACCTGACATGTCGAATGTAATATTTTACAACACTCCTGTCGTGTAGTCGCCTACTTCTGGATGGGGACAGTATATACATCTATAACTTTGTATATCCTAACCTAAGGCAGCCTAACATCTCGGATGTAATATTTTACAACATTCCTGACGCGTCGGCCCCTATTTCTCGGTGGGAACATTATATACGTCTATAACGTTATATATCCTAGCCTAAGGCGACCTAACATGTCGGATGTAATAGTTGATAACATTCCTGGCGTGTCGGCCCGTACTTCTCGGTGGTAACATTACATACGTCTATAACGTTATATATCCTAGCCTAAGTCAACCTAACATGTCGAATGTAATATTTTACAACATTCCTGGCGTGTCGTCGCCTGCTTCTCGATGGGGACATTATATACGTCTATAACGTTGTATATCCTAACCTAACGCAACCTAACATCTCGGATGTAATATTTTACAACATTCCTGGCATGTCGGTCCCTACATCTCGGTGGGAAGATACTATACGTCTATAACGTTGTATATCCTAACCTAAGGGAACCTAACATCTTGGGTGTAATATTTTACAACATTCCTGACGCGTCGGCCCCTATTTTTCGGTGAGAACATTATATACGTCTATAACGTTATATATCCTAGCCTAAGGCAACCTAAGATATCGAATGTAATATTTTACAACATTCCTGGCGTGTCGTCGCCTACTTCACGATGGGGACATTATATACATCTATAACATTGTATATCCTAACCTAAGGCAACCTAACATCTCGGATGTAATATTTTACAACATTCTGGCGTGTCGTCGCCTGCTTCTCGATGGGGAGATTATATACGTCTATAACGTTGTATATCCTAACCTAACGCAACCTAACATTTGGGATGCAATATTTTACAACATTCCTGGCATGTCGGTGCCTACGTCTCGGTGGGAACATTATATACGTCTATAACGATATATGTCCCAACCTAAGGCAACCTAACACCTCGGATGTAATAGTTGACAACATTCCTGGCGTCTAGGCCCGTACTTCTCGGTGGGAACATTGTATACGTCTATAACGTTATATATCCTAGCCTAAGGCGACCTAACATGTCGAATGTAATATTTTACATCATTCCTGGCGTGTCGTCGCCTGCTTCTCGATGGGAACATTATATACGTCTATAACGTTGTGTATCCTAACCTAACGCAACCTAACATCTGGCATGTAATTTTCCTGGCGTGTCGTCGCCTACTTCGGATGGGGAGATTATATACGTCTATAACGTTATATATCCTAGCCTAAGGCGACCTAACATGTCGGATGTAATAGTTGATAACATTCCTGGCGTGTCGGCCCGTACTTCTCGGTGGTAACATTACATACGTCTATAACGTTATATATCCTAGCCTAAGTCAACCTAACATGTCGAATGTAATATTTTACGACATTCCTGGCGTGTCGTCGCCTGCTTCTCGATGGGGACATTATATACGTCTATAACGTTGTATATCCTAACCTAACGCAACCTAACATCTCGGATGTAATATTTTACAACATTCCTGGCGTGTCGTCGCCTGCTTCTCGATGGGGACATTATATACGTCTATAACGTTGTATATCCTAACCTAACGCAACCTAACATCACGGATGTAATATTTTACAACATTCCTGGCATGTCGGTCTCTACATCTCGGTGGGAACATACTATACGTCTATAAAGTTGTATATCCTAACCTAAGGGAACCTAACATCTCGGGTGTAATATTTTACAACATTCCTGTCTCGTCGGCCCCTATTTTTAGGTGGGAACATTATATACGTCTATAACGCTATATATCCTAGCCTAAGGCAACCTAAGATGTCGAATGTAATATTTTACAACATTCTGGCGTGTCGTCGCCTGCTTCTCGATGGGAACATTATATACGTCTATAACGTTGTGTATCCTAACCTAACGCAACCTAACATCAGGGATGTAATATTCCTGGCGTGTCGTCGCCTACTTCTGGATGGGGAGATTATATACGTCTATAACGTTATATATCCTAACCTAAGGCAACCTAACATCTCGGATGTAATAGTTGACAACATTCCAGGCGTGTCCGCCCGTACTTCTCGGTGGGAACATTATATACGTCTATAACGTTATATATCCTAGCCTAAGGCAACCTAACATCTCGGGTTTAATATTTTACAACATTCCTGACGCGTCGGCCCCTATCTCTCGGTGGGAACATTATATACGTCTATAACGTTATATATCATAACCTAAGGCAACCTAAAATCTCTACCGTAATAATTTACGACGTTCCTGGCGTGTCGGTTCGTACTTCTCGGTGCGAACATTATATACGTCTATAACGTTATATATCCTAACGTAAGGCAACATAACATCTCGGATGTAATATTTTACAACATTCCTGGCGTGTCGTCGCCTGCTTCTCGATGGGAACATTATATACGTCTATAACGTTGTATATCCTAACCTAACGCAACCTAACATTTGGGATGCAATATTTTACAACATTCCTGGCATGTCGGTCCCTACTTCTGGGTGGGAGCATACTATATGTCTGTAACGTTGTATATCCTAACCTAACGCAACCTAACATCACGGATGTAATATTTTACAACATTCCTGGCATGTCGGTCTCTACATCTCGGTGGGAACATACTATACGTCTATAAAGTTGTATATCCTAACCTAAGGGAACCTAACATCTCGGGTGTAATATTTTACAACATTCCTGACTCGTCGGCCCCTATTTTTAGGTGGGAACATTATATACGTCTATAACGCTATATATCCTAGCCTAAGGCAACCTAACATCTCGGGTTTAATATTTTACAACATTCCTGACGCGTCGGCCCCTATCTCTCGGTGGGAACATTATATACGTCTATAACGTTATATATCATAACCTAAGGCAACCTAAAATCTCTACCGTAATAATTTACGACGTTCCTGGCGTGTCGGTTCGTACTTCTCGGTGCGAACATTATATACGTCTATAACGTTATATATCCTAACGTAAGGCAACATAACATCTCGGATGTAATATTTTACAACATTCCTGGCGTGTCGTCGCCTGCTTCTCGATGGGGACATTATATACGTCTTTAACGTTGTATATCCTAACCTAAAGCAACCTAACATCTGGGATGTAATATTTTACAAGATTCCTGGCATGTCGGTCCCCAAGTCTCGGTAGGAACATTATATACGTCTATAACGATATATATCCAAACTGAAGGGAACCTAACATCTCGGATGTAATATTTTACAACATTCCTGGCGTGTCGTCGCCTGCTTCTCGATGGGGACGTTATATACGTCTATAACGTTGTATATCCTAACCTAACGCAACCTAACATCTCGGATGTAATATTTTACAACATTCTTGGCATGTCGGACCCTACATCTCGGTGGGAACATACTATACGTCTATAAAGTTGTATATCCTAACCTAAGGGAACATAACATCTCGGGTGTAATATTTTACAACATTCCTGACTCGTCGGCCCCTATTTTTAGGTGGGAACATTATATACGTCTATAACGCTATATATCCTAGCCTAAGGCAACCTACGATGTCGAATGTAATATTTTACAACATTCTGGCGTGTCGTCGCCTGCTTCTTGATGGCGAGATTATATACGTCTATAACTTTGTATATCCTAACCTAACGCAACCTAAGATTTGGGATGTAATATTTTACAACATTCCTTGCATGTCGGTGCCTACGTCTCGGTGGGAACATTATATACGTCTATAACGTTATATATCCTAGCCTAAGGCAACCTAACATGTCGAATGTAATATTTTACAACATTCCTGACGCGTCGGCCCCTATTTTTCGGTGGGAACATTACATACGTCTATAACGTTATATATCCTAGTCTAAGGCAACCTGACATGTCGAATGTAATATTTTACAACACTCCTGTCGTGTAGTCGCCTACTTCTGGATGGGGACATTATATACATCTATAACCTTGTATATCCTAACCTAAGGCAGCCTAACATCTCGGATGTAATATTTTACAACATTCCTGGCATGTCGGT
This sequence comes from Xylocopa violacea, assembly GCA_963969225.1. Taxonomy (NCBI): domain Eukaryota; kingdom Metazoa; phylum Arthropoda; class Insecta; order Hymenoptera; family Apidae; genus Xylocopa; species Xylocopa violacea. Next base: position 4,112,817 of record CAXAJV010000500.1, on the reverse strand, counting down.
CCCTACATCTCGGTGGGAACATACTATACGTCTATAACGTTGTATATCCTAACCTAAGGGAACCTAACATCTCGGGTGTAATATTTTACAACATTCCTGACGCGTCGGCCCCTATTTCTCGGTGCGAACATTATATACGTCTATAACGTTATATATCCTAGCCTAAGTCAACCTAACATGTCGAATGTAATATTTTACAACATTCCTGGCGTGTCGTCGCCTACTTCTCGATGGGGACATTATATACATCTATAACGTTGTATATCATAACCTAATGCAACCTAACACCTCGGATGTAATATTTTACAACATTCCTGGCATGTCGGTCCCTACTTCTGGGTGGGAGCATACTATATGTCTGTAACGTTGTATATCCTAACCTAAGGGAACCTAACATCTCGGATGTAATATTTTAAAACTTTCCTGGCATGTCGGTCCCTGCGTGTCGGTGGGATCATTATATACGTCTATAACGATATAAATCCTAACCTAAGGCAACCTAACATCTCGGATGTAATATTTTACAACATTCCTGTCATATCGTCTCCTGCATCTCGATGGGGATATTATATACGTCCATAACGTTGTATACTCTAACCTAAGGCTATCTAACATCTCGGATGTAATAGTTGATAACATTCCTGGCGTGTCGGCCCGAACTTATCGGTGGGAACATTATATACGTCTATAACGATACATATCCTATCGTAAGGCAACATGACATCTTGGATGTAATATTTTACAACATTCCTGGCGTATCGTCGCCTGCTTCTCGATGGGGACACTATATACGTCTATAACGATATATATCCTAACCTAAAGCAACCTAACATCTCGGGCGTAATATTTTACAACATTCCTGACGCGTCGGCCCCTATTTCTCGGTGGGAACATAATACACGTCTATAACGTTATATATCCTAGCCTAAGGTAACCTAACATCTCGGATGTAATATTTTACAACATTTCTGGCGTGTCGTCGCCTGCTTCTCGATGGGGACATTATATTCGTCTATATCGTTGTATATCCTAACCTAACGCAACCTAACGTCTGGGATGTAATATTTTACAACTTTCCTGGCATGTCGGTCCCTACGTCTCGGTGGGAACATTATATACGTCTATAACGACATATGTCCTAACCTAAGGCAACCTAACATCTCGGAAGTAATAGTTGACAACTTTCATGGCGTGTCCGCCCTTACTTCTCGGTGGGAACATTATGTACATCTATAACGTTATATATCCTAGCCTAAGGCGACCTAACATGTCGAATATAATATTTTACAACATTCCTGGCGTGTCGGTCCCTACTTCTCGGTGGGAATATTATATACGTCTATAACGTTATATATCATAACCTAAGGCAACCTAACTTCTCGGATGTAATATTTTACAACATTTCTGGCATGTCGGTCCCTACTTCTCGGTGGGAATATTATATACGTCTATAACGTTGTGTATCCTAACCTAACGCAACCTAACATCTGGGATGTAATATTCCTGGCGTGTAGTCGCCTACTTCTGGATGGGGAGATTATATACGTCTATAACGTTATATATCCTAACCTAAGGCAACCTAACATCTCGGATGTAATAGATGACAACATTTCTGGCGTGTCCGCCCGTACTTCTCGGTGGGAACATTATATACGTCTATAACGTTATATATCCCAGCCTAAGGCCACATAACATGTCGAATGTAATATTTTACAACATTCCTGGCGTGTCGTCGCCTGCTTCTCGATGGGGACATTATATACGTGTTTAACGTTGTATATCCTAACCTAAAGCAACCTAACATCTGGGATGTAATATATTACAAGAATCCTGGCATGTCGGTCCCCAAGTCTCGGTAGGAACATTATATACGTCTATAACGATATATATCCAAACCGAAGGGAACCTAACATCTCGGATGTAATATTTTACAACATTCCTGGCGTGTCGTCGCCTGCTTCTCGATGGGGACATTATATACGTCTATAACGTTGTATATCCTAACCTAACGCAACCTAACATCTCGGATGTAATATTTTACAACATTCTGGCGTGTCGTCGCCTGCTTCTCGATGGGGACATTATATACGTCTATAACGTTGTATATCCTAACCTAAGGGAACCTAACATCTCGGGTGTAATATTTTACAACATTCCTGTCTCGTCGGTTCCTACTTTTCGGTGGGAACATTATATACGTCTATAACGTCATAAATCATAACGTAAGGCAACATAACATCTCGGGTGCAATATTTTACAACATTCCTGACGCGTCGGTCCCTATTTTTCGGTGGGAACATTATATACGTCGATAACGTTATATATCCTAGTCTAAGGCAACCTAACATGCCGAATGTAATATTTTACAACATTCCTGGCATGTCAGTCCCTACTTCTCGGTGAGAATATTATATACGTCTATAACGTTATATATCATAACCTAAGGCAACCTAACATCTCGGATGTAATATTTTACAACATTCCTGACGCGTCGGCCCCTATTTTTCGGTGGGAACATTATATATGTCTATAACGTTATATATCCCAGTCTAAGGCAACCTAACATGTCGAATGTAATATTTTACAACATTCCTGGCGTGTCGTCGCCTGCTTCTCGATGGGGACATTATATACATCTATATCTTTGTATATCCTAACTTAAGGGAACCTAACATCTCGGATGTAATATTTTACAACATTCCTGACGCGTCGGCCCCTATTCCTCGCTGAGAACATTATATATGTCTATAACGATATATATCATAACCTAAGGCAACCTAACATTTCTACCGTAATATTTTACAACATTCCTGTCGTGACGGCCCCTACTACCCGATGGGGACATTATATACGTCCATAACGTTGTATACTCTAACCTAAGGCAATCTAACATCTCGGATGTAATAGTTGATAACATTCCTGGCGTGTCGGTCCGAACTTCTCGGTGGGAACATTATATACGTCTATAACGATACATATCCTAACGTAAGGCAACATGACATCTTGGATGTAATATTTTACAACAGCCCTGGCGTATCGTCGCCTGCTTCTCGATGGGGACACTATATACGTCTATAACGATATATATCCTAACCTAAAGCAACCTAACATCTCGGGTGTAATATTTTATAACATTCCTGACGCGTCGGCCCCTATTTCTCGGTGGGAACATAATACACGTCTATAACGTTATATATCCTAGCCTAAGGTAACCTAACATCTCGGATGTAATATTTTACAACATTTCTGGCATGTCGGTCCCTACTTCTCGGTGGGAATATTATATACGTCTATAACGTTATATAACATAACCTAAGGCAACCTAACTTCTCGGATGTAATACTTTACAACATTCCTGGCTCGTCGGTTCCTACTTTGCGGTGGGAACATTATATACGTCTATAACGTCATAAATCCTAACGTAATGCAACATAACATCTCGGGTGTAATATTTTACAACATTCCTGACGCGTCGGCCCCTATTTTTCGGTGGGAACATTATATACGTCTATAACGTTATATATCCTAGTCTAGGCAACCTAACATGTCGAAAGTAATATTTTACAACATTCCTGGCGTGTCGTCGCCTACTTCTCGATGGGGACATTATATACATCTATAACATTGTATATCCTAACCTAAGGCAACCTAACATCTCGGATGTAATATTTTACAACATTCTGGCGTGTCGTCGCCTGCTTCTCGATGGGGAGATTATATACATCTATAACATTGTATATCCTAACCTAAGGCAACCTAACATCTCGGATGTAATATTTTACAACATTCTGGCGTGTCGTCGCCTGCTTCTCGATGGGGAGATTATATACGTCTATAACGTTGTATATCCTAACCTAAGGGAACCTAACATCTCGGGTGTAATGTTTTACAACATTCCTGTCGCGTCGACCCCTATTTTTCGGTGGGAATATTATATACGTCTATAACGTTATATATCCTAGCCTAAGGCATCCTAACACCTCGGATTTAATAGTTGACAACATTCCTGGCGTGTAGGCCTGTACTTCTCGGTGGGAACATTGTATACGTCTATAGCGTTATATATCCTAGCCTAAGGCGACCTAACATATCGAATGTAATATTTTACATCATTCCTGGCATCTCGTCGCCTGCTTCTCGATGGGGACATTATATACGTCTATAACGTTGTATATCCTAACCTTAGGCAACCTAACATCTGGGATGTAATATTTTACAAGATTCCTGGCATGTCGGTCCTCAAGTCTCGGTAGGAACATTATATAAGTCTATAACGATATATATCCTAACCTAAAGCAACCTATCATCTCGGATGTAATACTTTACAACATTCCTGGCATGTCGGTCCCTACATCTCGGTGGGAACATTCTATACTTCTATAACATTGTATATCCTAACCTAAGGGAACCTAACATCTCGGATGTAATATTTTACAACATTCCTGGCATGTCGGTCCCTACTTCTCGGTGGAAACATTGTATACGTCTATAACGATATATATCCTAACCTAAGGCAACCTAACATCTCGGATGTAATAGTTGACAACATTCCAGGCGTGTCCGTCGGTACTTTTCGGTGGGAACATTGTATACGTCTGTAACGTTATATATCCTAGCCTAAGTCCACCTAACATATCGAATGTAATATTTTACATCATTCGTGGCGTGTCGTCGCCTGCTTCTCGATGGGAACATTATATACGACTATAACGTTGTGTAGCCTAACCTAACGCAACCTAACATCTGGGATGTAATATTTTACAACATTCTGGCGTGTCGTCGCCTGCTTCTCGATGGGGAGATTATATACATCTATAACATTGTATATCCTAACCTAAGGCAACCTAACATCTCGGATGTAATATTTTACAACATTCTGGCGTGTCGTCGCCTGCTTCTCGATGGGGAGATTATATACGTCTATAACGTTGTATATCCTAACCTAACGCAACCTAACATTTGGGATGTAATATTTTACAACATTCCTGGCATGTCGGTGCCTACGTCTCGGTGGGAACATTATATACGTCTATAACGATATATATCCTAACCTAAGGCAACCTAACATCTCGGATGTAATAGTTGAAAACATTCCTGGCGTGTCCACCCGTACTTCTCGGTGGGAACATTATATACGTCTATAACGTGATATATCCTAGCCTAAGGCCACATAACATGTCGAATGTAATATTTTACAACATTCCTGGCGTGTCGTCGCCTGCTTCTCGATGGGGAGATTATATACGTCTATAACGTTGTATATCCTAACCTAACGCAACCTAACATTTGGGATGTAATGTATTACAACATTCGTTGCATGTCGGTGCCTACGTCTCGGTGGGAACATTATATACGTCTATAACGATATATATCCTAACCTAAGGGAACCTAACATCTTGGGTGTAATATTTTACAACATTCCTGACGCGTCGGCCCCTATTTTTCGGCGAGAACATTATATACGTCTATAACGTTATATATCCTAGCCTAAGGCAACCTAAGATATCGAATGTAATATTTTACAACATTCCTGGCGTGTCGTCGCCTACTTCACGATGGGGACATTATATACATCTATAACATTGTATATCCTAACCTAAGGCAACCTAACATCTCGGATGTAATATTTTACAACATTCTGGCGTGTCGTCGCCTGCTTCTCGATGGGGAGATTATATACGTCTATAACGTTGTATATCCTAACCTAACGCAACCTAACATTTGGGATGCAATATTTTACAACATTCCTGGCATGTCGGTGCCTACGTCTCGGTGGGAACATTATATACGTCTATAACGATATATGTCCCAACCTAAGGCAACCTAACACCTCGGATGTAATAGTTGACAACATTCCTGGCGTCTAGGCCCGTACTTCTCGGTGGGAACATTGTATACGTCTATAACGTTATATATCCTAGCCTAAGGCGACCTAACATGTCGAATGTAATATTTTACATCATTCCTGGCGTGTCGTCGCCTGCTTCTCGATGGGAACATTATATACGTCTATAACGTTGTGTATCCTAACCTAACGCAACCTAACATCTGGCATGTAATTTTCCTGGCGTGTCGTCGCCTACTTCTGGATGGGGAGATTATATACGTCTATAACGTTATATATCCTAGCCTAAGGCGACCTAACATGTCGGATGTAATAGTTGATAACATTCCTGGCGTGTCGGCCCGTACTTCTCGGTGGTAACATTACATACGTCTATAACGTTATATATCCTAGCCTAAGTCAACCTAACATGTCGAATGTAATATTTTACAACATTCCTGGCGTGTCGTCGCCTGCTTCTCGATGGCGACATTATATACGTCTATAACGTTGTATATCCTAACCTAACGCAACCTAACATCTGGGATGTAATATTTTACAACATTCCTGGCGTGTCGTCCCCTGCTTCTCGATGGGGACATTATATACGTCTATAACGTTGTATATCCTAACCTAACGCAACCTAACATCTCGGATGTAATATTTTACAACATTCCTGGCGTGTCGTCGCCTGCTTCTCGATGGGGACATTATATACGTCTATAACGTTGTATATCCTAACCTAACGCAACCTAACATCACGGATGTAATATTTTACAACATTCCTGGCATGTCGGTCTCTACATCTCGGTGGGAACATACTATACGTCTATAAAGTTGTATATCCTAACCTAAGGGAACCTAACATCTCGGGTGTAATATTTTACAACATTCCTGACTCGTCGGCCCCTATTTTTAGGTGGGAACATTATATACGTCTATAACGCTATATATCCTAGCCTAAGGCAACCTAAGATGTCGAATGTAATATTTTACAACATTCTGGCGTGTCGTCGCCTGCTTCTCGATGGGAACATTATATACGTCTATAACGTTGTGTATCCTAACCTAACGCAACCTAACATCTGGGATGTAATATTCCTGGCGTGTCGTCGCCTACTTCTGGATGGGGAGATTATATACGTCTATAACGTTATATATCCTAACCTAAGGCAACCTAACATCTCGGATGTAATAGTTGACAACATTCCAGGCGTGTCCGCCCGTACTTCTCGGTGGGAACATTATATACGTCTATAACGTTATATATCCTAGCCTAAGGCAACCTAACATCTCGGGTTTAATATTTTACAACATTCCTGACGCGTCGGCCCCTATCTCTCGGTGGGAACATTATATACGTCTATAACGTTATATATCATAACCTAAGGCAACCTAAAATCTCTACCGTAATAATTTACGACGTTCCTGGCGTGTCGGTTCGTACTTCTCGGTGCGAACATTATATACGTCTATAACGTTATATATCCTAACGTAAGGCAACATAACATCTCGGATGTAATATTTTACAACATTCCTGGCGTGTCGTCGCCTGCTTCTCGATGGGGACATTATATACGTCTTTAACGTTGTATATCCTAACCTAAAGCAACCTAACATCTGGGATGTAATATTTTACAAGATTCCTGGCATGTCGTTCCCCAAGTCTCGGTAGGAACATTATATACGTCTATAACGATATATATCCAAACTGAAGGGAACCTAACATCTCGGATGTAATATTTTACAACATTCCTGGCGTGTCGTCGCCTGCTTCTCGATGGGGACGTTATATACGTCTATAACGTTGTATATCCTAACCTAACGCAACCTAACATCTCGGATGTAATATTTTACAACATTCTTGGCATGTCGGACCCTACATCTCGGTGGGAACATACTATACGTCTATAAAGTTGTATATCCTAACCTAAGGGAACATAACATCTCGGGTGTAATATTTTACAACATTCCTGACTCGTCGGCCCCTATTTTTAGGTGGGAACATTATATACGTCTATAACGCTATATATCCTAGCCTAAGGCAACCTACGATGTCGAATGTAATATTTTACAACATTCTGGCGTGTCGTCGCCTGCTTCTTGATGGCGAGATTATATACGTCTATAACTTTGTATATCCTAACCTAACGCAACCTAAGATTTGGGATGTAATATTTTACAACATTCCTTGCATGTCGGTGCCTACGTCTCGGTGGGAACATTATATACGTCTATAACGTTATATATCCTAGCCTAAGGCAACCTAACATGTCGAATGTAATATTTTACAACATTCCTGACGCGTCGGCCCCTATTTTTCGGTGGGAACATTACATACGTCTATAACGTTATATATCCTAGTCTAAGGCAACCTGACATGTCGAATGTAATATTTTACAACACTCCTGTCGTGTAGTCGCCTACTTCTGGATGGGGACATTATATACATCTATAACCTTGTATATCCTAACCTAAGGCAGCCTAACATCTCGGATGTAATATTTTACAACATTCCTGGCATGTCGGTCCCTACATCTCGGTGGGAACATACTATACGTCTATAACGTTGTATATCCTAACCTAAGGGAACCTAACATCTCGGGTGTAATATTTTACAACATTCCTGACGCGTCGGCCCCTATTTCTCGGTGCGAACATTATATACGTCTATAACGTTATATATCCTAGCCTAAGTCAACCTAACATGTCGAATGTAATATTTTACAACATTCCTGGCGTGTCGTCGCCTACTTCTCGATGGGGACATTATATACATCTATAACGTTGTATATCATAACCTAATGCAACCTAACACCTCGGATGTAATATTTTACAACATTCCTGGCATGTCGGTCCCTACTTCTGGGTGGGAGCATACTATATGTCTGTAACGTTGTATATCCTAACCTAAGGGAACCTAACATCTCGGATGTAATATTTTAAAACTTTCCTGGCATGTCGGTCCCTGCGTGTCGGTGGGATCATTATATACGTCTATAACGATATAAATCCTAACCTAAGGCAACCTAACATCTCGGATGTAATATTTTACAACATTCCTGTCATATCGTCTCCTGCATCTCGATGGGGATATTATATACGTCCATAACGTTGTATACTCTAACCTAAGGCTATCTAACATCTCGGATGTAATAGTTGATAACATTCCTGGCGTGTCGGCCCGAACTTATCGGTGGGAACATTATATACGTCTATAACGATACATATTCTATCGTAAGGCAACATGACATCTTGGATGTAATATTTTACAACATTCCTGGCGTATCGTCGCCTGCTTCTCGATGGGGACACTATATACGTCTATAACGATATATATCCTAACCTAAAGCAACCTAACATCTCGGGTGTAATATTTTACAACATTCCTGACGCGTCGGCCCCTATTTCTCGGTGGGAACATAATACACGTCTATAACGTTATATATCCTAGCCTAAGGTAACCTAACATCTCGGATGTAATATTTTACAACATTTCTGGCGTGTCGTCGCCTGCTTCTCGATGGGGACATTATATTCGTCTATATCGTTGTATATCCTAACCTAACGCAACCTAACGTCTGGGATGTAATATTTTACAACTTTCCTGGCATGTCGGTCCCTACGTCTCGGTGGGAACATTATATACGTCTATAACGACATATGTCCTAACCTAAGGCAACCTAACATCTCGGAAGTAATAGTTGACAACTTTCCTGGCGTGTCCGCCCTTACTTCTCGGTGGGAACATTATGTACATCTATAACGTTATATATCCTAGCCTAAGGCGACCTAACATGTCGAATGTAATATTTTACAACATTCCTGGCGTGTCGGTCCCTACTTCTCGGTGGGAATATTATATACGTCTATAACGTTATATATCATAACCTAAGGCAACCTAACTTCTCGGATGTAATATTTTACAACATTTCTGGCATGTCGGTCCCTACTTCTCGGTGGGAATATTATATACGTCTATAACGTTGTGTATCCTAACCTAACGCAACCTAACATCTGGGATGTAATATTCCTGGCGTGTAGTCGCCTACTTCTGGATGGGGAGATTATATACGTCTATAACGTTATATATCCTAACCTAAGGCAACCTAACATCTCGGATGTAATAGATGACAACATTTCTGGCGTGTCCGCCCGTACTTCTCGGTGGGAACATTATATACGTCTATAACGTTATATATCCCAGCCTAAGGCCACATAACATGTCGAATGTAATATTTTACAACATTCCTGGCGTGTCGTCGCCTGCTTCTCGATGGGGACATTATATACGTCTTTAACGTTGTATATCCTAACCTAAAGCAACCTAACATCTGGGATGTAATATATTACAAGAATCCTGGCATGTCGGTCCCCAAGTCTCGGTAGGAACATTATATACGTCTATAACGATATATATCCAAACCGAAGGGAACCTAACATCTCGGATGTAATATTTTACAACATTCCTGGCGTGTCGTCGCCTGCTTCTCGATGGGGACATTATATACGTCTATAACGTTGTATATCCTAACCTAACGCAACCTAACATCTCGGATGTAATATTTTACAACATTCTGGCGTGTCGTCGCCTGCTTCTCGATGGGGACATTATATACGTCTATAACGTTGTATATCCTAACCTAAGGGAACCTAACATCTCGGGTGTAATATTTTACAACATTCCTGGCATGTCAGTCCCTACTTCTCGGTGGGAATATTATATACGTCTATAAAGTTATATATCATAACCTAAGGCAACCTAACATCTCGGATATAATATTTTACATCATTCCTGTCTCGTCGGTTCCTACTTTTCGGTGGGAACATTATATACGTCTATAACGTCATAAATCATAACGTAAGGCAACATAACATCTCGGGTGCAATATTTTACAACATTCCTGACGCGTCGGTCCCTATTTTTCGGTGGGAACATTATATACGTCGATAACGTTATATATCCTAGTCTAAGGCAACCTAACATGCCGAATGTAATATTTTACAACATTCCTGGCATGTCAGTCCCTACTTCTCGGTGAGAATATTATATACGTCTATAACGTTATATATCATAACCTAAGGCAACCTAACATCTCGGATGTAATATTTTACAACATTCCTGACGCGTCGGCCCCTATTTTTCGGTGGGAACATTATATATGTCTATAACGTTATATATCCCAGTCTAAGGCAACCTAACATGTCGAATGTAATATTTTACAACATTCCTGGCGTGTCGTCGCCTGCTTCTCGATGGGGACATTATATACATCTATATCTTTGTATATCCTAACTTAAGGGAACCCAACATCTCGGATGTAATATTTTACAACATTCCTGACGCGTCGGCCCCTATTCCTGGCTGAGAACATTATATATGTCTATAACGTTATATATCATAACCTAAGGCAACCTAACATTTCTACCGTAATATTTTACAACATTCCTGTCGTGACGGCCCCTACTACCCGATGGGGACATTATATACGTCCATAACGTTGTATACTCTAACCTAAGGCAATCTAACATCTCGGATGTAATAGTTGATAACATTCCTGGCGTGTCGGTCCGAACTTCTCGGTGGGAACATTATATACGTCTATAACGATACATATCCTAACGTAAGGCAACATGACATCTTGGATGTAATATTTTACAACAGCCCTGGCGTATCGTCGCCTGCTTCTCGATGGGGACACTATATACGTCTATAACGATATATATCCTAACCTAAAGCAACCTAACATCTCGGGTGTAATATTTTATAACATTCCTGACGCGTCGGCCCCTATTTCTCGGTGGGAACATAATACACGTCTATAACGTTATATATCCTAGCCTAAGGTAACCTAACATCTCGGATGTAATATTTTACAACATTTCTGGCATGTCGGTCCCTACTTCTCGGTGGGAATATTATATACGTCTATAACGTTATATAACATAACCTAAGGCAACCTAACTTCTCGGATGTAATACTTTACAACATTCCTGGCTCGTCGGTTCCTACTTTGCGGTGGGAACATTATATACGTCTATAACGTCATAAATCCTAACGTAATGCAACATAACATCTCGGGTGTAATATTTTACAACATTCCTGACGCGTCGGCCCCTATTTTTCGGTGGGAACATTATATACGTCTATAACGTTATATATCCTAGTCTAGGCAACCTAACATGTCGAAAGTAATATTTTACAACATTCCTGGCGTGTCGTCGCCTACTTCTCGATGGGGACATTATATACATCTATAACATTGTATATCCTAACCTAAGGCAACCTAACATCTCGGATGTAATATTTTACAACCTTCTGGCGTGTCGTCGCCTGCTTCTCGATGGGGAGATTATATACATCTATAACATTGTATATCCTAACCTAAGGCAACCTAACATCTCGGATGTAATATTTTACAACATTCTGGCGTGTCGTCGCCTGCTTCTCGATGGGGAGATTATATACGTCTATAACGTTGTATATCCTAACCTAAGGGAACCTAACATCTCGGGTGTAATGTTTTACAACATTCCTGTCGCGTCGACCCCTATTTTTCGGTGGGAATATTATATACGTCTATAACGTTATATATCCTAGCCTAAGGCATCCTAACACCTCGGATTTAATAGTTGACAACATTCCTGGCGTGTAGGCCCGTACTTCTCGGTGGGAACATTGTATACGTCTATAACGTTATATATCCTAGCCTAAGGCGACCTAACATATCGAATGTAATATTTTACATCATTCCTGGCATCTCGTCGCCTGCTTCTCGATGGGGACATTATATACGTCTATAACGTTGTATATCCTAACCTTAGGCAACCTAACATCTGGGATGTAATATTTTACAAGATTCCTGGCATGTCGGTCCTCAAGTCTCGGTAGGAACATTATATAAGTCTATAACGATATATATCCTAACCTAAAGCAACCTATCATCTCGGATGTAATACTTTACAACATTCCTGGCATGTCGGTCCCTACATCTCGGTGGGAACATTCTATACTTCTATAACATTGTATATCCTAACCTAAGGGAACCTAACATCTCGGATGTAATATTTTACAACATTCCTGGCATGTCGGTCCCTACTTCTCGGTGGAAACATTGTATACGTCTATAACGATATATATCCTAACCTAAGGCAACCTAACATCTCGGATGTAATAGTTGACAACATTCCAGGCGTGTCCGCCGGTACTTTTCGGTGGGAACATTGTATACGTCTGTAACGTTATATATCCTAGCCTAAGTCCACCTAACATATCGAATGTAATATTTTACATCATTCGTGGCGTGTCGTCGCCTGCTTCTCGATGGGAACATTATATACGACTATAACGTTGTGTAGCCTAACCTAACGCAACCTAACATCTGGGATGTAATATTTTACAACATTCTGGCGTGTCGTCGCCTGCTTCTCGATGGGGAGATTATATACATCTATAACATTGTATATCCTAACCTAAGGCAACCTAACATCTCGGATGTAATATTTTACAACATTCTGGCGTGTCGTCGCCTGCTTCTCGATGGGGAGATTATATACGTCTATAACGTTGTATATCCTAACCTAACGCAACCTAACATTTGGGATGTAATATTTTACAACATTCCTGGCATGTCGGTGCCTACGTCTCGGTGGGAACATTATATACGTCTATAACGATATATATCCTAACCTAAGGCAACCTAACATCTCGGATGTAATAGTTGAAAACATTCCTGGCGTGTCCACCCGTATTTCTCGGTGGGAACATTATATACGTCTATAACGTGATATATCCTAGCCTAAGGCCACATAACATGTCGAATGTAATATTTTACAACATTCCTGGCGTGTCGTCGCCTGCTTCTCGATGGGGAGATTATATACGTCTATAACGTTGTATATCCTAACCTAACGCAACCTAACATTTGGGATGTAATGTATTACAACATTCGTTGCATGTCGGTGCCTACGTCTCGGTGGGAACATTATATACGTCTATAACGATATATATCCTAACCTAAGGCAACCTAACACCTCGGATGCAATAGTTGACAACATTCCTGGCGTGTAGGCCCGTACTTCTCGGTGGGAACATTGTATACGTCTATAACGTTATATATCCTAGTCTAAGGCAACCTAACATGGCGAATGTAATATTTTACAACATTCCTGGCGTGTTGTCGCCTACTTCTCGATGGGGACATTATATACATCTATAATCTTGTATATCCTAACCTAAGGCAGCCTAACATCTCGGATGTAGTATTTTACAACATTCCTGGCGTGTCGTCTCCTACTTCTGGATGGGGTCATTATATACATCCATAACGTTGTATATCCTAACCTAAGAGAACCTAACATCTCGGGTGTAATATTTTACAACATTCCTGACGCGTCGGTCCCTATTTTTCGGTGGGAATATTATATACGTCTATAACGTTATATATCCTAGCCTAAGGCAACCTAACACCTCGGATGTAATAGTTGACAACATTCCTGGCGTGTAGGCCCGTACTTCTCGGTGGGAACGTTGTATACATCTATAACGTTATATATCCTAGCCTAAGGCGACCTAACATATCGAATGTAATATTTTACATCATTCCTGGCGCGTCGTCGCCTGCTTCTCGATGGGAACATTATATACGTCTATAACGTTGTGTATCCTAACCTAACGCAACCTAACATCTGGGATGTAATATTCCTGGCGTGTCGTCGCCTACTTCTGGATGGGGACATTATATACGTCTATAACGTTATATATCCTAACCTAAGGCAACCTAACATCTCGGATGTAATAGTTGACAACATTCCTGGCGTGTCCACCCGTACTTCTCGGTGGGAACATTATATACGTCTATAACGTTATATATCCTAGCCTAAGGCCACCTAACATGTCGAATGTAATATTTTACAACATTCCTGGCGTGTCGTCGCCTGCTTCTCGATGGGGACATTATATACATCTATAACATTGTATATCCTAACTTAAGGCTACCAAACATAGCGAATGTAATATTTTACAACATTCCTGGCGTGTTGTCGCCTACTTCTCGATGGGGACATTATATACATCTATAATCTTGTATATCCTAACCTAAGGCAGCCTAACATCTCGGATGTAGTATTTTACAACATTCCTGGCGTGTCGTCGCCTACTTCTGGATGGGGGCATTATATACATCTATAACATTGTATATCCTAACCTAAGGCAACCTAACATCTCGGATGTAATATTTTACAACATTCCTGTCGTGTCGTCGCCTGCTTCTCGATGGGGAGATTATTTACGTCTATAACGTTGTATATCCTAACCTAACGCAACCTAACATTTGGGATGTAATATTTTACAAACATTCCTTGCATGTCAGTGCCTACGTCTCGGTGGGAAAATTATATACGTCTATAACGATATATATCCTAACCTAAGGCAATCTAACACCTCGGATGTAATAGTTGACAACATTCCTGGCGTGTAGGCCCGTACTTCTCGGTGGGAACATTGTATACGTCTATAACGATACATATCCTAGCCTAAGGCGACCTAACATGTCGAATGTAATATTTTACAACATTCTTGGCATGTCGGACCCTACATCTCGGTTGGAACATACTATACGTCTATAAAGTTGTATATCCTAACCTAAGGGAACATAACATCTCGGGTGTAATATTTTACAACATTCCTGACTCGTCGGCCCCTATTTTTAGGTGGGAACATTATATACGTCTATAACGCTATATATCCTAGCCTAAGGTAACCTAACATCTCGGATGTAATATTTTACAACATTTCTGGCGTGTCGTCGCCTGCTTCTCGATGGGGACATTATATTCGTCTATATCATTGTATATCCTAACCTAACGCAACCTAACGTCTGGGATGTAATATTTTACAGCATTCCTGGCATGTTGGTCCCTACGTCTCGGTGGGAACATTATATACGTCTATAACGATATATGTCCTAACCTAAGGCAACCTAACATCCCGGAAGTAATAGTTGACAACTTTCCTGGCGTGTCCGCCCTTACTTCTCGGTGGGAACATTACGTACATCTATAACGTTATATATCCTAGCCTAAGGCGACCTAACATGTCGAATGTAATATTTTACAACATTCCTGGCGTGTCGGTCCCTACTTCTCGGTGGGAATATTATATACGTCTATAACGTTATATATCATAACCTAAGGCAACCTAACTTCTCGGATGTAATATTTTACAACATTTCTGGCATGTCGGTCCCTACTTCTCGGTGGGAATATTATATACGTCTATAACGTTATATAACATAACCTAAGGCAACCTAACTTCTCGGATGTAATACTTTACAACATTCCTGGCTCGTCGGTTCCTACTTTGCGGTGGGAACATTATATACGTCTATAACGTCATAAATCCTAACGTAATGCAACATAACATCTCGGGTGTAATATTTTACAACATTCCTGACGCGTCGGCCCCTATTTTTCGGTGGGAACATTATATACGTCTATAACGTTATATATCCTAGTCTAGGCAACCTAACATGTCGAAAGTAATATTTTACAACATTCCTGGCGTGTCGTCGCCTACTTCTCGATGCGGACATTATATACATCTATAACATTGTATATCCTAACCTAAGGCAACCTAACATCTCGGATGTAATGTTTTACAACATTCTGGCGTGTCGTCGCCTGCTTCTCGATGGGGAGATTATATACATCTATAACATTGTATATCCTAACCTAAGGCAACCTAACATCTCGGATGTAATATTTTACAACATTCTGGCGTGTCGTCGCCTGCTTCTCGATGGGGAGATTATATACGTCTATAACGTTGTATATCCTAACCTAACGCAACCTAACATTAGGGATGTAATATTTTACAACATTCCTGGCATGTCGGTGCCTACGTCTCGGTGGGAACATTATATACGTCTATAACGATATATATCCTAACCTAAGGCAACCTAACATGTCGAATGTAATATTTTACAACATTCCTGGCGTGTCGTCGCCTGCTTCTCGATGGGGACATTATATACATCTATAACATTGTATATCCTAACTTAAGGCTACCAAACATAGCGAATGTAATATTTTACAACATTCCTGGCGTGTTGTCGCCTACTTCTCGATGGGGACATTATATACATCTATAATCTTGTATATCCTAACCTAAGGCAGCCTAACATCTCGGATGTAGTATTTTACAACATTCCTGGCGTGTCGTCGCCTACTTCTGGATGGGGGCATTATATACATCTATAACATTGTATATCCTAACCTAAGGCAACCTAACATCTCGGATGTAATATTTTACAACATTCCTGTCGTGTCGTCGCCTGCTTCTCGATGGGGAGATTATTTACGTCTATAACGTTGTATATCCTAACCTAACGCAACCTAACATTTGGGATGTAATATTTTACAAACATTCCTTGCATGTCAGTGCCTACGTCTCGGTGGGAAAATTATATACGTCTATAACGATATATATCCTAACCTAAGGCAATCTAACACCTCGGATGTAATAGTTGACAACATTCCTGGCGTGTAGGCCCGTACTTCTCGGTGGGAACATTGTATACGTCTATAACGATACATATCCTAGCCTAAGGCGACCTAACATGTCGAATGTAATATTTTACATCATTCCTGGCGTGTCGTCGCCTGCTTCTCGATGGGAACATTACATACGTCTATAACGTTATATATCATAACCTAAGGCAACCGAACATCTGGAATGTAATATTTTACAACATTCCTGGCATATCAGTCCCTACTTCTCGGTGGAAATATTGTATACGTCTATAACGATATATATCCTAGCCTAGGGCAACCTAACATCTCGGATGTAATATTTTACAACATTCCTGGCGTGTCGTCGCCTACTTCTCGATGGGGACATTATATACGTCTATAACGATATACATCCAAACCTAAGGGAACCTAACATCTCGGATGTAATATTTTAAAACATTCCTGGCATGTCGGTCCCTACTTCTCGGTGGGAATATTATATACGTCTATAACGTTGTATATCCTAACGTAACGCAAACTAACATCTGGAATGTAATATTTTACAACATTCCTGGCGTGTCGTCGCCTGCTTCCCGATTGGGACGTAATATACGTCTATAACGTTGTTTATCCTTACGTAACGCAACCTAACATATGGGATGTAATATTTTACAAGATTCCTGGCATGTCGGTCCACATGTCTCGGTGGAAACATTGTATACGTCTATAACGATATATATCCTAACCTAAGGCAACCTAACATCTCGGATGTAATAGTTGACAACATTCCAGGCGTGTCCGCCCGTACTTCTCGGTGGGAACATTATATACGTCTATAACGTTATATATCCTAGCCTAAGGCGACCTAACATGTCGAATGTAATATTTTACAACATTCCTGGCGTTTCGTCGCCTACTTCTCGATGGAGACATTATATACATCTATAACATTGTATATCCTAACCTAAGGCAGCCTAAAATCTCGGATGTAATATTTTACAACATTCCTGTCATATCGGTCCCTAAGTCTCGGTGTAAACATTGTATACGTCTATAACGATATATATCCTAGCCTAAGGCAACCTAACATCTCGGATGTAATATTTTACAACATTCTTGGCATGTCGGACCCTACATCTCGGTGGGAACATACTATACGTCTATAAAGTTGTATATCCTAACCTAAGGGAACATAACATCTCGGGTGTAATATTTTACAACATTCCTGACTCGTCGGCCCCTATTTTTAGGTGGGAACATTATATACGTCTATAACGCTATATATCCTAGCCTAAGGTAACCTAACATCTCGGATGTAATATTTTACAACATTTCTGGCGTGTCGTCGCCTGCTTCTCGATGGGGACATTATATTCGTCTATATCGTTGTATATCCTAACCTAACGCAACCTAACGTCTGGGATGTAATATTTTACAGCATTCCTGGCATGTTGGTCCCTACGTCTCGGTGGGAACATTATATACGTCTATAACGATATATGTCCTAACCTAAGGCAACCTAACATCCCGGAAGTAATAGTTGACAACTTTCCTGGCGTGTCCGCCCTTACTTCTCGGTGGGAACATTACGTACATCTATAACGTTATATATCCTAGCCTAAGGCGACCTAACATGTCGAATGTAATATTTTACAACATTCCTGGCGTGTCGGTCCCTACTTCTCGGTGGGAATATTATATACGTCTATAACGTTATATATCATAACCTAAGGCAACCTAACTTCTCGGATGTAATATTTTACAACATTTCTGGCATGTCGGTCCCTACTTCTCGGTGGGAATATTATATACGTCTATAACGTTATATAACATAACCTAAGGCAACCTAACTTCTCGGATGTAATACTTTACAACATTCCTGGCTCGTCGGTTCCTACTTTGCGGTGGGAACATTATATACGTCTATAACGTCATAAATCCTAACGTAATGCAACATAACATCTCGGGTGTAATATTTTACAACATTCCTGACGCGTCGGCCCCTATTTTTCGGTGGGAACATTATATACGTCTATAACGTTATATATCCTAGTCTAGGCAACCTAACATGTCGAAAGTAATATTTTACAACATTCCTGGCGTGTCGTCGCCTACTTCTCGATGGGGACATTATATACATCTATAACATTGTATATCCTAACCTAAGGCAACCTAACATCTCGGATGTAATATTTTACAACCTTCTGGCGTGTCGTCGCCTGCTTCTCGATGGGGAGATTATATACATCTATAACATTGTATATCCTAACCTAAGGCAACCTAACATCTCGGATGTAATATTTTACAACATTCTGGCGTGTCGTCGCCTGCTTCTCGATGGGGAGATTATATACGTCTATAACGTTGTATATCCTAACCTAAGGGAACCTAACATCTCGGGTGTAATGTTTTACAACATTCCTGTCGCGTCGACCCCTATTTTTCGGTGGGAATATTATATACGTCTATAACGTTATATATCCTAGCCTAAGGCATCCTAACACCTCGGATTTAATAGTTGACAACATTCCTGGCGTGTAGGCCCGTACTTCTCGGTGGGAACATTGTATACGTCTATAACGTTATATATCCTAGCCTAAGGCGACCTAACATATCGAATGTAATATTTTACATCATTCCTGGCATCTCGTCGCCTGCTTCTCGATGGGGACATTATATACGTCTATAACGTTGTATATCCTAACCTTAGGCAACCTAACATCTGGGATGTAATATTTTACAAGATTCCTGGCATGTCGGTCCTCAAGTCTCGGTAGGAACATTATATAAGTCTATAACGATATATATCCTAACCTAAAGCAACCTATCATCTCGGATGTAATACTTTACAACATTCCTGGCATGTCGGTCCCTACATCTCGGTGGGAACATTCTATACTTCTATAACATTGTATATCCTAACCTAAGGGAACCTAACATCTCGGATGTAATATTTTACAACATTCCTGGCATGTCGGTCCCTACTTCTCGGTGGAAACATTGTATACGTCTATAACGATATATATCCTAACCTAAGGCAACCTAACATCTCGGATGTAATAGTTGACAACATTCCAGGCGTGTCCGCCGGTACTTTTCGGTGGGAACATTGTATACGTCTGTAACGTTATATATCCTAGCCTAAGTCCACCTAACATATCGAATGTAATATTTTACATCATTCGTGGCGTGTCGTCGCCTGCTTCTCGATGGGAACATTATATACGACTATAACGTTGTGTAGCCTAACCTAACGCAACCTAACATCTGGGATGTAATATTTTACAACATTCTGGCGTGTCGTCGCCTGCTTCTCGATGGGGAGATTATATACATCTATAACATTGTATATCCTAACCTAAGGCAACCTAACATCTCGGATGTAATATTTTACAACATTCTGGCGTGTCGTCGCCTGCTTCTCGATGGGGAGATTATATACGTCTATAACGTTGTATATCCTAACCTAACGCAACCTAACATTTGGGATGTAATATTTTACAACATTCCTGGCATGTCGGTGCCTACGTCTCGGTGGGAACATTATATACGTCTATAACGATATATATCCTAACCTAAGGCAACCTAACATCTCGGATGTAATAGTTGAAAACATGCCTGGCGTGTCCACCCGTACTTCTCGGTGGGAACATTATATACGTCTATAACGTGATATATCCTAGCCTAAGGCCACATAACATGTCGAATGTAATATTTTACAACATTCCTGGCGTGTCGTCGCCTGCTTCTCGATGGGGAGATTATATACGTCTATAACGTTGTATATCCTAACCTAACGCAACCTAACATTTGGGATGTAATGTATTACAACATTCGTTGCATGTCGGTGCCTACGTCTCGGTGGGAACATTATATACGTCTATAACGATATATATCCTAACCTAAGGCAACCTAACACCTCGGATGCAATAGTTGACAACATTCCTGGCGTGTAGGCCCGTACTTCTCGGTGGGAACATTGTATACGTCTATAACGTTATATATCCTAGTCTAAGGCAACCTAACATGGCGAATGTAATATTTTACAACATTCCTGGCGTGTTGTCGCCTACTTCTCGATGGGGACATTATATACATCTATAATCTTGTATATCCTAACCTAAGGCAGCCTAACATCTCGGATGTAGTATTTTACAACATTCCTGGCGTGTCGTCGCCTACTTCTGGATGGGGGCATTATATACATCTATAACATTGTATATCCTAACCTAAGGCAACCTAACATCTCGGATGTAATATTTTACAACATTCCTGTCGTGTCGTCGCCTGCTTCTCGATGGGGAGATTATTTACGTCTATAACGTTGTATATCCTAACCTAACGCAACCTAACATTTGGGATGTAATATTTTACAAACATTCCTTGCATGTCAGTGCCTACGTCTCGGTGGGAAAATTATATACGTCTATAACGATATATATCCTAACCTAAGGCAATCTAACACCTCGGATGTAATAGTTGACAACATTCCTGGCGTGTAGGCCCGTACTTCTCGGTGGGAACATTGTATACGTCTATAACGATACATATCCTAGCCTAAGGCGACCTAACATGTCGAATGTAATATTTTACATCATTCCTGGCGTGTCGTCGCCTGCTTCTCGATGGGAACATTACATACGTCTATAACGTTATATATCATAACCTAAGGCAACCGAACATCTGGAATGTAATATTTTACAACATTCCTGGCATATCAGTCCCTACTTCTCGGTGGAAATATTGTATACGTCTATAACGATATATATCCTAGCCTAGGGCAACCTAACATCTCGGATGTAATATTTTACAACATTCCTGGCGTGTCGTCGCCTACTTCTCGATGGGGACATTATATACGTCTATAACGATATACATCCAAACCTAAGGGAACCTAACATCTCGGATGTAATATTTTAAAACATTCCTGGCATGTCGGTCCCTACTTCTCGGTGGGAATATTATATACGTCTATAACGTTGTATATCCTAACGTAACGCAAACTAACATCTGGAATGTAATATTTTACAACATTCCTGGCGTGTCGTCGCCTGCTTCCCGATTGGGACGTAATATACGTCTATAACGTTGTTTATCCTTACCTAACGCAACCTAACATATGGGATGTAATATTTTACAAGATTCCTGGCATGTCGGTCCACATGTCGCGGTGGAAACATTGTATACGTCTATAACGATATATATCCTAACCTAAGGCAACCTAACATCTCGGATGTAATAGTTGACAACATTCCAGGCGTGTCCGCCCGTACTTCTCGGTGGGAACATTATATACGTCTATAACGTTATATATCCTAGCCTAAGGCGACCTAACATGTCGAATGTAATATTTTACAACATTCCTGGCGTTTCGTCGCCTACTTCTCGATGGAGACATTATATACATCTATAACATTGTATATCCTAACCTAAGGCAGCCTAAAATCTCGGATGTAATATTTTACAACATTCCTGTCATATCGGTCCCTAAGTCTCGGTGTAAACATTGTATACGTCTATAACGATATATATCCTAGCCTAAGGCAACCTAACATCTCGGATGTAATATTTTACAACATTCTTGGCATGTCGGACCCTACATCTCGGTTGGAACATACTATACGTCTATAAAGTTGTATATCCTAACCTAAGGGAACATAACATCTCGGGTGTAATATTTTACAACATTCCTGACTCGTCGGCCCCTATTTTTAGGTGGGAACATTATATACGTCTATAACGCTATATATCCTAGCCTAAGGTAACCTAACATCTCGGATGTAATATTTTACAACATTTCTGGCGTGTCGTCGCCTGCTTCTCGATGGGGACATTATATTCGTCTATATCATTGTATATCCTAACCTAACGCAACCTAACGTCTGGGATGTAATATTTTACAGCATTCCTGGCATGTTGGTCCCTACGTCTCGGTGGGAACATTATATACGTCTATAACGATATATGTCCTAACCTAAGGCAACCTAACATCCCGGAAGTAATAGTTGACAACTTTCCTGGCGTGTCCGCCCTTACTTCTCGGTGGGAACATTACGTACATCTATAACGTTATATATCCTAGCCTAAGGCGACCTAACATGTCGAATGTAATATTTTACAACATTCCTGGCGTGTCGGTCCCTACTTCTCGGTGGGAATATTATATACGTCTATAACGTTATATATCATAACCTAAGGCAACCTAACTTCTCGGATGTAATATTTTACAACATTTCTGGCATGTCGGTCCCTACTTCTCGGTGGGAATATTATATACGTCTATAACGTTATATAACATAACCTAAGGCAACCTAACTTCTCGGATGTAATACTTTACAACATTCCTGGCTCGTCGGTTCCTACTTTGCGGTGGGAACATTATATACGTCTATAACGTCATAAATCCTAACGTAATGCAACATAACATCTCGGGTGTAATATTTTACAACATTCCTGACGCGTCGGCCCCTATTTTTCGGTGGGAACATTATATACGTCTATAACGTTATATATCCTAGTCTAGGCAACCTAACATGTCGAAAGTAATATTTTACAACATTCCTGGCGTGTCGTCGCCTACTTCTCGATGCGGACATTATATACATCTATAACATTGTATATCCTAACCTAAGGCAACCTAACATCTCGGATGTAATGTTTTACAACATTCTGGCGTGTCGTCGCCTGCTTCTCGATGGGGAGATTATATACATCTATAACATTGTATATCCTAACCTAAGGCAACCTAACATCTCGGATGTAATATTTTACAACATTCTGGCGTGTCGTCGCCTGCTTCTCGATGGGGAGATTATATACGTCTATAACGTTGTATATCCTAACCTAACGCAACCTAACATTAGGGATGTAATATTTTACAACATTCCTGGCATGTCGGTGCCTACGTCTCGGTGGGAACATTATATACGTCTATAACGATATATATCCTAACCTAAGGCAACCTAACATGTCGAATGTAATATTTTACAACATTCCTGGCGTGTCGTCGCCTGCTTCTCGATGGGGACATTATATACATCTATAACATTGTATATCCTAACTTAAGGCTACCAAACATAGCGAATGTAATATTTTACAACATTCCTGGCGTGTTGTCGCCTACTTCTCGATGGGGACATTATATACATCTATAATCTTGTATATCCTAACCTAAGGCAGCCTAACATCTCGGATGTAGTATTTTACAACATTCCTGGCGTGTCGTCGCCTACTTCTGGATGGGGGCATTATATACATCTATAACATTGTATATCCTAACCTAAGGCAACCTAACATCTCGGATGTAATATTTTACAACATTCCTGTCGTGTCGTCGCCTGCTTCTCGATGGGGAGATTATTTACGTCTATAACGTTGTATATCCTAACCTAACGCAACCTAACATTTGGGATGTAATATTTTACAAACATTCCTTGCATGTCAGTGCCTACGTCTCGGTGGGAAAATTATATACGTCTATAACGATATATATCCTAACCTAAGGCAATCTAACACCTCGGATGTAATAGTTGACAACATTCCTGGCGTGTAGGCCCGTACTTCTCGGTGGGAACATTGTATACGTCTATAACGATACATATCCTAGCCTAAGGCGACCTAACATGTCGAATGTAATATTTTACATCATTCCTGGCGTGTCGTCGCCTGCTTCTCGATGGGAACATTACATACGTCTATAACGTTATATATCATAACCTAAGGCAACCGAACATCTGGAATGTAATATTTTACAACATTCCTGGCATATCAGTCCCTACTTCTCGGTGGAAATATTGTATACGTCTATAACGATATATATCCTAGCCTAGGGCAACCTAACATCTCGGATGTAATATTTTACAACATTCCTGGCGTGTCGTCGCCTACTTCTCGATGGGGACATTATATACGTCTATAACGATATACATCCAAACCTAAGGGAACCTAACATCTCGGATGTAATATTTTAAAACATTCCTGGCATGTCGGTCCCTACTTCTCGGTGGGAATATTATATACGTCTATAACGTTGTATATCCTAACGTAACGCAAACTAACATCTGGAATGTAATATTTTACAACATTCCTGGCGTGTCGTCGCCTGCTTCCCGATTGGGACGTAATATACGTCTATAACGTTGTTTATCCTTACGTAACGCAACCTAACATATGGGATGTAATATTTTACAAGATTCCTGGCATGTCGGTCCACATGTCTCGGTGGAAACATTGTATACGTCTATAACGATATATATCCTAACCTAAGGCAACCTAACATCTCGGATGTAATAGTTGACAACATTCCAGGCGTGTCCGCCCGTACTTCTCGGTGGGAACATTATATACGTCTATAACGTTATATATCCTAGCCTAAGGCGACCTAACATGTCGAATGTAATATTTTACAACATTCCTGGCGTTTCGTCGCCTACTTCTCGATGGAGACATTATATACATCTATAACATTGTATATCCTAACCTAAGGCAGCCTAAAATCTCGGATGTAATATTTTACAACATTCCTGTCATATCGGTCCCTAAGTCTCGGTGTAAACATTGTATACGTCTATAACGATATATATCCTAGCCTAAGGCAACCTAACATCTCGGATGTAATATTTTACAACATTCTTGGCATGTCGGACCCTACATCTCGGTGGGAACATACTATACGTCTATAAAGTTGTATATCCTAACCTAAGGGAACATAACATCTCGGGTGTAATATTTTACAACATTCCTGACTCGTCGGCCCCTATTTTTAGGTGGGAACATTATATACGTCTATAACGCTATATATCCTAGCCTAAGGTAACCTAACATCTCGGATGTAATATTTTACAACATTTCTGGCGTGTCGTCGCCTGCTTCTCGATGGGGACATTATATTCGTCTATATCGTTGTATATCCTAACCTAACGCAACCTAACGTCTGGGATGTAATATTTTACAGCATTCCTGGCATGTTGGTCCCTACGTCTCGGTGGGAACATTATATACGTCTATAACGATATATGTCCTAACCTAAGGCAACCTAACATCCCGGAAGTAATAGTTGACAACTTTCCTGGCGTGTCCGCCCTTACTTCTCGGTGGGAACATTACGTACATCTATAACGTTATATATCCTAGCCTAAGGCGACCTAACATGTCGAATGTAATATTTTACAACATTCCTGGCGTGTCGGTCCCTACTTCTCGGTGGGAATATTATATACGTCTATAACGTTATATATCATAACCTAAGGCAACCTAACTTCTCGGATGTAATATTTTACAACATTTCTGGCATGTCGGTCCCTACTTCTCGGTGGGAATATTATATACGTCTATAACGTTATATAACATAACCTAAGGCAACCTAACTTCTCGGATGTAATACTTTACAACATTCCTGGCTCGTCGGTTCCTACTTTGCGGTGGGAACATTATATACGTCTATAACGTCATAAATCCTAACGTAATGCAACATAACATCTCGGGTGTAATATTTTACAACATTCCTGACGCGTCGGCCCCTATTTTTCGGTGGGAACATTATATACGTCTATAACGTTATATATCCTAGTCTAGGCAACCTAACATGTCGAAAGTAATATTTTACAACATTCCTGGCGTGTCGTCGCCTACTTCTCGATGGGGACATTATATACATCTATAACATTGTATATCCTAACCTAAGGCAACCTAACATTTCGGATGTAATGTTTTACAACATTCTGGCGTGTCGTCGCCTGCTTCTCGATGGGGAGATTATATACATCTATAACATTGTATATCCTAACCTAAGGCAACCTAACATCTCGGATGTAATATTTTACAACATTCTGGCGTGTCGTCGCCTGCTTCTCGATGGGGAGATTATATACGTCTATAACGTTGTATATCCTAACCTAACGCAACCTAACATTTGGGATGTAATATTTTACAACATTCCTGGCATGTCGGTGCCTACGTCTCGGTGGGAACATTATATACGTCTATAACGATATATATCCTAACCTAAGGCAACCTAACATCTCGGATGTAATAGTTGAAAACATTCCTGGCGTGTCCACCCGTACTTCTCGGTGGGAACATTATATACGTCTATAACGTGATATATCCTACCCTAAGGCCACATAACATGTCGAATGTAATATTTTACAACATTCCTGGCGTGTCGTCGCCTGCTTCTCGATGGGGACATTATATACATCTATAACATTGTATATCCTAACCTAAGGCAACCTAACACCTCGGATGTAATATTTTACAACATTCTGGCGTGTCGTCGCCTGCTTCTCGATGGGGAGATTATATACGTCTATAGCGTTGTATATCCTAACCTAAGGGAACCTAACATCTCGGGTGTAATGTTTTACAACATTCCTGTCGCGTCGACCCCTATTTTTCGGTGGGAATATTATATACGTCTATAACGTTATATATCCTAGCCTAAGGCATCCTAACACCTCGGATTTAATAGTTGACAACATTCCTGGCGTGTAGGCCCGTACTTCTCGGTGGGAACATTATATACGTCTATAACGTTGTATATCCTAACCTAAAGCAACCTAACATCTGGGATGTAATATTTTACAAGATTCCTGGCATGTCGGTCCCCAAGTCTCGGTAGGAACATTATATAAGTCTATAACGATATATATCCTAACCTAAAGCAACCTATCATCTCGGATGTAATACTTTACAACATTCCTGGCATGTCGGTCCCTACATCTCGGTGGGAACATTCTATACTTCTATAACATTGTATATCCTAACCTAAGGGAACCTAACATCTCGGATGTAATATTTTACAACATTCCTGGCATGTCGGTCCCTACTTCTCGGTGGAAACATTGTATACGTCTATAACGATATATATCCTAACCTAAGGCAACCTAACATCTCGGATGTAATAGTTGACAACATTCCAGGCGTGTCCGCCCGTACTTTTCGGTGGGAACATTGTATACGTCTATAACGTTATATATCCTAGCCTAAGGCCACCTAACATATCGAATGTAATATTTTACATCATTCGTGGCGTGTCGTCGCCTGCTTCTCGATGGGAACATTATATACGACTATAACGTTGTGTAGCCTAACCTAACGCAACCTAACATCTGGGGTGTAATATTCCTGGCGTGTCGTCGCCTACCTCTGGATGGTGACATTATATACGTCTATAACGTTATATATCCTAACCTAAGGCAACCTAACATCTCGGATGCAATAGTTGACAACATTCCTAGCGTGTCCGCCCGTACTTCTCGGTGGGAACCTTATATACGTCTATAACGTTATATATCCTAGCCTAAGGCGACCTAACATATCGAATGTAATATTTTACATCATTCCTGGCGTGTCGTCGCCTGCTTCTCGATGGGAACATTATATACGTCTATAACGTTGTGTATCCTAACCTAACGCAACCTAACATCTGGGATGTAATATTCCTGGCGTGTCGTCGCCTACTTCTGGATGGGGACATTATATACGTCTATAACGTTATATATCCTAACCTAAGGCAACCTAACATCTCGGATGTAATAGTTGACAACATTCCTGGCGTGTCCACCCGTACTTCTCGGTGGGAACATTATATACGTCTATAACGTTATATATCCTAGCCTAAGGCCACCTAACATGTCGAATGTAATATTTTACAACATTCCTGGCGTGTCGTCGCCTGCTTCTCGATGGGGACATTATATACATCTATAACATTGTATATCCTAACTTAAGGCTACCAAACATAGCGAATGTAATATTTTACAACATTCCTGGCGTGTTGTCGCCTACTTCTCGATGGGGACATTATATACATCTATAATCTTGTATATCCTAACCTAAGGCAGCCTAACATTTCGGATGTAGTATTTTACAACATTCCTGGCGTGTCGTCGCCTACTTCTGGATGGGATCATTATATACATCCATAACGTTGTATATCCTAACCTAAGGGAACCTAACATCTCGGGTGTAATATTTTACAACATTCCTGACGCGTCGGTCCCTATTTTTCGGTGGGAATATTATATACGTCTATAACGTTATATATCCTAGCCTAAGGCAACCTAACACCTCGGATGTAATAGTTGACAACATTCCTGGCGTGTAGGCCCGTACTTCTCGGTGGGAACGTTGTATACATCTATAACGTTATATATCCTAGCCTAAGGCGACCTAACATATCGAATGTAATATTTTACATCATTCCTGGCGTGTCGTCGCCTGCTTCTCGATGGGAACATTATATACGTCTATAACGTTGTGTATCCTAACCTAACGCAACCTAACATCTGGGATGTAATATTCCTGGCGTGTCGTCGCCTACTTCTGGATGGGGACATTATATACGTCTATAACGTTATATATCCTAACCTAAGGCAACCTAACATCTCGGATGTAACAGTTGACAACATTCCTGGCGTGTCCACCCGTACTTCTCGGTGGGAACATTATATACGTCTATAACGTTATATATCCTAGCCTAAGGCCACATAACATGTGGAATGTAATATTTTACAACATTCCTGGCGTGTCGTCGCCTGCTTCTCGATGGGGACATTATATACATCTATAACATTGTATATCCTAACCTAAGGCAACCTAACATCTCGGATGTAATATTTTACAACATTCCTGGCGTGTTGTCGCCTACTTCTCGACGGGGACATTATATACATCTATAATCTTGTATATCCTAACCTAAGGCAGCCTAACATCTCGGATGTAATATTTTACAACATTCCTGGCGTGTCGTCTGTTACTTCTGGATGGGGGCATTATATACATCTATAACGTTGTATATCCTAACCTAAGGGAACCTAACATCTCGGGTGTAATATTTTACAACATTCCTGACGCGACGGCCCCTATTTTTCGGTGGGAATATTATATACGTCTATAACGTTATATATCATAACCTAAGGCAACCTCACATCTCGGATGTAATATTTTACAACATTCCTGGCATATCGGTCCCTACTTCTCGGTGGAAACACTGTATACGTCTATAACGATATATATCCTAGCCTAAGGCAACCTAACATCTCGGATGTAATATTTTACAACATTCCTGGCATGTCGGTCCCTACATCTCGGTGGGAACATACTATACGTCTATAACGTTGTATATCCTAACCTAAGGGAACCTAACAACTCGAGTGTAAACTTTTACAACATTCCTGACGCGTCGGGCCCTATTTTTCGGTGGGAACATTATATACGGCTATAACGTTATATATCCTAGCCTAAGGCAACCTAATATGTCGAATGTAATATTTTACAACATTCCTGGCGTGTCGTCTGTTACTTCTGGATGGGGGCATTATATACATCTATAACGTTGTATATCCTAACCTAAGGGAACCTAACATCTCGGGTGTAATATTTTACAACATTCCTGACGCGACGGCCCCTATTTTTCGGTGGGAATATTATATACGTCTATAACGTTATATATCATAACCTAAGGCAACCTCACATCTCAGATGTAATATTTTACAACATTCCTGGCATATCGGTCCCTACTTCTCGGTGGAAACACTGTATACGTCTATAACGATATATATCCTAGCCTAAGGCAACCTAACATCTCGGATGTAATATTTTATAACATTCCTGGCATGTCGGTCCCTACATCTCGGTGGGAACATACTATACGTCTATAACGTTGTATATCCTAACCTAAGGGAACCTAACAACTCGAGTGTAAACTTTTACAACATTCCTGACGCGTCGGGCCCTATTTTTCGGTGGGAACATTATATACGGCTATAACGTTATATATCCTAGCCTAAGGCAACCTAATATGTCGAATGTAATATTTTACAACATTCCTGTCGTGTCGTCGCCTGCTTCCCGATGGGGAGATTATTTACGTCTATAACGTTGTATATCCTAACCTAACGCAACCTAACATTTGGGATGTAATATTTTACAACATTCCTTGCATGTCAGTGCCTACGTCTCGGTGGGAACATTATATACGTCTATAACGATATATATCCTAACCTAAGGCAACCTAACACCTCGGATGTAATAGTTGACAACATTCCTGGCGTGTAGGCCCGTACTTTTCGGTGGGAACATTGTATACGTCTATAACGATATATATCCTAGCCTAAGGCGACCTAACATGTCGAATGTAATATTTTACATCATTCCTGGCGTGTCGTCGCCTGCTTCTCGATGGGAACATTACATACGTCTATAACGTTATATTTCATAACCTAAGGCAACCGAACATCTCGGATGTAATATTTTAAAACATTCCTGGCATGTCGGTCCCTACTTCTCGGTGGGAATATTATATACGTCTATAACGTTGTATATCCTAACGTAACGCAACCTAACATCTGGAATGTAATATTTTACAACATTCCTGGCGTGTCGTCGCCTGCTTCCCGATGGGGACGTAATATACGTCCATAACGTTGCATATCCTTACCTAACGCAACCTAACATATGGGATGTAATATTTTACAAGATTCCTGGCATGTCGGTCCACATGTCTCGGTGGAAACATTGTATACGTCTATAACGATATATATCCTAACCTAAGGCAACCTAACATCTCGGATGTAATAGTTGACAACATTCTAGGCGTGTCCGCCCGTACTTCTCGGTGGGAACATTATATACGTCTATAACGTTATATATCCTAGCCTAAGGCGACATAATATGTCGAATGTGATATTTTACAACATTCCTGGCGTGTCGTCTCCTGCTTCTCGATGGGGACATTATATACGTCTATAATGATGTATATCCTAACCTAACGCAACCTAACATCTGGGATGTAATATTTTACAAGATTCCTGGCATGTCGGTCCCTACATCTCGGTGGGAACATACTATACGTCTATAACGTTGTATATCCTAACCTAAGGGAACCTAACAACTCGAGTGTAAACTTTTACAACATTCCTGACGCGTCGGGCCCTATTTTTCGGTGGGAACATTATATACGGCTATAACGTTATATATCCTAGCCTAAGGCAACCTAATATGTCGAATGTAATATTTTACAACATTCCTGGCGTGTCGTCTGTTACTTCTGGATGGGGGCATTATATACATCTATAACGTTGTATATCCTAACCTAAGGGAACCTAACATCTCGGGTGTAATATTTTACAACATTCCTGACGCGACGGCCCCTATTTTTCGGTGGGAATATTATATACGTCTATAACGTTATATATCATAACCTAAGGCAACCTCACATCTCAGATGTAATATTTTACAACATTCCTGGCATATCGGTCCCTACTTCTCGGTGGAAACACTGTATACGTCTATAACGATATATATCCTAGCCTAAGGCAACCTAACATCTCGGATGTAATATTTTACAACATTCCTGGCATGTCGGTCCCTACATCTCGGTGGGAACATACTATACGTCTATAACGTTGTATATCCTAACCTAAGGGAACCTAACAACTCGAGTGTAAACTTTTACAACATTCCTGACGCGTCGGGCCCTATTTTTCGGTGGGAACATTACATACGGCTATAACGTTATATATCCTAGCCTAAGGCAACCTAATATGTCGAATGTAATATTTTACAACATTCCTGTCGTGTCGTCGCCTGCTTCCCGATGGGGAGATTATTTACGTCTATAACGTTGTATATCCTAACCTAACGCAACCTAAAATTTGGGATGTAATATTTTACAACATTCCTTGCATGTCAGTGCCTACGTCTCGGTGGGAACATTATATACGTCTATAACGATATATATCCTAACCTAAGGCAACCTAACACCTCGGATGTAATAGTTGACAACATTCCTGGCGTGTAGGCCCGTACTTTTCGGTGGGAACATTGTATACGTCTATAACGATATATATCCTAGCCTAAGGCGACCTAACATGTCGAATGTAATATTTTACATCATTCCTGGCGTGTCGTCGCCTGCTTCTCGATGGGAACATTACATACGTCTATAACGTTATATTTCATAACCTAAGGCAACCGAACATCTCGGATGTAATATTTTAAAACATTCCTGGCATGTCGGTCCCTACTTCTCGGTGGGAATATTATATACGTCTATAACGTTGTATATCCTAACGTAACGCAACCTAACATCTGGAATGTAATATTTTACAACATTCCTGGCGTGTCGTCGCCTGCTTCCCGATGGGGACGTAATATACGTCCATAACGTTGCATATCCTTACCTAACGCAACCTAACATATGGGATGTAATATTTTACAAGATTCCTGGCATGTCGGTCCACATGTCTCGGTGGAAACATTGTATACGTCTATAACGATATATATCCTAACCTAAGGCAACCTAACATCTCGGATGTAATAGTTGACAACATTCCAGGCGTGTCCGCCCGTACTTCTCGGTGGGAACATTATATACGTCTATAACGTTATATATCCTAGCCTAAGGCGACATAATATGTCGAATGTGATATTTTACAACATTCCTGGCGTGTCGTCTCCTGCTTCTCGATGGGGACATTATATACGTCTATAATGATGTATATCCTAACCTAACGCAACCTAACATCTGGGATGTAATATTTTACAAGATTCCTGGCATGTCGGTCCTCAAGTCTCGGTAGGAACATTATATACGTCTATAACGATATATATCCTAAAGTAAAGCAACCTAACATCTCGGATGTAATACTTTACAACATTCCTGGCATGTCGGTCCCTACATCTCGGTGGGAACATTCTATACTTCTATAATATTGTATATCCTAACCTAAGGCAACCTAACATCTCGGATGTAATATTTTACAACATGCCTGGCATGCCGGTCCCTACTTCTCGGTGGAAACATTGTATACGTCTATAACGATATATATCCTATCCCAAGGCAACCTAACATCTCGGATGTAATAGTTGACAACATTCCAGGCGTGTAGGCCCGTACTTCTCGGTGGGAACGTTGTATACGTCTATAACGTTATATATCCTAGCTTAAGGCTACCTAACATGTCGAATGTAATATTTTACAACATTCCTGGCGTTTCGTCGCCTACTTCTCGATGGAGACATTATATACATCTATAACATTGTATATCCTAACCTAAGGCAGCCTAAAATCTCGGATGTAATATTTTACAACATTCCTGTCATATCGGTCCCTACGTCTCGGTGTAAACATTGTATACGTCTATAACGATATATATCCTAGCCTAAGGCAACCTAACATCTCGGATGTAATATTTTACAACATTCTGGCATGTCGTCGCCCGCTTCTCGATGGGGACATTATATACGTCTCTAACGTTGTATATCCTAATCTAACGCAACCGAACACTTGGGATGTAATATTTTACAACATTCCTGGCATGTCGGTCCCTACGACTCGGTGGGAACATTATATACGTCTATAACGATATATATCCTAACCTAAGGCTACCTAACACCTCGGCTGTAATAGTTGTCAACATTCCTGGCGTGTAGGCCCGTACTTCTTGGTGGGAACATTGTATACGTCTATAACGTTATATATCCTAGCCTAAGGCGACCTAACATGTCGAATGTAATATTTTACATCATTCCTGGCGTGTCGTCACCTGCTTCTCGATGGGAACATTATATACGTCTATAATCGTGTATATCCTAACCTAAGGCAGCCTAACATCTCGGATGTAATATTTTACAACATTCCTGGCGTGTCGTCGCCTACTTCTGGATGGGACATTATATACATCTATAACGTTGTATATCCTAACCTAAGGGAACCTAACATCTCGGGTGTAATATTTTACAACATTCCTGACGCATCGGCCCCTATTTTTCGGTGGGAATATTATATACGTCTATAACGTTATGTATCCTAGCCTAAGGCAACCTAACACATCGGATGTAATAGTTCACAACATTCCTGGTGTGTAGGACCGTACTTCTCGGTGGGAACGTTGTATACATCTATAACGTTATATATCCTAGCCTAAGGCGACCTAACATATCGAATGCAATATTTTACATCATTCCTGGCGTGTTGTCGCCTGCTTCTCGATGGGAACATTATATACGTCTATAACGTTGTGTATCCTAACCTAACTCAACCTAACATCTGGGATGTTATATTCCTGGCGTGTCGTCGCCTACTTCTGGATGGGGACATTATATACGTCTATAACGTTATATATCCTAACCTAAGGCAAACTAACATCTCGGATGTAACAGTTGACAACATTCCTGGCGTGTCCACCCGTACTTCTCGGTGGGAACATTATATATGTCTATAACGTTATATATCCTAGCCTAAGGCCACATAACATGTGGAATGTAATATTTTACAACATTCCTGGCGTGTCGTCGCCTGCTTCTCGATGGGGACATTATATACATCTATAACATTGTATATCCTAACCTAAGGCAACCTAACATCTCGGATGTAATATTTTACAACATTCTGGCGTGTCGTCGCCTGCTTCTCGATGGGGAGATTATATACGTCTATAACGTTGTATATCCTAACCTAACGCAACCTAACATTTGGGATGTAATATTTTACAACATTCGTTGCATGTCGGTGCCTACGTCTCGGTGGGAACATTATATACGTCTATAACGATATATATCCTAACCTAAGGCAACCTAAACCTCGGATGTAATAGTTGACAACATTCCTGGCGTGTAGGCCCGTACTTCTCGGTGGGAACCTTATATACGTCTATAACGTTATATATCCTAGCCTAAGGCCACCTAACATGTCGAATGTAATATTTTACAGCATTCCTGACGCGTCGGCTGCATTTTTCAGTGGGAACATTATATACGTCTATAACGTTATATATCCTAGTCTAAGGCAACCTAACATGTCGAATGTAATATTTTACAACATTCCTGGCGTGTTGTCCCTACTTCTCGATGGGGACATTATATACATCTATAATCTTGTATATCCTAACCTAAGGCAGCCTAACATCTCGGATGTAATATTTTACAACATTCCTGGCGTGTCGTCTCCTACTTCTGGATGGGGGCATTATATACATCTATAACGTTGTATATCCTAACCTAAGGGAACCTAACATCTCGGGTGTAATATTTTACAACATTCCTGACGCGACGGCCCCTATTTTTCGGTGGGAATATTATATACGTCTATAACGTTATATATCATAACCTAAGGCAACCTAAAATCTCGGATGTAATATTTTACAACATTCCTGGCATATCGGACCCTACTTCTCGGTGGAAACATTGTATACGTCTATAACGATATATATCCTAGCCTAAGGCAACCTAACATCTCGGATGTAATATTTTACAACATTCCTGGCGCGTCGGCTCCTATTTTTCGGTGGGAACATTATATACGTCTATAACGTTATATATCCTAACCTAAGGGACCCTAACATGTCGTATGTAATATTTTACAACATTCCTGGCGTGTCGTAGCCTGCTTCTCGATGGGGACATTATGTACGTCTATAACGTTGTATATCCTAACCTAAGGGAACCTAACATCTCGAGTGTAAACTTTTACAACATACCTGACGCGTCGGGCCCTATTTTTCGGTGGGAACATTATATACGGCTATAACGTTATATATCCTACCCTAAGGCAACCTAACATGTCGAATGTAATATTTTACAACATTCCTGTCGTGTCGTCGCCTGCTTCTCGATGGGGAGATTATATACGTCTATAACGTTGTATATCCTAACCTAACGCAACCTAACATTTGGGATGTAATATTTTACAACATTCCTTGCATGTCAGTGCCTACGTCTCGGTGGGAACATTATATACGTCTATAACGATATATATCCTAACCTAAGGCAACCTAACACCTCGGATGTAATAGTTGACAACATTCCTGGCGTGTAGGCCCGTACTTCTCGGTGGGAACATTGTATACGTCTATAACGATATATATCCTAGCCTAAGGCGACCTAACATGTCGAATGTAATATTTTACATCATTCCTGGCCTGTCGTCGCCTGCTTCTCGATGGGAACATTACATACGTCTATAACGTTATATATCATAACCTAAGGCAACCGAACATCTGGAATGTAATATTTTACAACATTCCTGGCATATCAGTCCCTACTTCTCGGTGGAAACATTGTATACGTCTATAACGATATATATCCTAGCCTAGGGCAACCTAACATCTCGGATGTAATATTTTACAACATTCCTGGCGTGTCGTCGCCTACTTCTCGATGGGGACATCATATACGTCTATAACGATATACATCCAAACCTAAGGGAACGTAACATCTCGGATGTAATATTTTAAAACATTCCCGGCATGTCGGTCCCTACTTCTCGGTGGGAATATTATATACGTCTATAACGTTATATATCATAACCTAAGGCAACCTAACATCTCGGATGTAATATTTTACAACATTCCTGGCATATCGGTCCCTACTTCTCGGAGGAAACATTGTGTACGTCTATAACGATATATATCCTAGCCTAAGGCAATCTAACATCTCGGATGTAATATTTTACAACATTCCTGGCGTGTCGTCGCCTACTTCTCGATGGGGACATTATATACATCTATAACATTGTATATCCTAACCTAAGGCAACCTAACATCTCGGATGTAATATTTTACAACATTCTGGCGTGTCGTCGCCGGCTTCTCGATGGGGAGATTATAAACGTCTATAACGTTGTATATCCTAACCTAACGCAACCTAACATTTGGGATGTAATATTTTACAACATTCCTTGCATGTCGGTGCCTACGTCTCGGTAGGAACATTATATACGTCTATAAAGATATATATCCTGACCCAAGGCAACCTAGCACCTCGGATGTAATAGTTGACAACATTCCTGGCGTGTAGGCCCGTACTTCTCGATGGGAACATTGTATACGTCTATAACGTTATATATCCTAGCCTAAGGCAACCTAACATATCGAATGTAATATTTTACATCATTCCTGGCGTGGCGTCGCCTGCTTCTCGATGGGATCATTATATACGTCTATAACGTTGTGTATCCTAACCTAACGCAACCTAACATCTGGGATGTAATATTCCTGGTGTGTCGTCGCCTACTTCTGGATGGGGACATTATATACGTCTATAACGTTATATATCCTAACCTAAGGCAACCTAACATCTCGGATGTAATAGTTGGCAAAAATTCCTGGCGTGTCCGCCCGTACTTCTCGGTGGGAACATTATATACGTCTATAACGTTGTATATCCTAGCCTAAGGCCAGCTAACATGTCGAATGTAATATTTTACAACATTCCTTACGCGTCGGCCCCTATTTTTCGGTGGGAACATTATATACGTCTATAACGTTATATATCCTAGTCTAAGGCAACCTAACATGTCGACTGTAATATTTTACAACATTCCTGGCGTGTCGTCGCCTGCTTCTCGATGGGGACATAATATACATCTATTACATTGTATATCCTAACCTAAGGCAACCTAACATCTCGGATGTAATATTTTACAACATTCTGGCGTGTCGTCGCCGGCTTCTCGATGGGGAGATTATATACGTCTATAACGTTGTATATCCTAACCTAACGCAACCTAACATTTGGGATGTAATATTTTACAACACTCCTTGCATGTCGGTGCCTACGTCTCGGTGGGAACATTATATACGTCTATAACGATATATTTCCTAACCCAAGGCAACCTAACACCTCGGATGTAATAGGTGACCACATTCCTGGCATGTAGGCCCGTACTTCTCGTTGGGAACATTGTATACGCCTATAACGTTATATATCCTAGCCTAAGGCGACCTAACATGTCGAATGTAATATTTTACATC
The DNA here is from genome assembly GCA_963969225.1 of Xylocopa violacea. Taxonomy (NCBI): domain Eukaryota; kingdom Metazoa; phylum Arthropoda; class Insecta; order Hymenoptera; family Apidae; genus Xylocopa; species Xylocopa violacea. The sequence continues at coordinate 4,073,727 of CAXAJV010000500.1, read as the reverse complement.
ATTCCTGGCGTGTCGTCGCCTGCTTCTCGATGGGAACATTACATGCGTCTATAACGTTATATACCATAACCTAAGGGAACCTAACATCTCGGATGTAATATTTTAAAACATTCCTGGCATGTCGGTCCCTACTTCTCGGTGGGAATATTATATACGTCTATAACGTTATATATCATAACCTAAGGCAACCTAACATCTCGGATGTAATATTTTACAACATTCCTGGCATATCGGTCCCTACTTCTCGGAGGAAACATTGTATACGTCTATAACGATATATATCCTAGCCTAAGGCAACCTAACATCTCGGATGTAATATTTTACAACATTCCTGGCGTGTCGTCGCCTACTTCTCGATGGGGACATTATATACATCTATAACATTGTATATCCTAACCTAAGGCAACCTAACATCTCGGATGTAATATTTTACAACATTCTGGCGTGTCGACGCCGGCTTCTCAATGGGGAGATTATAAACGTCTATAACGTTGTATATCCTAACCTAACGCAACCTAACATTTGGGATGTAATATTTTACTACATTCCTTGCATGTCGGTGCCTACGTCTCGGTAGGAACATTATATACGTCTATAACGATATATATCCTGACCCAAAGCAACCTAACACCTCGGATGTAATAGTTGACAACATTCCTGGCGTGTAGGCCCGTACTTCTCGGTGGGAACATTGTTACACGTCTATAACGTTATATATCCTAGCCTAAGGCGACCTACCATATCGAATGTAATATTTTACATCATTCCTGGCGTGTCGTCGCCTGCTTCTCGATGGGAACATTATATACGTCTATAACGTTGTGTATCCTAACCTAACGCAACCTAACATCTGGGACGTAATATTCCTGGCGTGTCGTCGCCTACTTCTGGATGGGGACATTATATACGTCTATAACGTTATATATCCTAACCTAAGGCAACCTAACATCTCGGATGTAATAGTTGGCAAAATTCCTGGCGTGTCCGCCCGTACTTCTCGGTGGGAACATTATATACGTCTATAACGTTGTATATCCTAGCCTAAGACCAGCTAACATGTCGAATGTAATATTTTACAACATTCCTGTCGCGTCGGCCCCTATTTTTCGGTGGGAACATTATATACGTCTATAACGTTATATATCCTAGTCTAAGGCAACCTAACATGTCGACTGTAATATTTTACAACATTCCTGGCGTGTCGTCGACTGCTTCTCGATGGGGACATAATATACATCTATAACATTGTATATCCTAACCTAAGGCAACCTAACATCTCGGATGTAATATTTTACAACATTCTGGCGTGTCGTCGCCGGCTTCTCGATGGGGAGATTATATACGTCTATAACGTTGTATATCCGAACCTAACGCAACCTAACATTTGGGATGTAATATTTTACAACACTCCTTGCATGTCGGTGCCTACGTCTCGGTGGGAACATTATATACGTCTATAACGATATATATCCTAACCTAAGGCAACCTAACACCTCGGATGTAATAGTTGACAACATTCCTGGCGTGCAGGCCCGTACTTCTCGGTGGGAACATTGTATACGTCTATAACGATATATATCCTAGCCTAAGGCGACCTAACATGTCGAATGTAATATTTTACATCATTCCTGGCGTGTCGTCGCCTGCTTCTCGATGGGAACATTACATGCGTCTATAACGTTATATACCATAACCTAAGGGAACCTAACATCTCGGATGTAATATTTTAAAACATTCCTGGCATGTCGGTCCCTACTTCTCGGTGGGAATATTATATACGTCTATAACGTTATATATCATAACCTAAGGCAACCTAACATCTCGGATGTAATATTTTACAACATTCCTGGCATATCGGTCCCTACTTCTCGGAGGAAACATTGTATACGTCTATAACGATATATATCCTAGCCTAAGGCAACCTAACATCTCGGATGTAATATTTTACAACATTCCTGGCGTGTCGTCGCCTACTTCTCGATGGGGACATTATATACATCTATAACATTGTATATCCTAACCTAAGGCAACCTAACATCTCGGATGTAATATTTTACAACATTCTGGCGTGTCGACGCCGGCTTCTCAATGGGGAGATTATAAACGTCTATAACGTTGTATATCCTAACCTAACGCAACCTAACATTTGGGATGTAATATTTTACTACATTCCTTGCATGTCGGTGCCTACGTCTCGGTAGGAACATTATATACGTCTATAACGATATATATCCTGACCCAAAGCAACCTAACACCTCGGATGTAATAGTTGACAACATTCCTGGCGTGTAGGCCCGTACTTCTCGGTGGGAACATTGTTACACGTCTATAACGTTATATATCCTAGCCTAAGGCGACCTATCATATCGAATGTAATATTTTACATCATTCCTGGCGTGTCGTCGCCTGCTTCTCGATGGGGACATTATATACGTCTATAACGTTATATATCCTAACCTAAGGCAACCTAACATCTCGGATGTAATAGTTGGCAAAATTCCTGGCGTGTCCGCCCGTACTTCTCGGTGGGAACATTATATACGTCTATAACGTTGTATATCCTAGCCTAAGACCAGCTAACATGTCGAATGTAATATTTTACAACATTCCTGTCGCGTCGGCCCCTATTTTTCGGTGGGAACATTATATACGTCTATAACGTTATATATCCTAGTCTAAGGCAACCTAACATGTCGACTGTAATATTTTACAACATTCCTGGCGTGTCGTCGACTGCTTCTCGATGGGGACATAATATACATCTATAACATTGTATATCCTAACCTAAGGCAACCTAACATCTCGGATGTAATATTTTACAACATTCTGGCGTGTCGTCGCCGGCTTCTCGATGGGGAGATTATATACGTCTATAACGTTGTATATCCTAACCTAACGCAACCTAACATTTGGGATGTAATATTTTACAACACTCCTTGCATGTCGGTGCCTACGTCTCGGTGGGAACATTATATACGTCTATAACGATATATATCCTAACCCAAGGCAACCTAACACCTCGGATGTAATAGGTGACCACATTCCTGGCATGTAGGCCCGTACTTCTCGGTGGGAACATTGTATACGTCTATAACGATATATATCCTAGCCTAAGGCAACCTAACATCTCGCATGTAATATTTTACAACATTCCTGGCATGTCGGTCCCTACTCCTCGGCGGAAACATTGTATACGTCTATAACGATATATATCCTAGTCTAAGGCAACCTAATATGTCAAATGTAATATTTTACAACATTCCTGGCGTGTCGTCGCCTACTTCTCGATGGGGACATTATATAAATCTATAACCTTGTATATCCTAACCTAAAGCAGCCTAACATCTCGGATGTAATATTTCACAACATTCCTGGCATGTCGGTCCCTACTTCTCGGTGGGAACATTATATACGTCTATAACGCTATATATACTAGCCTAAGGCGACCTAACATGTCGAATGTAATATTTTACAACATTCCTGGCCTGTCGTCTCCTGCTTCTCGATGGGGACATTATATACGTCTATAACGTTGTATATCCTAACCTAAAGCAACCTAACATCTCGGATGTAATAGTTGACAACATTCCCGGCGTGTAGGCCCGTACTTCTCGGTGAGAACATTCTATACGTCTATAACGTTGTATATCCTAGCCTAAGGCGACCTAATATATCGAATGTAATATTTTACATCATTCCTGGCGTCTCATCGCCTGCTTCTCAATGGGAACATTATATACGTCTATAACGTTGTATATCCTAACCTAACGCAACCTAACATCTCGGATGTAATATTCCTGGCGTGTCGTCGCCTACTTCTGGATAGGGACATTATATACGTCTATAACGTTATATATCCTAACCTAAGGGAACCTAACATCTCGGGTGTAATATTTGAAAACATTCCCGGCGTGTTAGCCCGTACTTCTCGGTGGGAACATTATATACGTCTATAACGTTATATATCCTAGCCTAAGGCCACCTAACGTGTCGAATGTAAAATTTTACAGCATTCCTGACGCGTCGGCCCCTATTTTTCGGTGGGAACATTATATACGTCTATAACGTTATATATCCTAGCCTAAGGCAACCTAACATGTCGAATGTAATATGTTACAACATTCCTGGCGTGTCGTCGCCTACTTCTCGATGGGGACATTATATACATCTATAACATTGTATATCCTAACCTAAGGGTACCTAACAACACGGATGTAATATTTTACAACATTCTGGCGTTTCGTCGCCTGCTTCTCGATGGGGAGATTATATACTTATATAACGTTGTACATCCTAACCTAACGCAACCTAACATTTGGGATGTAATATTTTACAACATTCCTTGCATGTCGGTGCCAACGTCTCGGTGGGAACATTATATACGTCTATAACGATATATATCCTAACCTAAGGCAACCTAACACCTCGGATGTAATAGTTGACAACATTCCTGGCGTGTAGGCCCGTACTTCTCGGTGGGAACATTGTATACGTCTATAACGTTGTATATCCTAACCTAACGCAACCTAGCATTTGGGATGTAATATTTTACAACATTCCTGGCATGTCGGTCCCTACTCCTCGGCGGAAACATTGTATACGTCTATAACGATATATATCCTAGTCTAAGGCAACCTCATATGTCAAATGTAATATTTTACAACATTCCTGGCGTGTCGTCGCCTACTTCTCGATGGGGACATTATATACATCTATAACCTTGTATATCCTAACCTAAAGCAGCCTAACATCTCGGATGTAATATTTCACAACATTCCTGGCATGTCGGTCCCTACTTCTCGGTGGGTACATTATATACGTCTATAACGCTATATATCCTAGCCTAAGGCGACCTAACATGTCGAATGTAATATTTTACAACATTCCTGGCCTGTCGTCTCCTGCTCCTCGATGGGGACATTATATACGTCTATAACGTTGTATATCCTAACCTAAAGCAACCTAACATCTCGGATGTAATAGTTGACAACATTCCCGGCGTGTAGGCCCGTACTTCTCGGTGAGAACATTCTATACGTCTATAACGTTGTATATCCTAGCCTAAGGCGACCTAATATATCGAATGTAATATTTTACATCATTCCTGGCGTCTCATCGCCTGCTTCTCAATGGGAACATTATATACGTCTATAACGTTGTATATCCTAACCTAACGCAACCTAACATCTGGGATGTAATATTCCTGGCGTGTCGTCGCCTACTTCTGGATAGGGACATTATATACGTCTATAACGTTATATATCCTAACCTAAGGGAACCTAACATCTCGGGTGTAATATTTGAAAACATTCCCGGCGTGTTAGCCCGTACTTCTCGGTGGGAACATCATATACGTCTATAGCGATATATATCATAGCCTAAGGCGACCTAACATGTCGAATGTAATATTTTACAACATTCCTGGCCTGTCGTCTCCTGCTTCTCGATGGGGACATTATATACGTCTATAACGTTGTATATCCTAACCTAACGCAACCTAACACCTGGGATGTAATAGTTGACAATATTCCTGGCGTGTCCGCCCGTACATCTCCTTGGGAACATTATATACGTCTATAACGTTATATATCCTAGCCTAAGGCGACCTAACATGTCGAATGTAATATTTTACAACATTCCTGGCGTGTCGTCTCCTGCTTCTCGATGGGGACATTATATACGTCTATAAAGTTGTATATCCTAACCTAACGCAACCTAACACCTGGGATGTAATATTATGCAACCTTCCTGGCGTGTCGTCGTCTGCTTCTCGATGGGGACATTATGTACGTCTATAACGTTGTATATCCTAACCTAACGCAACCTAACATCTGGGATGTAATATTTTACAACATTCCTGGCGTTTCGTCGCCTGCTTCTCGATGGGGACATTATATACGTCTATAACGTTGTATATCCTAACCTAACGCAATCTAACATCTGGGATGTAATATTTTACAACATTCCTGGCGCGTCGGCTCCTACTTTTCGGTGGGAACATTATATACATCTATAACTTTGTATATCCTAATCTAATGCAACCTAACATCTCGGATGTAATATTTTACAACATTCCTGGCATGTCGGTCCCCACGTTTCGGTGGGAACATTATATACGTCTATAACGATATATATCCTAACCTAAAGCAACCTAACATCTCGGATGTATTATTTTACAACACTAATGGCTTGTCGGTCCCTACATATCGGTGGGAAAATTATATACGTCTATAACGTTGTACATCATAACCTAAGGCAAACTAACCTCAATACCGTAATATTTTACAACATTGCTGGCATGTCGGTCCCTGCTTCTCGGTGGGAACATTATATACGTCTATAACGTTATATATCATAACCTAAGGCAACCTCACCTCTCTACCGTAATATTTTAAAACATTCCTGGCGTGTCGTCGCCTACTTCTCGATGGGGACATTATGTACGTCTATAACGTTGTATATCCTAACCTAACGCAACCTAACATCTGGGATGTAATATTTTACAACATTCCTGGCGTTTCGTCGCCTGCTTCTCGATGGGGACATTATATACGTCTATAACGTTGTATATCCTAGCCTAACGCAATCTAACATCTGGGATGTAATATTTTACAACTTTCCTGGCGCGTCGGCTCCTACTTTTCGGTGGGAACATTATATACATCTATAACTTTGTATATCCTAATCTAATGCAACCTAACATCTCGGATGTAATATTTTACAACATTCCTGGCATGTCGGTCCCCACGTTTCGGTGGGAACATTATATACGTCTATAACGATATATATCCTAACCTAAAGCAACGTAACATCTCGGATGTATTATTTTACAACACTACTGGCTTGTCGGTCCCTACATCTCGGTGGGAAAATTGTATACGTCTATAACGTTGTATATCCTAACCTAAGGCAAACTAACCTCAATACCGTAATATTTTACAACATTGCTGGCATGTCGGTCCCTGCTTCTCGGTGGGAACATTATATACGTCTATAACGTTATATATCATAACCTAAGGCAACCTCACCTCTCTACCGTAATATTTTAAAACATTCCTGGCGTGACGGCGCCTACTTCCCGATGGGGACATTATATACGTCTATAACGTTATATATCCTAGCCTAAGGCGACCTAACATGTCGAATGTAATATTTTACATCATTCCTGGCGTGTCGGCCCGTAGTTCTCGGTGGTAGCATTATATACGTCTATAACGTTATATATCCGAGCCTAAGGCAACCTAACATGTCGAATGTAATATTTTACAACATTCCTGGCGTGTCGTCGCCAACTTCTCGATGGGGACATTATATACATCTATAGCGTTGTATATCCTAACCTAACGCAACCTAACATCTGGGATATAATATTTTACATCATTCCTGGCATGTCCGTCCCTACGTCTCGGTGGTAACATTATATACGTCTATAACATTATATATCCTAGACTAAGGCAACCTAACATGTCGAATGTAATATTTTACAACATTTCCTGGCGTGTCGTCGCCTACTTCTCGATGGGGACATTATATACACCTATAACGTTGTATATCCTAACCTAAGGCAACCTAACATCTCGGATGTCATATTTTACAACATTCCTGGCATGTCGGTCCCTACATCTCGGTGGGAACATTCTATACGTCTATAACGTCGTATATCCTAACCTAATGGAACCTAACATCTAGGGTGTAATATTTTACAACATTCCTGACCCGTCGGCCCCTATTTCTCGGTGGGAACATTCTATACGTCTATAACGTTGTATATGCTAACCTAAGGGAACCTAACATCTCGGGTGTAATATTTTACAACATTCCTGACGCGTCGGCCCCTATTTCTCGGTGGGAATATTGTATACGTCTATAACGTTATATATCCTAGCCTAAGGCAACCTAACATGTCGAATGTAATATTTTACATCATTCTGGCTTGTCGTCGCCTGCTTCTCGAAGGGGACATTATATACGTCTATAACGTTGTATATCCTAACCTAACGCAACCTAACATCTGGATGTTTTATTTTACAACATTCCTGACGCGTCGGTCCCTACTTGTCGGTGGGAACAATGTATACGTCTATAACGATATATGTCCTAGCCTAAGGCAACCTAACATCTCGGGTGTAATATTTTACAACATTCCTGACGCGTCGGCCCCTATTTCTCGGTAGCAATATTATATACGTCTATAACGTTATATATCCTAGCCTAAGGCAACCTAACATCTCGGATGTTATATTTTACAACATTCCTGGCGTGTCGTCGCCTGCTCCTCGATGGGGACATGAGATACGTCTATAACGTTGTACATCCTAACCTAAGGGAACCTAACATCTCGGATGTAATATTTTACAACATTCCTGGCGTGTCGTCGCCTACTTCTGGATGGGGACATTATATACATCTATAACGTCATATATCCTAGCCTAAGGGAACCTAACATCTCGGGTATAAGATTTTACAACATTCCTGGCGTGTCGTTGCCTACTTCTCGATGGGGACATTATATACATCTATAACGTTGTATACCCTAACCTAAGGCAACCTAACATATCGGATGTAATATTTTACAACATTCTGGCGTGTCGTCGCCTGCTTCTCCATGGGGACATTATATACGTCTATAACCTTGTATATACTAACCTAACGCAACCTAACATCTGGGATGTAATATTTTACAACATTCCTGGCGTGTCGTCGCCTACTTCTGGATGGGGACATTATATACATCTATAACGTCATATATCCTAACCTAAGGGAACCTAACATCTCGGGTGTAATATTTTACAACATTCCTGTCGTGTCGTCGCCTGCTTCTCGATGGGGACATTCTATACGTCTATAACGTTGTATATCCTAACCTAAGGGAACCTAACATCTCGGGTGTAATATTGTACAACATTCTGGCGTGTCGTCGCCTGCTTCTCGATGGGGACATTATATACGTCTATAACCTTGTATATACTAACCTAACGCAACCTAACATCTGGGATGTAATATTTTACAATATTCCTGGCATGTCGTTCCCTACGTCACCGTGGGTACATTATATACGTCTATAACGTTGTATATCCTAACCTAACGCAACCTAACATCTGGGATGTAATATTTTAAAACATTCCTGGCATGTCGGTCCCTACGTCTCGGTGGGAACGTTATATACGTGTATAACGATATATATCCTAACCTAAGGGTACCTTACATCTCGGATGTAATTTTTTACAACATTCCTGGTATGTTGGGCCCTACTTCTCGGTGGGAACATTGTATACGTCTATAACGATATATATCCTAGCCTAAGGCAACCTAACATGAAGGAATGTAATATTTTACAACATTCCTGTCGTGTCGTCGCCTGCTTCTCGATGGGTACATTATATACGTCTATAACGTTGTATATTCTAACCTAACGCAACCTAACATCTGGGATGTAATATTTTACAACATTCCTGGCGTGTCGTCGCCTACTTCTGGATGGGGACATTATATACATCTATAACGTCATATATCCTAGCCTAAGGGAACCTAACATCTCGGGTGTAATATTTTACAACATTCCTGGCGTGTCGTTGCCTACTTCTGGATGGGGACATTATATACATCTATAACGTCATATATCCTAACCTAAGGGAACCTAACATCTCGGGTGTAATATTTTACAACATTCCTGGCGTGTCGTCGCCTACTTCTCTATGCGAACATTATATACATCTATAACGTTGTATATCCTTACCTAAGGCAACCTAACATCTCGGATGTAATATTTTACAACATTCCTGTCATGTCGTCTCCTGCATCTCGATGGGGACATTATATACGTCTATAACGTTGAATATCCTAACCTAAAGCAACCTAACATCTGGGATGTAATATTTTACAACATTCCTGGCATGTCGGTCCCTACGTCTCCGTGGGTACATTATATACGTCTATAACGCTGTATATCCTAACCTAACGCAACCTAACATCTGGGATGTAATATTTTAAAACATTCCTGGCATGTCGGTCTCTACGTCTCGGTGGGAACGTTATATACGTCTATAACTATATATATCCTAAGCTAAGGGTACCTTACATCTCGGATGTAATATTTTACAACATTCCTGGCGCTTCGGCTGCTACTGTTCGGTGGGAACATTATATACGTCTATAACGTTACATATCCTAACGTATGGCAACATAACATCTCGGATGTTATATTTTACAACATTCCTGCCGATTCCGAGCCTGCTTCTCGATGGGGACTTTATATACATCTATAACGTTGTATATCCTAACCTAAGGCAACCTAACATATCGGATGTAATATTTTACAACATTCTGGCGTGTCGTCGCCTGCTTCTCCATGGGGACATTATATACGTCTATAACCTTGTATATACTAACCTAACGCAACCTAACATCTGGGATGTAATATTTTACAACATTCCTGGCGTGTCGTCGCCTACTTCTGGTTGGGGACATTATATACATCTATAACGTCATATATCCTAACCTAAGGGAACCTAACATCTCGGGTGTAATATTTCACAACATTCCTGTCGTGTCGTCGCCTGCTCCTCGATGGGTACATTATATACGTCTATAACGTTGTATATTCTAACCTAACGCAACCCAACATCTGGGATGTAATATTTTACAACATTCCTGGCGTGTCGTCGCCTACTTCTGGATGGGGACATTATATACATCTATAACGTTATATATCCTAACCTAAGGGAACCTAACATCTCGGGTGTAATATTTTACAACATTCCTGGCGTGTCGTCGCCTACTTCTCGATGGGGACATTATATACATCTATAACGTTGTATATTCTAACCTATCGCAACCTAACATCTGGGATTTAATATTTTAGAACATTCCTGGCATGTAGGTCCCTACTTCTCGGTGGGAACATTCTATACGTCTATAACGTTGTATATCCTAACCTAAGGGAACCTAACATCTCGGGTGTAATATTTTAGAACATTCCTGACCCGTCAGTCCCTATTTCTCTGTGGGAACATTATATACGTCTATAACGTTATATATCCTAGCCTAAGGCAACCCAACTTGTAGAATGTAATATTTTACAACATTCCTGGCGTGTCGTCGCCTACTTCTCGATGGTGACATTATATACATCTATAACGTTGTATATCATAACCTAATGCAACCTAACACCTCGGATGTAATATTTTACAACATTCCTGGCATGTCGGTCCCTACTTCTCGGTGGGAGCATACTATATGTCTGTAACGTTGTATATCCTAACCTAAGGGAACCTAACATCTCGGATATAATATTTTAAAACTTTCCTGGCATGTCGGTCCCTGCGTGTCGGTGGGATCATTATATACGTCTATAACGATATATATCCTAACCTAAGGCAACCTAACATTTCGGATGTAATATTTTACAACATTCCTGGCATGTCGGTCACTAGTTCTCGGTGGGAACATTATATACGTCTGTAACGATATATACCCTAACCTAAGGCAACCTAACATCTCGGATTTAATATTTTACAACATTCCTGGCATGTAGGTCCCTACTTCTCGGTGGGAACATTATATACGTCTATAACGTTATATATCCTAGCCTAAGGCAACCTAACATGTCGAATGTAATATTTCACAACATTCCTGTCGTGTCGTCGCCTGCTCCTCGATGGGTACATTATATACGTCTATAACGTTGTATATTCTAACCTAACGCAACCTAACATCTGGGATGTAATATTTTACAACAGTCCTGGCGTGTCGTCGCCTACTTCTGGATGGGGACATTATATACATCTATAACGTCATATATCCTAACCTAAGGGAACCTAACATCTCGGGTGTAATATTTTACAACATTCCTGTCGTGTCGTCGCCTGCTTCTCGATGGGGACATTCTATACGTCTATAACGTTGTATATCCTAACCTAAGGGAACCTAACATCTGGGATGTAATATTTTACAACATTCCTGGCATGTCGGTCCCTACGTCTCCGTGGTTACATTATATACGTCTATAACGTTGTATATCCTAACCTAACGCAACCTAACTTCTGGGATGTAATATTTTAAAACATTCCTGGCATGTCGGTCCCTACGTCTCGGTGGGAACGTTATATACGTCTATAACGATATATATCCTAAGCTAAGGGTACCTTACATTTCGGATGTAATATTTTACAACATTCCTGGCGCTTCGGCTGCTACTTTTCGGTGGGAACATTATATACGTCTATAACGTTACATATCCTAACGTATGGCAACATAACATCTCGGATGTTATATTTTACAACATTCCTGCCGATTCCGAGCCTGCTTCTCGATGGGGACTTTATATACATCTATAACGTTGTATATCCTAACCTAAGGCAACCTAACATATCGGATGTAATATTTTACAACATTCTGGCGTGTCGTTGCCTGCTTCTCCATGGGGACATTATATACGTGTATAACCTTGTATATACTAACCTAACGCAACCTAACATCTGGGATGTAATATTTTACAACATTTCTGGCGTGTCGTCGCCTACTTCTAGGTGGGAACATTGTATACGTCTATAACGATATATATCCTAGCCTAAGGCAACCTAACATGTCGAATGTAATATTTTACAACATTCCTTTCGTGCCGTCGCCTGCTTCTCGATGGGTACATTATATACGTCTATAACGTTGTATATTCTAACCTAACGCAACCCAACATCTGGGATGTAATATTTTACAACATTCCTGGCGTGTCGTCGCCTACTTCTGGATGGGGACATTATATATAACTATAACGTCATATATCCTAGCCTAAGGGAACCTAACATCTCGGGTGTAATATTTTACAACATTCCTGGCGTGTGGTCGCCTACTTCTCGATGGGGACATTATATACATCTATAACGTTGTATATCCTAACCTAAGGCAACCTAACACATCGGATGTAATATTTTACGACATTCTGGCGTGTCGTCGCCTGGTTCTCCATGGGGACATTATATACGTCTATAACCTTGTATATACTAACCTAACGCAACCTAACATCTGGGATGTAATATTTTACAACATTCCTGGCGTGTCGTCGCCTACTTCTGGATCGGGACATTATATACATCTATAACGTCATATATCCTAACCTAAGGGAACCTAACATCTCGGGTGTAATATTTTACAACATTCCTGTCGTGTCGTCGCCTGCTTCTCGATGGGGACATTCTATACGTCTATAACGTTGTATATCCTAACCTAAGGGAACCTAACATCTCGGGTGTAATATTTTACAACATTCCTGACGCGTCAGTCCCTATTTCTCGGTGGGATCATTATATACGTCTATAACGTTATATATCCTAGCCTAAGGCAACCTAACTTGTAGAATGTAATATTTTACAACAGTCCTGGCGCGTCGTCGCCTACTTCTGGATGGGGACATTATATACATCTATAACCTTGTATATACTAACCTAACGCAACCTAACATCTGGGATGTAATATTTTACAATATTCCTGGCATGTCGGTCCCTACGTCTCCGTGGGTACATTATATACGTCTATAACGTTGTATATCCTAACCTAACGCAACCTAACATCTGGGATGTAATATGTTAAAACATTCCTGGCATGTCGGTCCCTACGTCTCGGTGGGAACATTATATACGTCTATAACGTTATATATCCTAGCCTAAGGCAACCCAACTTGTAGAATGTAATATTTTACAACATTCCTGGCGTGTCGTCGCCTACTTCTCGATGGGGACATTATATACATCTATAACGTTTTATATCATAACCTAATGCAACCTAACACCTCGGATGTAATATTTTACAACATTCCTGGCATGTCGGTCCCTACTTCTCGGTGGGAGCATACTATATGTCTATAACGTTGTATATCCTAACCTAAGGGAACCTAACATCTCGGATGTAATATTTTAAAACTTTCCTGGCATGTCGGTCCCTACGTCTCGGTGGGATCATTATATACGTCTATAACGATATATATCCTAACGTAAGGCAACCTAACATCTCGGATGTAATATTTTACAACATTCCTGGCATGTCGGTCACTAGGTCTCGGTGGGAACATTATATACGTCTGTAACGATATATACCCTAACCTAAGGCAACCTAACACCTCGCATTTAATATTTTACAACATTCCTGGCATGTAGGTCCCTACTTCTCGGTGGGAACATTATATACGTCTATAACGTTATATATCCTAGCCTACGGCAACCTAACTTGTCGAATGTAATATTTTACAACATTCCTGGCGTGTCGTCGCCTACTTCTCGATGGGGACATTATATACATCTATAACGTTGTATATCCTAACCTAAGGCAACCTAACATCTCGGATGTAATATTTTACAACATTCTGGCGTGTCGCCGCATGCTTCTCGATGGGGACATTGTATACGTCTATAACGTTGTATATACTAACCTAACGCAACCTAACATCTCGGATGTAATATTTTGCAACATTCCTGGCGTGTCATCGCCTACTTCTGGATGGGGACATTATATACATCTATGACGTCATATATCCTAGCCTAAGGGAACCTAACATCTCGGGTGTAATATTTTACAACATTCCTGGCGTGTCGTTGCCTACTTCTCGATGGGGACATTATATACATCTATAACATTGTATACCCTAACCTAAGGCAACCTAACATATCGGATGTAATATTTTACAACATTCTGGCGTGTCGTCGCCTGCTTCTCCATGGGGACATTATATACGTCTATAACCTTGTATATACTAACCTAACGCAACCTAACATCTGGGATGTAATATTTTACAACATTCCTGGCGTGTCGTCGCCTACTTCTGGATGGGGACATTATATACATCAATAACGTCATATATCCTAACCAAAGGGAACCTAACATCTCGGGTGTAATACTTTACAACATTCCTGTCGTGTCGTCGCCTGCTTCTCGATGGGGACATTCTATACGTCTATAACGTTGTATATCCTAACCTAAGGGAACCTAACATCTCGGGTGTAATATTTTAGAACATTCCTGACGCGTCAGTCCCGATTTCTCGGTGGGAACATTATATACGTCTATAACGTTATATATCCTAGCCTAAGGCAACCTAACTTGTAGAATGTAATATTTTACAACATTCCTGGCGTGTCGTCGCCTACTTCTCGATGGGGACAATATATACATCTATAACGTTGTATATCCTAACCTAAGGCAACCTAACATCTCGGATGTAGTATTTTACAACATTCCTGGCATGTCGGTCCCTAATTTTCGGTGGGAACATTGTATACGTCTATAACGATATATATTCTAGCCTAAGGCAACCTAATATGTCGAATGTAATATTTTACAACATTCCTGTCGTGTCGTCGCCTGCTTCTCGATGGGGACATTATATACGTCTGTAACGTTGTATATTCTAACCTTACTCAACCTAACATCTGGGATGTAATATTTTACAACATTCCTGGCGTGTCGTCGCCTACTTCTGGATGGGAACATTATATACATCTATAACGTCATATATCCTAACCTAAGGGAACCTAACATCTCGGGTGTAATATTTTACAACATTCCTGGCGTGTCGTTGCCTACTTCTCGATGGGGACATTATATACATCTATAACGTTGTATATCCTAACCTAAGGCAACCTAACATCTCGGATGTAATATTTTACAACATTGATGTCATGTCGTCTCCTGCATCTCGATGGGGACATT
Organism: Xylocopa violacea; assembly: GCA_963969225.1. Taxonomy (NCBI): domain Eukaryota; kingdom Metazoa; phylum Arthropoda; class Insecta; order Hymenoptera; family Apidae; genus Xylocopa; species Xylocopa violacea. The sequence goes on along the minus strand of CAXAJV010000500.1, from coordinate 4,058,031 downwards.
ATATACGTCTATAACGTTGAATATCCTAACCTAAAGCAACCTAACATCTGGGATGTAATATTTTACAACATTCCTGGCATGTCGGTCCCTACTTCTCGGTGGAAACAATGTATACGTCTATAACGACATATATCCTAGCCTAAGGCAACCCAACATGTAGAATGTAATATTTAACAACATTGCTGGCGTGTCGTTGCCTACTTCTGGATGGGGACATTATATACATCTATAACGTTATATATCCTAACCTAAGGGAACCTAACATCTCGGGTGTAATATTTTACAACATTCCTGGCGTGTCGTCGCCTACTTCTCGATGGGGACATTATATACATCTATAACGTTGTATATTCTAACCTAACGCAACCTAACATCTGGGATTTAATATTTTAGAACATTCCTGGTATGTAGGTCCCTACTTCTCGGTGGGAACATTCTATACGTCTATAACGTTGTATATCCTAACCTAAGGGAACCTAACATCTCGGGTGTAATATTTTAGAACATTCCTGACGCTTCAGTCCCTATTTCTCGGTGGGAACATTATATACGTCTATAACGTTATATATCCTAGCCTAAGGCAACCCAACTTGTAGAATGTAATATTTTACAACATTACTGGCGTGTCGTCGCCTACTTCTCGATGGGGACATTATATACATCTATAACGTTGTATATCATAACCTAATGCAACCTAACACCTCGGATGTAATATTTTACAACATTCCTGGCATGTCGGTCCCTACTTCTGGGTGGGAGCATACTATATGTCTGTAACGTTGTATATCCTAACCTAAGGGAACCTAACATCTCGGATGTAATATTTTAAAACTTTCCTGGCATGTCGGTCCCTGCGTGTCGGTGGGATCATTATATACGTCTATAACGATATAAATCCTAACCTAAGGCAACCTAACATCTCGGATGTAATATTTTACAACATTCCTGTCATATCGTCTCCTGCATCTCGATGGGGACATTATATACGTCTATAACGTTGAATATCCTAACCTAAAGCAACCTAACATCTCGGATTTAATATTTTACAACATTCCTGGCATGTAGGTCCCTACTTCTCGGTGGGAACATTCTATACGTCTATAACGTTGTATATCCTAACCTAAGGGAACCTAACATCTCGGGTGTAATATTTTAGAACATTCCTGACGCGTCAGTCCCTATTTCTCGGTGGGAACATTATATACGTCTATAACGTTATATATCCTAGCCTAAGGCAACCCAACTTGTAGAATGTAATATTTTACAACATTCCTGGCGTGTCGTCGCCTACTTCTCGATGGGGACATTATATACATCTATAACGTTGTATATCATAACCTAATGCAACCTAACACCTCGGATGTAATATTTTACAACATTCCTGGCATGTCGGTCCCTACTTCTCGGTGGGAGCACACTATATGTCTGTAACGTTGTATATCCTAACCTAAGGGAACCTAACATCTCGGATATAATATTTTAAAACTTTCCTGGCATGTCGGTCCCTGCGTGTCGGTGGGATCATTATATACGTCTATAACGATATATATCCTAACCTAAGGCAACCTAACATTTCGGATGTAATATTTTACAACATTCCTGGCATGTCGGTCACTAGTTCTCGGTGGGAACATTATATACGTCTGTAACGATATATACCCTAACCTAAGGCAACCTAACATCTCGGATTTAATATTTTACAACATTCCTGGCATGTAGGTCCCTACTTCTCGGTGGGAACATTATATACGTCTATAACGTTATATATCCTAGCCTAAGGCAACCTAACATGTCGAATGTAATATTTCACAACATTCCTGTCGTGTCGTCGCCTGCTCCTCGATGGGTACATTATATACGTCTATAACGTTGTATATTCTAACCTAACGCAACCCAACATCTGGGATGTAATATTTTACAACATTCCTGGCGTGTCGTCGCCTACTTCTGGATGGGGACATTATATACATCTATAACGTCATATATCCTAGCCTAAGGGAACCTAACATCTCGGGTGTAATATTTTACAACATTCCTGGCGTGTCGTCGCCTACTTCTCGATGGGGACATTATATACATCTATAACGTTGTATATCCTAACCTAAGGCAACCTAACACATCGGATGTAATATTTTACGACATTCTGGCGTGTCGTCGCCTGGTTCTTCATGGGGACATTATATACGTCTATAACCTTGTATATACTAACCTAACGCAACCTAACATCTGGGATGTAATATTTTACAACATTCCTGGCGTGTCGTCGCCTACTTCTGGATGGGGACATTATATACATCTATAACGTCATATATCCTAACCTAAGGGAACCTAACATCTCGGGTGTAATATTTTACAACATTCCTGTCGTGTCGTCGCCTGCTTCTCGATGGGGACATTCTATACGTCTATAACGTTGTATATCCTAACCTAAGGGAACCTAACATCTCGCGTGTAATATTTTACAACAATCCTGACGCGTCAGTCCCTATTTCTCGGTGGGAACGTTATATACGTCTATAACGTTATATATCCTAGCCTAAGGCAACCTAACTTGTAGAATGTAATATTTTACAACAGTCCTGTCGCGTCGTCGCCTGCTTCTGGATGGGGACATTATATACATCTATAACATTGTATATACTAACCTAACGCAACCTAACATCTGGGATGTAATATTTTACAATATTCCTGGCATGTCGGTCCCTACGTCTCCGTGGGTACATTATATACGTCTATAACGTTGTATATCCTAACCTAACGCAACCTAACATCTGGGATGTAATATTTTAAAACATTCCTGGCATGTCGGTCCCTACGTCTCGATGGGAACGTTATATACGTCTATAACGATATATATCCTAACCTAAGGGTACCTTACATCTCGGATGTAATTTTTTACAACATTCCTGGTATGTCGGGCCCTACTTCTCGGTGGGAACATTGTATACGTCTATAACGATATATATCCTAGCCTAAGGCAACCTAACATGAAGGAATGTAATATTTTACAACATTCCTGTCGTGTCGTCGCCTGCTTCTCGATGGGGACATTCTATACGTCTATAACGTTGTATATCCTAACCTAAGGGAACCTAACATCTCGGGTGTAATATTTTAGAACATTCCTGACGCGTCAGTCCCCATTTCTCGGTGGGAACATTATATACTTCTATAACGTTATATATCCTAGCCTAACGCAACCCAACTTGTAGAATGTAATATTTTACAACATTCCTGGCGTGTCGTCGCCTACTTCTCGATGGGGACATTATATACATCTATAACGTTGTATATTCTAACCTATCGCAACCTAACATCTGGGATTTAATATTTTAGAACATTCCTGGCATGTAGGTCCCTACTTCTCGGTGGGAACATTCTATACGTCTATAACGTTGTATATCCTAACCTAAGGGAACCTAACATCTCGGGTGTAATATTTTAGAACATTCCTGACGCGTCAGTCCCTATTTCTCGGTGGGAACATTATATACGTCTATAACGTTATATATCCTAGCCTAAGGCAACCTAACATCTCGGGTGTAATATTTCACAACATTCCTGACGCGTCGGCCCCTATTTCTCGGTAGCAATATTATATACGTCTATAACGTTATATATCCTAGCCTAAGGCAACCTAACATCTCGGATGTTATATTTTACAACATTCCTGGCGTGTCGTCGCCTGCTCCTCGATGGGGACATGAGATACGTCTATAACGTTGTATATCCTAACCTAAGGGAACCTAACATCTCGGATGTAATATTTTACAACATTCCTGGCGTGTCGTCGCCTACTTCTGGATGGGGACATTATATACATCTATAACGTCATATATCCTAGCCTAAGGGAACCTAACATCTCGGGTATAATATTTTACAACATTCCTGGCGTGTCGTTGCCTACTTCTCGATGGGGACATTATATACATCTCTAACGTTGTATACCCTAACCTAAGGCAACCTAACATATCGGATGTAATATTTTACAACATTCTGGCGTGTCGTCGCCTGCTTCTCCATGGGGACATTATATACGTCTATAACCTTGTATATACTAACCTAACGCAACCTAACATCTGGGATGTAATATTTTACAACATTCCTGGCGTGTCGTCGCCTACTTCTGGATGGGGACATTATATACATCTATAACGTCATATATCCTAACCTAAGGGAACCTAACATCTCGGGTGTAATATTTTACAACATTCCTGTCGTGTCGTCGCCTGCTTCTCGATGGGGACATTCTATACGTCTATAACGTTGTATATCCTAACCTAAGGGAACCTAACATCTCGGGTGTAATATTGTACAACATTCTGGCGTGTCGTCGCCTGCTTCTCGATGGGGACATTATATACGTCTATAACCTTGTATATACTAACCTAACGCAACCTAACATCTGGGATGTAATATTTTACAATATTCCTGGCATGTCGTTCCCTACGTCACCGTGGGTACATTATATACGTCTATAACGTTGTATATCCTAACCTAACGCAACCTAACATCTGGGATGTAATATTTTAAAACATTCCTGGCATGTCGGTCCCTACGTCTCGGTGGGAACGTTATATACGTGTATAACGATATATATCCTAACCTTAGGGTACCTTACATCTCGGATGTAATTTTTTACAACATTCCTGGTATGTTGGGCCCTACTTCTCGGTGGGAACATTGTATACGTCTATAACGATATATATCCTAGCCTAAGGCAACCTAACATGAAGGAATGTAATATTTTACAACATTCCTGTCGTGTCGTCGCCTGCTTCTCGATGGGTACATTATATACGTCTATAACGTTGTATATTCTAACCTAACGCAACCTAACATCTGGGATGTAATATTTTACAACATTCCTGGCGTGTCGTCGCCTACTTCTGGATCGGGACATTATATATATCTATAACGTCATATATCCTAACCTAAGGGAACCTAACATCTCGGGTGTAATATTTTACAACATTCCTGTCGTGTCGTCGCCTGCTTCTCGATGGGGACATTCTATACGTCTATAACGTTGTATATCCTAACCTAAGGGAACCTAACATCTCGGGTGTAATATTTTAGAACATTCCTGACGCGTCAGTCCCTATTTCTCGGTGGGAACATTATATACGTCTATAACGTTATATATCCTAGCCTAAGGCAACCTAACTTGTAGAATGTAATATTTTACAACATTCCTGGCGTGTCGTCGCCTACTTCTCTATGCGAACATTATATACATCTATAACGTTGTATATCCTAACCTAAGGCAACCTAACATCTCGGATGTAATATTTTACAACATTCCTGTCATGTCGTCTCCTGCATCTCGATGGGGACATTATATACGTCTATAACGTTGAATATCCTAACCTAAAGCAACCTAACATCTGGGATGTAATATTTTACAACATTCCTGGCATGTCGGTCCCTACGTCTCCGTGGGTACATTATATACGTCTATAACGCTGTATATCCTAACCTAACGCAACCTAACATCTGGGATGTAATATTTTAAAACATTCCTGGCATGTCGGTCTCTACGTCTCGGTGGGAACGTTATATACGTCTATAACTATATATATCCTAAGCTAAGGGTACCTTACATCTCGGATGTAATATTTTACAACATTCCTGGCGCTTCGGCTGCTACTTTTCGGTGGGAACATTATATACGTCTATAACGTTACATATCCTAACGTATGGCAACATAACATCTCGGATGTTATATTTTACAACATTCCTGCCGATTCCGAGCCTGCTTCTCGATGGGGACTTTATATACATCTATAACGTTGTATATCCTAACCTAAGGCAACCTAACATATCGGATGTAATATTTTACAACATTCTGGCGTGTCGTCGCCTGCTTCTCCATGGGGACATTATATACGTCTATAACCTTGTATATACTAACCTAACGCAACCTAACATCTGGGATGTAATATTTTACAACATTCCTGGCGTGTCGTCGCCTACTTCTGGATGGGGACATTATATACATCTATAACGTCATATATCCTAACCTAAGGGAACCTAACATCTCGGGTGTAATATTTTACAACATTCCTGTCGTGTCGTCGCCTGCTTCTCGATGTGGACATTCTATACGTCTATAACGTTGTATATCCTAACCTAAGGGAACCTAACATCTCGGGTGTAATATTTTAGAACATTCCTGACGCGTCAGTCCCTATTTCTCGGTGGGAACATTATATACGTCTATAACGTTATATATCCTAGCCTAAGGCAACCCAACTTGTAGAATGTAATATTTTACAACATTCCTGGCGTGTCGTCGCCTACTTCTGGATGGGGACATTATATACATCTATAACGTTATATATCCTAACCTAAGGGAACCTAACATCTCGGGTGTAATATTTTACAACATTCCTGGCGCGTCGTCGCCTACTTCTCGATGGGGACATTATATACATCTATAACGTTATATATTCTAACCTATCGCAACCTAACATCTGGGATTTAATATTTTAGAACATTCCTGGCATGTAGGTCCCTACTTCTCGGTGGGAACATTCTATACGTCTATAACGTTGTATATCCTAACCTAAGGGAACCTAACATCTCGGGTGTAATATTTTAGAACATTCCTGACCCGTCAGTCCCTATTTCTCTGTGGGAACATTATATACGTCTATAACGTTATATATCCTAGCCTAAGGCAACCCAACTTGTAGAATGTAATATTTTACAACATTCCTGGCGTGTCGTCGCCTACTTCTCGATGGGGACATTATATACATCTATAACGTTGTATATCATAACCTAATGCAACCTAACACCTCGGATGTAATATTTTACAACATTCCTGGCATGTCGGTCCCTACTTCTCGGTGGGAGCATACTATATGTCTGTAACGTTGTATATCCTAACCTAAGGGAACCTAACATCTCGGATATAATATTTTAAAACTTTCCTGGCATGTCGGTCCCTGCGTGTCGGTGGGATCATTATATACGTCTATAACGATATATATCCTAACCTAAGGCAACCTAACATTTCGGATGTAATATTTTACAACATTCCTGGCATGTCGGTCACTAGTTCTCGGTGGGAACATTATATACGTCTGTAACGATATATACCCTAACCTAAGGCAACCTAACATCTCGGATTTAATATTTTACAACATTCCTGGCATGTAGGTCCCTACTTCTCGGTGGGAACATTATATACGTCTATAACGTTATATATCCTAGCCTAAGGCAACCTAACATGTCGAATGTAATATTTCACAACATTCCTGTCGTGTCGTCGCCTGCTCCTCGATGGGTACATTATATACGTCTATAACGTTGTATATTCTAACCTAACGCAACCTAACATCTGGGATGTAATATTTTACAACAGTCCTGGCGTGTCGTCGCCTACTTCTGGATGGGGACATTATATACATCTATAACGTCATATATCCTAACCTAAGGGAACCTAACATCTCGGGTGTAATATTTTACAACATTCCTGTCGTGTCGTCGCCTGCTTCTCGATGGGGACATTCTATACGTCTATAACGTTGTATATCCTAACCTAAGGGAACCTAACATCTGGGATGTAATATTTTACAACATTCCTGGCATGTCGGTCCCTACGTCTCCGTGGTTACATTATATACGTCTATAACGTTGTATATCCTAACCTAACGCAACCTAACTTCTGGGATGTAATATTTTAAAACATTCCTGGCATGTCGGTCCCTACGTCTCGGTGGGAACGTTATATACGTCTATAACGATATATATCCTAAGCTAAGGGTACCTTACATCTCGGATGTAATATTTTACAACATTCCTGGCGCTTCGGCTGCTACTTTTCGGTGGGAACATTATATACGTCTATAACGTTACATATCCTAACGTATGGCAACATAACATCTCGGATGTTATATTTTACAACATTCCTGCCGATTCCGAGCCTGCTTCTCGATGGGGACTTTATATACATCTATAACGTTGTATATCCTAACCTAAGGCAACCTAACATATCGGATGTAATATTTTACAACATTCTGGCGTGTCGTTGCCTGCTTCTCCATGGGGACATTATATACGTGTATAACCTTGTATATACTAACCTAACGCAACCTAACATCTGGGATGTAATATTTTACAACATTTCTGGCGTGTCGTCGCCTACTTCTAGGTGGGAACATTGTATACGTCTATAACGATATATATCCTAACCTAAGGCAACCTAACATGTCGAATGTAATATTTTACAACATTCCTTTCGTGTCGTCGCCTGCTTCTCGATGGGTACATTATATACGTCTATAACGTTGTATATTCTAACCTAACGCAACCCAACATCTGGGATGTAATATTTTACAACATTCCTGGCGTGTCGTCGCCTACTTCTGGATGGGGACATTATATATAACTATAACGTCATATATCCTAGCCTAAGGGAACCTAACATCTCGGGTGTAATATTTTACAACATTCCTGGCGTGTGGTCGCCTACTTCTCGATGGGGACATTATATACATCTATAACGTTGTATATCCTAACCTAAGGCAACCTAACACATCGGATGTAATATTTTACGACATTCTGGCTTGTCGTCGCCTGGTTCTCCATGGGGACATTATATACGTCTATAACCTTGTATATACTAACCTAACGCAACCTAACATCTGGGATGTAATATTTTACAACATTCCTGGCGTGTCGTCGCCTACTTCTGGATGGGGACATTATATACATCTATAACGTCATATATCCTAACCTAAGGGAACCTAACATCTCGGGTGTAATATTTTACAACATTCCTGTCGTGTCCTCGCCTGCTTCTCGATGGGGACATTCTATACGTCTATAACGTTGTATATCCTAACCTAAGGGAACCTAACATCTCGGGTGTAATATTGTACAACATTCTGGCGTGTCGTCGCCTGCTTCTCGATGGGGACATTATATACGTCTATAACCTTGTATATACTAACCTAACGCAACCTAACATCTGGGATGTAATATTTTACAATATTCCTGGCATGTCGTTCCCTACGTCACCGTGGGTACATTATATACGTCTATAACGTTGTATATCCTAACCTAACGCAACCTAACATCTGGGATGTAATATTTTAAAACATTCCTGGCATGTCGGTCCCTACGTCTCGGTGGGAACGTTATATACGTGTATAACGATATATATCCTAACCTTAGGGTACCTTACATCTCGGATGTAATTTTTTACAACATTCCTGGTATGTTGGGCCCTACTTCTCGGTGGGAACATTGTATACGTCTATAACGATATATATCCTAGCCTAAGGCAACCTAACATGAAGGAATGTAATATTTTACAACATTCCTGTCGTGTCGTCGCCTGCTTCTCGATGGGTACATTATATACGTCTATAACGTTGTATATTCTAACCTAACGCAACCTAACATCTGGGATGTAATATTTTACAACATTCCTGGCGTGTCGTCGCCTACTTCTGGATGGGGACATTATATACATCTATAACGTCATATATCCTAGCCTAAGGGAACCTAACATCTCGGGTGTAATATTTTACAACATTCCTGGCGTGTCGTTGCCTACTTCTGGATGGGGACATTATATACATCTATAACGTCATATATCCTAACCTAAGGGAACCTAACATCTCGGGTGTAATATTTTACAACATTCCTGGCGTGTCGTTGCCTACTTCTCGATGGGCACATTATATACATCTATAACGTTGTATATCCTAACCTCAGGCAACCTAACATCTCGGATGTAATATTTTACAACATTCCTGGCATGTCGGGCCCTACTTCTCGGTGGGAATATTGTATACGTTTATAACGTTATATATCCTAGCCTAAGGCAACCTAACTTGTAGAATGTAATATTTTACAACATTCCTGGCGTGTCGTCGCCTACTTCTCTATGCGAACATTATATACATCTATAACGTTGTATATCCTTACCTAAGGCAACCTAACATCTCGGATGTAATATTTTACAACATTCCTGTCATGTCGTCTCCTGCATCTCGATGGGGACATTATATACGTCTATAACGTTGAATATCCTAACCTAAAGCAACCTAACATCTGGGATGTAATATTTTACAACATTCCTGGCATGTCGGTCCCTACTTCTCGGTGGAAACAATGTATACGTCTATAACGACATATATCCTAGCCTAAGGCAACCCAACATGTAGAATGTAATATTTTACAACATTGCTGGCGTGTCGTCGCCTACTTCTGGATGGGGACATTATATACATCTATAACGTTATATATCCTAACCTAACGGAACCTAACATCTCGGGTGTAATATTTTACAACATTCCTGGCGTGTCGTCGCCTACTTCTCGATGGGGACATCATATACATCTATAACGTTGTATATTCTAACCTAACGCAATCTAACATCTGGGATTTAATATTTTAGAACATTCCTGGCATGTAGGTCCCTACTTCTCGGTGGGAACATTCTATACGTCTATAACGTTGTATATCCTAACCTAAGGGAACCTAACATCTCGGGTGTAATATTTTAGAACATTCCTGACGCGTCAGTCCCTATTTCTCGGTGGGAACATTATATACGTCTATAACGTTATATATCCTAGCCTAAGGCAACCTAACATCTCGGGTGTAATATTTTACAACATTCCTGACGCGTCGGCCCCTATTTCTCGGTAGCAATATTATATACGTCTATAACGTTATATATCCTAGCCTAAGGCAACCTAACATCTCGGATGTTATATTTTACAACATTCCTGGCGTGTCGTCGCCTGCTCCTCGATGGGGACATGAGATACGTCTATAACGTTGTATATCCTAACCTAAGGGAACCTAACATCTCGGATGTAATATTTTACAACATTCCTGGCGTGTCGTCGCCTACTTCTGGATGGGGACATTATATACATCTATAACGTCATATATCCTAGCCTAAGGGAACCTAACATCTCGGGTATAATATTTTACAACATTCCTGGCGTGTCGTTGCCTACTTCTCGATGGGGACATTATATACATCTATAACGTTGTATACCCTAACCTAAGGCAACCTAACATATCGGATGTAATATTTTACAACATTCCTGGCATGTCGGGCCCTACTTCTCGGTGGGAATATTGTATACGTTTATAACGTTATATATCCTAGCCTAAGGCAACCTAACTTGTAGAATGTAATATTTTACAACATTCCTGGCGTGTCGTCGCCTACTTCTCTATGCGAACATTATATACATCTATAACGTTGTATATCCTTACCTAAGGCAACCTAACATCTCGGATGTAATATTTTACAACATTCCTGTCATGTCGTCTCCTGCATCTCGATGGGGACATTATATACGTCTATAACGTTGAATATCCTAACCTAAAGCAACCTAACATCTGGGATGTAATATTTTACAACATTCCTGGCATGTCGGTCCCTACTTCTCGGTGGAAACAATGTATACGTCTATAACGACATATATCCTAGCCTAAGGCAACCCAACATGTAGAATGTAATATTTTACAACATTGCTGGCGTGTCGTCGCCTACTTCTGGATGGGGACATTATATACATCTATAACGTTATATATCCTAACCTAACGGAACCTAACATCTCGGGTGTAATATTTTACAACATTCCTGGCGTGTCGTCGCCTACTTCTCGATGGGGACATCATATACATCTATAACGTTGTATATTCTAACCTAACGCAACCTAACATCTGGGATTTAATATTTTAGAACATTCCTGGCATGTAGGTCCCTACTTCTCGGTGGGAACATTCTATACGTCTATAACGTTGTATATCCTAACCTAAGGGAACCTAACATCTCGGGTGTAATATTTTAGAACATTCCTGACGCTTCAGTCCCTATTTCTCGGTGGGAACATTATATACGTCTATAACGTTATATATCCTAGCCTAAGGCAACCCAACTTGTAGAATGTAATATTTTACAACATTCCTGGCGTGTCGTCGCCTACTTCTCGATGGGGACATTATATACATCTATAACGTTGTATATCATAACCTAATGCAACCTAACACCTCGGATGTAATATTTTACAACATTCCTGGCATGTCGGTCCCTACTTCTGGGTGGGAGCATACTATATGTCTGTAACGTTGTATATCCTAACCTAAGGGAACCTAACATCTCGGATGTAATATTTTAAAACTTTCCTGGCATGTCGGTCCCTGCGTGTCGGTGGGATCATTATATACGTCTATAACGATATAAATCCTAACCTAAGGCAACCTAACATCTCGGATGTAATATTTTACAACATTCCTGTCATATCGTCTCCTGCATCTCGATGGGGACATTATATACGTCTATAACGTTGAATATCCTAACCTAAAGCAACCTAACATCTCGGATTTAATATTTTACAACATTCCTGGCATGTAGGTCCCTACTTCTCGGTGGGAACATTATATACGTCTATAACGTTATATATTGTAGCCTAAGGCAACCTAACATGTCGAATGTAATATTTTACAACATTCCTGTCGTGTCGTCGCCTGCTTCTCGATGGGTACATTATATACGTCTATAACGTTGTATATTCTAACCTAACGCAACCTAACATCTGGGATGTAATATTTTACAACATTCCTGGCGTGTCGTCGCCTACTTCTGGATCGGGACATTATATATATCTATAACGTCATATATCCTAACCTAAGGGAACCTAACATCTCGGGTGTAATATTTTACAACATTCCTGTCGTGTCGTCGCCTGCTTCTCGATGGGGACATTCTATACGTCTATAACGTTGTATATCCTAACCTAAGGGAACCTAACATCTCGGGTGTAATATTTTAGAACATTCCTGACGCGTCAGTCCCTATTTCTCGGTGGGAACATTATATACGTCTATAACGTTATATATCCTAGCCTAAGGCAACCTAACTTGTAGAATGTAATATTTTACAACATTCCTGGCGTGTCGTCGCCTACTTCTCTATGCGAACATTATATACATCTATAACGTTGTATATCCTAACCTAAGGCAACCTAACATCTCGGATGTAATATTTTACAACATTCCTGTCATGTCGTCTCCTGCATCTCGATGGGGACATTATATACGTCTATAACGTTGAATATCCTAACCTAAAGCAACCTAACATCTGGGATGTAATATTTTACAACATTCCTGGCATGTCGGTCCCTACGTCTCCGTGGGTACATTATATACGTCTATAACGCTGTATATCCTAACCTAACGCAACCTAACATCTGGGATGTAATATTTTAAAACATTCCTGGCATGTCGGTCTCTACGTCTCGGTGGGAACGTTATATACGTCTATAACTATATATATCCTAAGCTAAGGGTACCTTACATCTCGGATGTAATATTTTACAACATTCCTGGCGCTTCGGCTGCTACTTTTCGGTGGGAACATTATATACGTCTATAACGTTACATATCCTAACGTATGGCAACATAACATCTCGGATGTTATATTTTACAACATTCCTGCCGATTCCGAGCCTGCTTCTCGATGGGGACTTTATATACATCTATAACGTTGTATATCCTAACCTAAGGCAACCTAACATATCGGATGTAATATTTTACAACATTCTGGCGTGTCGTCGCCTGCTTCTCCATGGGGACATTATATACGTCTATAACCTTGTATATACTAACCTAACGCAACCTAACATCTGGGATGTAATATTTTACAACATTCCTGGCGTGTCGTCGCCTACTTCTGGATGGGGACATTATATACATCTATAACGTCATATATCCTAACCTAAGGGAACCTAACATCTCGGGTGTAATATTTTACAACATTCCTGTCGTGTCGTCGCCTGCTTCTCGATGTGGACATTCTATACGTCTATAACGTTGTATATCCTAACCTAAGGGAACCTAACATCTCGGGTGTAATATTTTAGAACATTCCTGACGCGTCAGTCCCTATTTCTCGGTGGGAACATTATATACGTCTATAACGTTATATATCCTAGCCTAAGGCAACCCAACTTGTAGAATGTAATATTTTACAACATTCCTGGCGTGTCGTCGCCTACTTCTGGATGGGGACATTATATACATCTATAACGTTATATATCCTAACCTAAGGGAACCTAACATCTCGGGTGTAATATTTTACAACATTCCTGGCGCGTCGTCGCCTACTTCTCGATGGGGACATTATATACATCTATAACGTTATATATTCTAACCTATCGCAACCTAACATCTGGGATTTAATATTTTAGAACATTCCTGGCATGTAGGTCCCTACTTCTCGGTGGGAACATTCTATACGTCTATAACGTTGTATATCCTAACCTAAGGGAACCTAACATCTCGGGTGTAATATTTTAGAACATTCCTGACCCGTCAGTCCCTATTTCTCTGTGGGAACATTATATACGTCTATAACGTTATATATCCTAGCCTAAGGCAACCCAACTTGTAGAATGTAATATTTTACAACATTCCTGGCGTGTCGTCGCCTACTTCTCGATGGGGACATTATATACATCTATAACGTTGTATATCATAACCTAATGCAACCTAACACCTCGGATGTAATATTTTACAACATTCCTGGCATGTCGGTCCCTACTTCTCGGTGGGAGCATACTATATGTCTGTAACGTTGTATATCCTAACCTAAGGGAACCTAACATCTCGGATATAATATTTTAAAACTTTCCTGGCATGTCGGTCCCTGCGTGTCGGTGGGATCATTATATACGTCTATAACGATATATATCCTAACCTAAGGCAACCTAACATTTCGGATGTAATATTTTACAACATTCCTGGCATGTCGGTCACTAGTTCTCGGTGGGAACATTATATACGTCTGTAACGATATATACCCTAACCTAAGGCAACCTAACATCTCGGATTTAATATTTTACAACATTCCTGGCATGTAGGTCCCTACTTCTCGGTGGGAACATTATATACGTCTATAACGTTATATATCCTAGCCTAAGGCAACCTAACATGTCGAATGTAATATTTCACAACATTCCTGTCGTGTCGTCGCCTGCTCCTCGATGGGTACATTATATACGTCTATAACGTTGTATATTCTAACCTAACGCAACCTAACATCTGGGATGTAATATTTTACAACAGTCCTGGCGTGTCGTCGCCTACTTCTGGATGGGGACATTATATACATCTATAACGTCATATATCCTAACCTAAGGGAACCTAACATCTCGGGTGTAATATTTTACAACATTCCTGTCGTGTCGTCGCCTGCTTCTCGATGGGGACATTCTATACGTCTATAACGTTGTATATCCTAACCTAAGGGAACCTAACATCTGGGATGTAATATTTTACAACATTCCTGGCATGTCGGTCCCTACGTCTCCGTGGTTACATTATATACGTCTATAACGTTGTATATCCTAACCTAACGCAACCTAACTTCTGGGATGTAATATTTTAAAACATTCCTGGCATGTCGGTCCCTACGTCTCGGTGGGAACGTTATATACGTCTATAACGATATATATCCTAAGCTAAGGGTACCTTACATCTCGGATGTAATATTTTACAACATTCCTGGCGCTTCGGCTGCTACTTTTCGGTGGGAACATTATATACGTCTATAACGTTACATATCCTAACGTATGGCAACATAACATCTCGGATGTTATATTTTACAACATTCCTGCCGATTCCGAGCCTGCTTCTCGATGGGGACTTTATATACATCTATAACGTTGTATATCCTAACCTAAGGCAACCTAACATATCGGATGTAATATTTTACAACATTCTGGCGTGTCGTTGCCTGCTTCTCCATGGGGACATTATATACGTGTATAACCTTGTATATACTAACCTAACGCAACCTAACATCTGGGATGTAATATTTTACAACATTTCTGGCGTGTCGTCGCCTACTTCTAGGTGGGAACATTGTATACGTCTATAACGATATATATCCTAACCTAAGGCAACCTAACATGTCGAATGTAATATTTTACAACATTCCTTTCGTGTCGTCGCCTGCTTCTCGATGGGTACATTATATACGTCTATAACGTTGTATATTCTAACCTAACGCAACCCAACATCTGGGATGTAATATTTTACAACATTCCTGGCGTGTCGTCGCCTACTTCTGGATGGGGACATTATATATAACTATAACGTCATATATCCTAGCCTAAGGGAACCTAACATCTCGGGTGTAATATTTTACAACATTCCTGGCGTGTGGTCGCCTACTTCTCGATGGGGACATTATATACATCTATAACGTTGTATATCCTAACCTAAGGCAACCTAACACATCGGATGTAATATTTTACGACATTCTGGCTTGTCGTCGCCTGGTTCTCCATGGGGACATTATATACGTCTATAACCTTGTATATACTAACCTAACGCAACCTAACATCTGGGATGTAATATTTTACAACATTCCTGGCGTGTCGTCGCCTACTTCTGGATCGGGACATTATATACATCTATAACGTCATATATCCTATCCTAAGGGAACCTAACATCTCGGGTGTAATATTTTACAACATTCCTGTCGTGTCGTCGCCTGCTTCTCGATGGGGACATTCTATACGTCTATAACGTTGTATATCCTAACCTAAGGGAACCTAACATCTCGGGTGTAATATTTTACAACATTCCTGACGCGTCAGTCCCTATTTCTCGGTGGGAACATTATATACGTCTATAACGTTATATATCCTAGCCTAAGGCAACCTAACTTGTAGAATGTAATATTTTACAACATTCCTGGCGTGCCGTCGCCTACTTCTCGATGGGGACATTATATACATCTATAACGTTGTATATTCTAACCTATCGCAACCTAACATTTGGGATTTAATATTTTAGAACATTCCTGGCATGTAGGTCCCTACTTCTCGGTGGGAACATTCTATACGTCTATAACGTTGTATATCCTAACCTAAGGGAACCTAACATCTCGGGTGTAATATTTTAGAACATTCCTGACGCGTCAGTCCCTATTTCTCGGTGGGAACATTATATACGTCTATAACGTTATATATCCTAGCCTAAGGCAACCCAACTTGTAGAATGTAATATTTTACAACATTCCTGGCGTGTCGTCGCCTACTTCTCGATGGGGACATTAT
This sequence comes from Xylocopa violacea, assembly GCA_963969225.1. NCBI lineage: Eukaryota > Metazoa > Arthropoda > Insecta > Hymenoptera > Apidae > Xylocopa > Xylocopa violacea. The sequence goes on along the minus strand of CAXAJV010000500.1, from coordinate 4,040,923 downwards.
ATACATCTATAACGTTGTATATCATAACCTAATGCAACCTAACACCTCGGATGTAATATTTTACAACATTCCTGGCATGTCGGTCCCTACTTCTCGGTGGGAGCACACTATATGTCTGTAACGTTGTATATCCTAACCTAAGGGAACCTAACATCTCGGATATAATATTTTAAAACTTTCCTGGCATGTCGGTCCCTGCGTGTCGGTGGGATCATTATATACGTCTATAACGATATATATCCTAACCTAAGGCAACCTAACATCTCGGATTTAATATTTTACAACATTCCTGGCATGTAGGTCCCTACTTCTCGGTGGGAACATTATATACGTCTATAACGTTATATATCCTAGCCTAAGGCAACCTAACATGTCGAATGTAATATTTCACAACATTCCTGTCGTGTCGTCGCCTGCTCCTCGATGGGTACATTATATACGTCTATAACGTTGTATATTCTAACCTAACGCAACCCAACATCTGGGATGTAATATTTTACAACATTCCTGGCGTGTCGTCGCCTACTTCTGGATCGGGACATTATATACATCTATAACGTCATATATCCTAACCTAAGGGAACCTAACATCTCGGGTGTAATATTTTACAACATTCCTGTCGTGTCGTCGCCTGCTTCTCGATGGGGACATTCTATACGTCTATAACGTTGTATATCCTAACCTAAGGGAACCTAACATCTCGGGTGTAATATTTTAGAACATTCCTGACGCGTCAGTCCCTATTTCTCGGTGGGAACATTATATACGTCTATAACGTTATATATCCTAGCCTAAGGCAACCTAACTTGTAGAATGTAATATTTTACAACATTCCTGGCGTGTCGTCGCCTACTTCTCTATGCGAACATTATATACATCTATAACGTTGTATATCCTAACCTAAGGCAACCTAACATCTCGGATGTAATATTTTACAACATTCCTGTCATGTCGTCTCCTGCATCTCGATGGGGACATTATATACGTCTATAACGTTGAATATCCTAACCTAAAGCAACCTAACATCTGGGATGTAATATTTTACAACATTCCTGGCATGTCGGTCCCTACGTCTCCGTGGGTACATTATATACGTCTATAACGCTGTATATCCTAACCTAACGCAACCTAACATCTGGGATGTAATATTTTAAAACATTCCTGGCATGTCGGTCTCTACGTCTCGGTGGGAACGTTATATACGTCTATAACTATATATATCCTAAGCTAAGGGTACCTTACATCTCGGATGTAATATTTTACAACATTCCTGGCGCTTCGGCTGCTACTTTTCGGTGGGAACATTATATACGTCTATAACGTTACATATCCTAACGTATGGCAACATAACATCTCGGATGTTATATTTTACAACATTCCTGCCGATTCCGAGCCTGCTTCTCGATGGGGACTTTATATACATCTATAACGTTGTATATCCTAACCTAAGGCAACCTAACATATCGGATGTAATATTTTACAACATTCTGGCGTGTCGTCGCCTGCTTCTCCATGGGGACATTATATACGTCTATAACCTTGTATATACTAACCTAACGCAACCTAACATCTGGGATGTAATATTTTACAACATTCCTGGCGTGTCGTCGCCTACTTCTGGATGGGGACATTATATACATCTATAACGTCATATATCCTAACCTAAGGGAACCTAACATCTCGGGTGTAATATTTTACAACATTCCTGTCGTGTCGTCGCCTGCTTCTCGATGTGGACATTCTATACGTCTATAACGTTGTATATCCTAACCTAAGGGAACCTAACATCTCGGGTGTAATATTTTAGAACATTCCTGACGCGTCAGTCCCTATTTCTCGGTGGGAACATTATATACGTCTATAACGTTATATATCCTAGCCTAAGGCAACCCAACTTGTAGAATGTAATATTTTACAACATTCCTGGCGTGTCGTCGCCTACTTCTGGATGGGGACATTATATACATCTATAACGTTATATATCCTAACGTAAGGGAACCTAACATCTCGGGTGTAATATTTTACAACATTCCTGGCGTGTCGTCGCCTACTTCTCGATGGGGACATTATATACATCTATAACGTTGTATATTCTAACCTATCGCAACCTAACATCTGGGATTTAATATTTTAGAACATTCCTGGCATGTAGGTCCCTACTTCTCGGTGGGAACATTCTATACGTCTATAACGTTGTATATCCTAACCTAAGGGAACCTAACATCTCGGGTGTAATATTTTAGAACATTCCTGACCCGTCAGTCCCTATTTCTCTGTGGGAACATTATATACGTCTATAACGTTATATATCCTAGCCTAAGGCAACCCAACTTGTAGAATGTAATATTTTACAACATTCCTGGCGTGTCGTCGCCTACTTCTCGATGGGGACATTATATACATCTATAACGTTGTATATCATAACCTAATGCAACCTAACACCTCGGATGTAATATTTTACAACATTCCTGGCATGTCGGTCCCTACTTCTCGGTGGGAGCATACTATATGTCTGTAACGTTGTATATCCTAACCTAAGGGAACCTAACATCTCGGATATAATATTTTAAAACTTTCCTGGCATGTCGGTCCCTGCGTGTCGGTGGGATCATTATATACGTCTATAACGATATATATCCTAACCTAAGGCAACCTAACATTTCGGATGTAATATTTTACAACATTCCTGGCATGTCGGTCACTAGTTCTCGGTGGGAACATTATATACGTCTGTAACGATATATACCCTAACCTAAGGCAACCTAACATCTCGGATTTAATATTTTACAACATTCCTGGCATGTAGGTCCCTACTTCTCGGTAGGAACATTATATACGTCTATAACGTTATATATCCTAGCCTAAGGCAACCTAACATGTCGAATGTAATATTTCACAACATTCCTGTCGTGTCGTCGCCTGCTCCTCGATGGGTACATTATATACGTCTATAACGTTGTATATTCTAACCTAACGCAACCTAACATCTGGGATGTAATATTTTACAACAGTCCTGGCGTGTCGTCGCCTACTTCTGGATGGGGACATTATATACATCTATAACGTCATATATCCTAACCTAAGGGAACCTAACATCTCGGGTGTAATATTTTACAACATTCCTGTCGTGTCGTCGCCTGCTTCTCGATGGGGACATTCTATACGTCTATAACGTTGTATATCCTAACCTAAGGGAACCTAACATCTGGGATGTAATATTTTACAACATTCCTGGCATGTCGGTCCCTACGTCTCCGTGGTTACATTATATACGTCTATAACGTTGTATATCCTAACCTAACGCAACCTAACTTCTGGGATGTAATATTTTAAAACATTCCTGGCATGTCGGTCCCTACGTCTCGGTGGGAACGTTATATACGTCTATAACGATATTTATCCTAAGCTAAGGGTACCTTACATCTCGGATGTAATATTTTACAACATTCCTGGCGCTTCGGCTGCTACTTTTCGGTGGGAACATTATATACGTCTATAACGTTACATATCCTAACGTATGGCAACATAACATCTCGGATGTTATATTGTACAACATTCCTGCCGATTCCGAGCCTGCTTCTCGATGGGGACTTTATATACATCTATAACGTTGTATATCCTAACCTAAGGCAACCTAACATATCGGATGTAATATTTTACAACATTCTGGCGTGTCGTTGCCTGCTTCTCCAGGGGGACATTATATACGTGTATAACCTTGTATATACTAACCTAACGCAACCTAACATCTGGGATGTAATATTTTACAACATTCCTGGCGTGTCGTCGCCTACTTCTGGATGGGGACATTATATATAACTATAACGTCATATATCCTAGCCTAAGGGAACCTAACATCTCGGGTGTAATATTTTACAACATTCCTGGCGTGTGGTCGCCTACTTCTCGATGGGGACATTATATACATCTATAACGTTGTATATCCTAACCTAAGGCAACCTAACACATCGGATGTAATATTTTACGACATTCTGGCGTGTCGTCGCCTGGTTCTCCATGGGGACATTATATACGTCTATAACCTTGTATATATTAACCTAACGCAACCTAACATCTGGGATGTAATATTTTACAACATTCCTGGCGTGTCGTCGCCTACTTCTGGATCGGGACATTATATACATCTATAACGTCATATATCCTAACCTAAGGGAACCTAACATCTCGAGTGTAATATTTTACAACATTCCTGTCGTGTCGTCGCCTGCTTCTCGATGGGGACATTCTATACGTCTATAACGTTGTATATCCTAACCTAAGGGAACCTAACATCTCGGGTGTAATATTTTACAACATTCCTGACGCGTCAGTCCCTATTTCTCGGTGGGAACATTATATACGTCTATAACGTTATATATCCTAGCCTAAGGCAACCTAACTTGTAGAATGTAATATTTTACAACATTCCTGGCGTGCCGTCGCCTACTTCTCGATGGGGACATTATATACATCTATAACGTTGTATATTCTAACCTATCGCAACCTAACATTTGGGATTTAATATTTTAGAACATTCCTGGCATGTAGGTCCCTACTTCTCGGTGGGAACATTCTATACGTCTATAACGTTGTATATCCTAACCTAAGGGAACCTAACATCTCGGGTGTAATATTTTAGAACATTCCTGACGCGTCAGTCCCTATTTCTCGGTGGGAACATTATATACGTCTATAACGTTATATATCCTAGCCTAAGGCAACCCAACTTGTAGAATGTAATATTTTACAACATTCCTGGCGTGTCGTCGCCTACTTCTCGATGGGGACATTATATACATCTATAACGTTGTATATCATAACCTAATGCAACCTAACACCTCGGATGTAATATTTTACAACATTCCTGGCATGTCGGTCCCTACTTCTCGGTGGGAGCACACTATATGTCTGTAACGTTGTATATCCTAACCTAAGGGAACCTAACATCTCGGATATAATATTTTAAAACTTTCCTGGCATGTCGGTCCCTGCGTGTCGGTGGGATCATTATATACGTCTATAACGATATATATCCTAACCTAAGGCAACCTAACATTTCGGATGTAATATTTTACAACATTCCTGTCATGTCGGTCACTAGTTCTCGGTGGGAACATTATATACGTCTGTAACGATATATACCCTAACCTAAGGCAACCTAACATCTCGGATTTAATATTTTACAACATTCCTGGCATGTAGGTCCCTACATCTCGGTGGGAACATTATATACGTCTATAACGTTATATATCCTAGCCTAAGGCAACCTAACATGTCGAATGTAATATTTCACAACATTCCTGTCGTGTCGTCGCCTGCTCCTCGATGGGTACATTATATACGTCTATAACGTTGTATATTCTAACCTAACGCAACCCAACATCTGGGATGTAATATTTTACAACATTCCTGGCGTGTCGTCGCCTACTTCTGGATGGGGACATTATATACATCTATAACGTCATATATCCTAGCCTAAGGGAACCTAACATCTCGGGTGTAATATTTTACAACATTCCTGGCGTGTCGTCGCCTACTTCTCGATGGGGACATTATATACATCTATAACGTTGTATATCCTAACCTAAGGCAACCTAACACATCGGATGTAATATTTTACGACATTCTGGCGTGTCGTCGCCTGGTTCTTCATGGGGACATTATATATGTCTATAACCTTGTATATACTAACCTAACGCAACCTAACATCTGGGATGTAATATTTTACAACATTCCTGGCGTGTCGTCGCCTACTTCTGGATGGGGACATTATATACATCTATAACGTCATATATCCTAACCTAAGGGAACCTAACATCTCGGGTGTAATATTTTACAACATTCCTGTCCTGTCGTCGCCTGCTTCTCGATGTGGACATTCTATACGTCTATAACGTTGTATATCCTAACCTAAGGGAACCTAACATCTCGGGTGTAATATTTTAGAACATTCCTGACGCGTCAGTCCCTATTTCTCGGTGGGAACATTATATACGTCTATAACGTTATATATCCTAGCCTAAGGCAACCCAACTTGTAGAATGTAATATTTTACAACATTCCTGGCGTGTCGTCGCCTACTTCTGGATGGGGACATTATATACATCTATAACGTTATATATCCTAACCTAAGGGAACCTAACATCTCGGGTGTAATATTTTACAACATTCCTGGCGTGTCGTCGCCTACTTCTCGATGGGGACATTATATACATCTATAACGTTGTATATTCTAACCTATCGCAACCTAACATCTGGGATTTAATATTTTAGAACATTCCTGGCATGTAGGTCCCTACTTCTCGGTGGGAACATTCTATACGTCTATAACGTTGTATATCCTAACCTAAGGGAACCTAACATCTCGGGTGTAATATTTTAGAACATTCCTGACCCGTCAGTCCCTATTTCTCTGTGGGAACATTATATACGTCTATAACGTTATATATCCTAGCCTAAGGCAACCCAACTTGTAGAATGTAATATTTTACAACATTCCTGGCGTGTCGTCGCCTACTTCTCGATGGGGACATTATATACATCTATAACGTTGTATATCATAACCTAATGCAACCTAACACCTCGGATGTAATATTTTACAACATTCCTGGCATGTCGGTCCCTGCGTGTCGGTGGGATCATTATATACGTCTATAACGATATATATCCTAACCTAAGGCAACCTAACATTTCGGATGTAATATTTTACAACATTCCTGGCATGTCGGTCACTAGTTCTCGGTGGGAACATTATATACGTCTGTAACGATATATACCCTAACCTAAGGCAACCTAACATCTCGGATTTAATATTTTACAACATTCCTGGCATGTAGGTCCCTACTTCTCGGTGGGAACATTATATACGTCTATAACGTTATATATCCTAGCCTAAGGCAACCTAACATGTCGAATGTAATATTTCACAACATTCCTGTCGTGTCGTCGCCTGCTCCTCGATGGGTACATTATATACGTCTATAACGTTGTATATTCTAACCTAACGCAACCTAACATCTGGGATGTAATATTTTACAACAGTCCTGGCGTGTCGTCGCCTACTTCTGGATGGGGACATTATATACATCTATAACGTCATATATCCTAACCTAAGGGAACCTAACATCTCGGGTGTAATATTTTACAACATTCCTGTCGTGTCGTCGCCTGCTTCTCGATGGGGACATTCTATACGTCTATAACGTTGTATATCCTAACCTAAGGGAACCTAACATCTGGGATGTAATATTTTACAACATTCCTGGCATGTCGGTCCCTACGTCTCCGTGGTTACATTATATACGTCTATAACGTTGTATATCCTAACCTAACGCAACCTAACTTCTGGGATGTAATATTTTAAAACATTCCTGGCATGTCGGTCCCTACGTCTCGGTGGGAACGTTATATACGTCTATAACGATATATATCCTAAGCTAAGGGTACCTTACATCTCGGATGTAATATTTTACAACATTCCTGGCGCTTCGGCTGCTACTTTTCGGTGGGAACATTATATACGTCTATAACGTTACATATCCTAACGTATGGCAACATAACATCTCGGATGTTATATTTTACAACATTCCTGCCGATTCCGAGCCTGCTTCTCGATGGGGACTTTATATACATCTATAACGTTGTATATCCTAACCTAAGGCAACCTAACATATCGGATGTAATATTTTACAACATTCTGGCGTGTCGTTGCCTGCTTCTCCATGGGGACATTATATACGTGTATAACCTTGTATATACTAACCTAACGCAACCTAACATCTGGGATGTAATATTTTACAACATTTCTGGCGTGTCGTCGCCTACTTCTAGGTGGGAACATTGTATACGTCTATAACGATATATATCCTAGCCTAAGGCAACCTAACATGTCGAATGTAATATTTTACAACATTCCTTTCGTGTCGTCGCCTGCTTCTCGATGGGTACATTATATACGTCTATAACGTTGTATATTCTAACCTAACGCAACCCAACATCTGGGATGTAATATTTTACAACATTCCTGGCGTGTCGTCGCCTACTTCTGGATGGGGACATTATATATAACTATAACGTCATATATCCTAGCCTAAGGGAACCTAACATCTCGGGTGTAATATTTTACAACATTCCTGGCGTGTGGTCGCCTACTTCTCGATGGGGACATTATATACATCTATAACGTTGTATATCCTAACCTAAGGCAACCTAACACATCGGATGTAATATTTTACGACATTCTGGCGTGTCGTCGCCTGGTTCTCCATGGGGACATTATATACGTCTATAACCTTGTATATACTAACCTAACGCAACCTAACATCTGGGATGTAATATTTTACAACATTCCTGGCGTGTCGTCGCCTACTTCTGGATCGGGACATTATATACATCTATAACGTCATATATCCTAACCTAAGGGAACCTAACATCTCGGGTGTAATATTTTACAACATTCCTGTCGTGTCGTCGCCTGCTTCTCGATGGGGACATTCTATACGTCTATAACGTTGTATATCCTAACCTAAGGGAACCTAACATCTCGGGTGTAATATTTTACAACATTCCTGACGCGTCAGTCCCTATTTCTCGGTGGGAACATTATATACGTCTATAACGTTATATATCCTAGCCTAAGGCAACCTAACTTGTAGAATGTAATATTTTACAACATTCCTGGCGTGCCGTCGCCTACTTCTCGATGGGGACATTATATACATCTATAACGTTGTATATTCTAACCTATCGCAACCTAACATTTGGGATTTAATATTTTAGAACATTCCTGGCATGTAGGTCCCTACTTCTCGGTGGGAACATTCTATACGTCTATAACGTTGTATATCCTAACCTAAGGGAACCTAACATCTCGGGTGTAATATTTTAGAACATTCCTGACGCGTCAGTCCCTATTTCTCGGTGGGAACATTATATACGTCTATAACGTTATATATCCTAGCCTAAGGCAACCCAACTTGTAGAATGTAATATTTTACAACATTCCTGGCGTGTCGTCGCCTACTTCTCGATGGGGACATTATATACATCTATAACGTTGTATATCATAACCTAATGCAACCTAACACCTCGGATGTAATATTTTACAACATTCCTGGCATGTCGGTCCCTACTTCTCGGTGGGAGCACACTATATGTCTGTAACGTTGTATATCCTAACCTAAGGGAACCTAACATCTCGGATATAATATTTTAAAACTTTCCTGGCATGTCGGTCCCTGCGTGTCGGTGGGATCATTATATACGTCTATAACGATATATATCCTAACCTAAGGCAACCTAACATTTCGGATGTAATATTTTACAACATTCCTGGCATGTCGGTCACTAGTTCTCGGTGGGAACATTATATACGTCTGTAACGATATATACCCTAACCTAAGGCAACCTAACATCTCGGATTTAATATTTTACAACATTCCTGGCATGTAGGTCCCTACTTCTCGGTGGGAACATTATATACGTCTATAACGTTATATATCCTAGCCTAAGGCAACCTAACATGTCGAATGTAATATTTCACAACATTCCTGTCGTGTCGTCGCCTGCTCCTCGATGGGTACATTATATACGTCTATAACGTTGTATATTCTAACCTAACGCAACCCAACATCTGGGATGTAATATTTTACAACATTCCTGGCGTGTCGTCGCCTACTTCTGGATGGGGACATTATATACATCTATAACGTCATATATCCTAGCCTAAGGGAACCTAACATCTCGGGTGTAATATTTTACAACATTCCTGGCGTGTCGTCGCCTACTTCTCGATGGGGACATTATATACATCTATAACGTTGTATATCCTAACCTAAGGCAACCTAACACATCGGATGTAATATTTTACGACATTCTGGCGTGTCGTCGCCTGGTTCTTCATGGGGACATTATATACGTCTATAACCTTGTATATACTAACCTAACGCAACCTAACATCTGGGATGTAATATTTTACAACATTCCTGGCGTGTCGTCGCCTACTTCTGGATGGGGACATTATATACATCTATAACGTCATATATCCTAACCTAAGGGAACCTAACATCTCGGGTGTAATATTTTACAACATTCCTGTCGTGTCGTCGCCTGCTTCTCGATGGGGACATTCTATACGTCTATAACGTTGTATATCCTAACCTAAGGGAACCTAACATCTCGGGTGTAATATTTTACAACATTCCTGACGCGTCAGTCCCTATTTCTCGGTGGGAACGTTATATACGTCTATAACGTTATATATCCTAGCCTAAGGCAACCTAACTTGTAGAATGTAATATTTTACAACAGTCCTGTCGCGTCGTCGCCTGCTTCTGGATGGGGACATTATATACATCTATAACATTGTATATACTAACCTAACGCAACCTAACATCTGGGATGTAATATTTTACAATATTCCTGGCATGTCGGTCCCTACGTCTCCGTGGGTACATTATATACGTCTATAACGTTGTATATCCTAACCTAACGCAACCTAACATCTGGGATGTAATATTTTAAAACATTCCTGGCATGTCGGTCCCTACGTCTCGATGGGAACGTTATATACGTCTATAACGATATATATCCTAACCTAAGGGTACCTTACATCTCGGATGTAATTTTTTACAACATTCCTGGTATGTCGGGCCCTACTTCTCGGTGGGAACATTGTATACGTCTATAACGATATATATCCTAGCCTAAGGCAACCTAACATGAAGGAATGTAATACTTTACAACATTCCTGTCGTGTCGTCGCCTGCTTCTCGATGGGGACATTCTATACGTCTATAACGTTGTATATCCTAACCTAAGGGAACCTTACATCTCGGGTGTAATATTTTAGAACATTCCTGACGCGTCAGTCCCTATTTCTCGGTGGGAACATTATATACGTCTATAACGTTATATATCCTAGCCTAAGGCAACCTAACTTGTAGAATGTAATATTTTACAACATTCCTGGCGTGTCGTCGCCTACTTCTCGATGGGGACAATATATACATCTACAACGTTGTATATCCTAACCTAAGGCAACCTAACATCTCGGATGTAGTATTTTACAACATTCCTGGCATGTCGGTCCCTAATTTTCGGTGGGAACATTGTATACGTCTATAACGATATATATTCTAGCCTAAGGCAACCTAATATGTCGAATGTAATATTTTACAACATTCCTGTCGTGTCGTCGCCTGCTTCTCGATGGGGACATTATATACGTCTGTAACGTTGTATATTCTAACCTTACTCAACCTAACATCTGGGATGTAATATTTTACAACATTCCTGGCGTGTCGTCGCCTACTTCTGGATGGGAACATTATATACATCTATAACGTCATATATCCTAACCTAAGGGAACCTAACATCTCGGGTGTAATATTTTAGAACATTCCTGACGCGTCAGTCCCTATTTCTCGGTGGGAACATTATATACGTCTATAACGTTATATATCCTAGCCTAAGGCAACCTAACTTGTAGAATGTAATATTTTACAACATTCCTGGCGTGTCGTCGCCTACTTCTCGATGGGGACAATATATACATCTACAACGTTGTATATCCTAACCTAAGGGAACCTAACATCTCGGGTGTAATATTTTACAACATTCCTGTCGTGTCGTCGCCTGCTTCTCGATGGGGACATTCTATACGTCTATAACGTTGTATATCCTAACCTAAGGGAACCTAACATCTCGGGTGTAATATTTTACAACATTCCTGACGCGTCAGTCCCCATTTCTCGGTGGGAACATTATATACTTCTATAACGTTATATATCCTAGCCTAACGCAACCCAACTTGTAGAATGTAATATTTTACAACATTCCTGGCGTGTCGTCGCCTACTTCTCGATGGGGACATTATATACATCTATAACGTTGTATATTCTAACCTATCGCAACCTAACATCTGGGATTTAATATTTTAGAACATTCCTGGCATGTAGGTCCCTACTTCTCGGTGGGAACATTCTATACGTCTATAACGTTGTATATCCTAACCTAAGGGAACCTAACATCTCGGGTGTAATATTTTAGAACATTCCTGACGCGTCAGTCCCTATTTCTCGGTGGGAACATTATATACGTCTATAACCTTATATATCCTAGCCTAAGGCAACCCAACTTGTAGAATGTAATATTTTACAACATTCCTGGCGTGTCGTCGCCTACTTCTCGATGGGGACATTATATACATCTATAACGTTGTATATCATAACCTAATGCAACCTAACACCTCGGATGTAATATTTTACAACATTCCTGGCATGTCGGTCCCTACTTCTGGGTGGGAGCATACTATATGTCTGTAACGTTGTATATCCTAACCTAAGGGAACCTAACATCTCGGATATAATATTTTAAAACATCTCGGATTTAATATTTTACAACATTCCTGGCATGTAGGTCCCTACTTCTCGGTGGGAACATTATATACGTCTATAACGTTATATATCCTATCCTACGGCAACCTAACTTGTCGAATGTAATATTTTACAACATTCCTGGCGTGTCGTCGCCTACTTCTCGATGGGGACATTATATACATCTATAACGTTGTATATCCTAACCTAAGGCAACCTAACATCTCGGATGTAATATTTTACAACATTCTGGCGTGTCGCCGCATGCTTCTCGATGGGGACATTATATACGTCTATAACGTTGTATATACTAACCTAACGCAACCTAACATCTGGGATGTAATATTTTACAACATTCCTGGCATGTCGGTCCCTACGTCTCCGTGGGTACATTATATACGTCTGTAACGTTGTATATCCTAACCTAACGCAACCTAACGTCTGGGATGTAATATTTTAAAACAATCCTGGAATGTCGGTCCCTACGTCTCGGTGGGAACATTATATACGTCTATAACGATATATATCCTAACCTAAGGCAACCTAACACCTCGGATGTAATATTTTACAACATTCCTGGCATGTCGGTCCCTACGTCTCCGTGGGTACATTATATACGTCTATAACGTTGTATATCCTAACCTAACGCAACCTAACATCTCGGATGTAATATTTTACAATATTCCTGGCGTGTCGTCGCCTACTTCTGGATGGGGACATTATATACATCTATAACGTCATATATCCTAGCCTAAGGGAACCTAACATCTCGGGTGTAATATTTTACAACATTCCTGGCGTCTCGTTGCCTACTTCTCGATGGGGACATTATATACATCTATAACATTGTATACCCTAACCTAAGGCAACCTAACATATCGGATGTAATATTTTACAACATTCTGGCGTGTCGTCGCCTGCTTCTCCATGGGGACATTATATACGTCTATAACCTTGTATATACTAACCTAACGCAACCTAACATCTGGGATGTAATATTTTACAACATTCCTGGCGTATCGTCGCCTACTTCTGGATGGGGACATTATATACATCTATAACGTCATATATCCTAACCTAAGGGAACCTAACATCTCGGGTGTAATACTTTACAACATTCCTGTCGTGTCGTCGCCTGCTTCTCGATGGGGACATTCTATACGTCTATAACGTTGTATATCCTAACCTAAGGGAACCTTACATCTCGGGTGTAATATTTTAGAACATTCCTGACGCGTCAGTCCCTATTTCTCGGTGGGAACATTATATACGTCTATAACGTTATATATCCTAGCCTAAGGCAACCTAACTTGTAGAATGTAATATTTTACAACATTCCTGGCGTGTCGTCGCCTACTTCTCGATGGGGACAATATATACATCTACAACGTTGTATATCCTAACCTAAGGCAACCTAACATCTCGGATGTAGTATTTTACAACATTCCTGGCATGTCGGTCCCTAATTTTCGGTGGGAACATTGTATACGTCTATAACGATATATATTCTAGCCTAAGGCAACCTAATATGTCGAATGTAATATTTTACAACATTCCTGTCGTGTCGTCGCCTGCTTCTCGATGGGGACATTATATACGTCTGTAACGTTGTATATTCTAACCTTACTCAACCTAACATCTGGGATGTAATATTTTACAACATTCCTGGCGTGTCGTCGCCTACTTCTGGATGGGAACATTATATACATCTATAACGTCATATATCCTAACCTAAGGGAACCTAACATCTCGGGTGTAATATTTTACAACATTCCTGGCGTGTCGTTGCCTACTTCTCGATGGGGACATTATATACATCTATAACGTTGTATATCCTAACCTAAGGCAACCTAACATCTCGGATGTAATATTTTACAACATTCCTGTCATGTCGTCTCCTGCATCTCGATGGGGACATTATATACGTCTATAACGTTGAATATCCTAACCTAAAGCAACCTAACATCTGGGATGTAATATTTTACAACATTCCTGGCATGTCGGTCCCTACTTCTCGGTGGAAACAATGTATACGTCTATAACGACATATATCCTAGCCTAAGGCAACCCAACATGTAGAATGTAATATTTAACAACATTGATGGCGTGTCGTCGCCTACTTCTGGATGGGGACACTATATACATCTATAACGTTATATATCCTAACCTAAGGGAACCTAACATCTCGGGTGTAATATTTTACAACATTCCTGGCGTGTCGTCGCCTACTTCTCGATGGGGACATTATATACATCTATAACGTTGTATATTCTAACCTAACGCAACCTAACATCTGGGATTTAATATTTTAGAACATTCCTGGTATGTAGGTCCCTACTTCTCGGTGGGAACATTCTATACGTCTATAACGTTGTATATCCTAACCTAAGGGAACCTAACATCTCGGGTGTAATATTTTACAACATTCCTGACCCGTCGGCCCCAATTTCTCGGTGGGAACATTCTATACGTCTATAACGTTGTATATCCTAGCCTAAGGCAACCTAACATGAAGGAATGTAATATTTTACAACATTCCTGTCGTGTCGTCGCCTGCTTCTCGATGGGGACATTCTATACGTCTATAACGTTGTATATCCTAACCTAAGGGAACCTAACATCTCGGGTGTAATATTTTAGAACATTCCTTACGCGTCAGTCCCCATTTCTCGGTGGGAACATTATATACTTCTATAACGTTATATATCCTAGCCTAACGCAACCCAACTTGTAGAATGTAATATTTTACAACATTCCTGGCGTGTCGTCGCCTACTTCTCGATGGGGACATTATATACATCTATAACGTTTTATATCATAACCTAATGCAACCTAACACCTCGGATGTAATATTATACAACATTCCTGGCATGTCGGTCACTGGGTCTCGGTGGGAACATTATATACGTCTGTAACGATATATACCCTAACCTAAGGCAACCTAACACCTCGCATTTAATATTTTACAACATTCCTGGCATGTAGGTCCCTACTTCTCGGTGGGAACATTATATACGTCTATAACGTTATATATCCTAGCCTAAGGCAACCTAACATGTCGAATGTAATATTTCACAACATTCCTGTCGTGTCGTCGCCTGCTCCTCGATGGGTACATTATATACGTCTATAACGTTGTATATTCTAACCTAACGCAACCTAACATCTGGGATGTAATATTTTACAACAGTCCTGGCGTGTCGTCGCCTACTTCTGGATGGGGACATTATATACATCTATAACGTCATATATCCTAACCTAAGGGAACCTAACATCTCGGATGTAATATTTTACAACATTCCTGGCGCTTCGGCTGCTACTTTTCGGTGGGAACATTATATACGTCTATAACGTTACATATCCTAACGTATGACAACATAACATCTCGGATGTTATATTTTACAACATTCCTGCCGATTCCGAGCCTGCTTCTCGATGGGGACTTTATATACATCTATAACGTTGTATATCCTAACCTAAGGCAACCTAACATATCGGATGTAATATTTTACAACATTCCTGGCGTGTCGTCGCCTGCTTCTCCATGGGGACATTATATACGTCTATAACCTTGTATATACTAACCTAACGCAACCTAACATCTGGGATGTAATATTTTACAACTTTCCTGGCGTGTCGTTGCCTACTTCTCGATGGGGACATTATATACATCTATAACGTTGTTTATCATAACCTAAGGCAACCTAACATCTCGGATGTAATATTTTACAACATTCCTGGTATGCCGGGCCCTACTTCTCGGTGGGAACATTATATACGTCTATAACGTTACATATCCTAACGTATGGCAACATAACATCTCGGATGTTATATTTTACAACATTCCTGCCGCTTCTGCGCCTGCTTCTCGATGGGGACTTTATATACATCTATAACGTTGTATATCCTAACCTAAGGCAACCTAACATATCGGATGTAATATTTTACAGCATTCTGGCGTGTCGTCGCCTGCTTCTCCATGGGGACATTATATACGTCTATAACCTTGTATATACTAACCTAACGCAACCTAACATCTGGGATGTAATATTTTAAACATTCCTGGCGTGTCGTCGCCTACTTCTCGGTGGGAACATTGTATACGTCTATAACGATATATATCCTAGCCTAAGGCAACCTAACATGTCGAATGTAATATTTTACAACATTCCTTTCGTGTCGTCGCCTGCTTCTCGATGGGTACATTATATACGTCTATAACGTTGTATATTGTAAACTAACGCAACCCAACATCTGGGATGTAATATTTTACAACATTCCTGGCGTGTCGTCGCCTACTTCTGGATGGGCACATTATATACATCTATAACGTCATATATCCTAGCCTAAGGGAACCTAACATCTCGGGTGTAATATTTTACAACATTCCTGGCGTGTCGTCGCCTACTTCTCGATGGGGACATTATATACATCTATAACGTTGTATATCCTAACCTAAGGCAACCTAACACATCGGATGTAATATTTTACGACATTCTGGCGTGTCGTCGCCTGGTTCTTCATGGGGACATTATATACGTCTATAACCTTGTATATACTAACCTAACGCAACCTAACATCTGGGATGTAATATTTTACAACATTCCTGGCGTGTCGTCGCCTACTTCTGGATGGGGACATTATATACATCTATAACGTCATATATCCTAACCTAAGGGAACCTAACATCTCGGGTGTAATATTTTACAACTTTCCTGTCGTGTCGTCGCCTGCTTCTCGATGGGGACATTCTATACGTCTATAACGTTGTATATCCTAACCTAAGGGAACCTAACATCTCGGGTGTAATATTTTACAACATTCCTGACGCGTCAGTCCCTATTTCTCGGTGGGAACGTTATATACGTCTATAACGTTATATATCCTAGCCTAAGGCAACCCAACTTGTAGAATGTAATATTTTACAACATTCCTGGCGTGTCGTCGCCTACTTCTCGATGGGGACATTATATACATCTATAACGTTTTATATCATAACCTAATGCAACCTAACACCTCGGATGTAATATTTTACAACATTCCTGGCATGTCGGTCACTGGGTCTCGGTGGGAACATTATATACGTCTGTAACGATATATACCCTAACCTAAGGCAACCTAACACCTCGCATTTAATATTTTACAACATTCCTGGCATGTAGGTCCCTACTTCTCGGTGGGAACATTATATACGTCTATAACGTTATATATCCTAGCCTACGGCAACCTAACTTGTCGAATGTAATATTTTACAACATTCCTGGCGTGTCGTCGCCTACTTCTCGATGGGGACATTATATACATCTATAACGTTGTATATCCTAACCTAAGGCAACCTAACATCTCGGATGTAATATTTTACAACATTCTGGCGTGTCGCCGCCTGCTTCTCGATGGGGACATTATATACGTCTATAACGTTGTATATACTAACCTAACGCAACCTAACATCTGGGATGTAATATTTTACAACATTCCTGGCATGTAGGTCCCTACTTCTCGGTGGGAACATTCTATACGTCTATAACGTTGTATATCCTAACCTAAGGGAACCTAACATCTCGGGTGTAATATTTTAGAACATTCCTGTCGCGTCAGTCCCTATTTCTCGGTGGGAACATTATATACGTCTATAACGATATGTATCCTAACCTAAGGCAACCTAACACCTCGGATGTAATATTTTACAACATTCCTGGCATGTCGGTCCCTACGTCTCCGTGGGTACATTATATACGTCTGTAACGTTGTATATCCTAACCTAACGCAACCTAACGTCTGGGATGTAATATTTTAAAACATTCCTGGCATGTCGGTCCCTACGTCTCGGTGGGAACATTATATACGTCTATAACGTCATATATCCTAACCTAAGGGAACCTAATATCTCGGGTGTAATATTTTACAACATTCCTGTCGTGTCGTCGCCTGCTTCTCGATGGGGACATTCTATACGTCTATAACGTTGTATATCCTAACCTAAGGGAACCTATCATCTCGGGTGTAATATTTTAGAACATTCCTGACGCGTCAGTCCCTATTTCTCGGTGGGAACATTATATACGTCTATAACGTTATATATCCTATCCTAAGGCAACCTAACTTGTAGAATGTAATATTTTACAACATTCCTGGCGTGTCGTCGCCTACTTCTCGATGGGGACAATATATACATCTATAACGTTGTATATCCTAACCTAAGGCAACCTAACATCTCGGATGTAGTATTTTACAACATTCCTGGCATGTCGGTCCCTACTTCTCGGTGGGAACATTGTGTACGTCTATAACGATATATATCCTAGCCTAAGGCAACCTAACATGTCGAATGTAATATTTTACTACATTTCTGTCGTGTCGTCGCCTGCTTCTCGATGGGGACATTATATACGTCTATAACGTTGTATATTCTATCCTAACGCAACCTAACATCTGGGATGTAATATTTTACAACAGTCCTGGCGTGTCGTCGCCTACTTCTGGATGGGGACATTATGTACATCTATAACGTCATATATCCTAACCTAAGGGAACCTAACATCTCGGGTGTAATATTTTACAACATTCCTGTCGTGTCGTCGCCTGCTTCTCGATGGGGACATTCTATACGTCTATAACGTTGTATATCCTAACCTAAGGGAACCTAACATCTGGGATGTAATATTTTACAACATTCCTGGCATGTCGGTCCCTACGTCTCGGTGGGAACGTTATATACGTCTATAACGATATATATCCTAACCTAAGGGTACCTTACATCTCGGATGTAATATTTTACAACATTCCTGGCGCTTCGGCTGCTACTTTCCGGTGGGAACATTATATACGTCTATAACGTTACATATCCTAACGTATGGCAACATAACATCTCGGATGTTATATTTTACAACATTCCTGCCGATTCCGAGCCTGCTTCTCGATGGGGACTTTATATACATCTATAACGTTGTATATCCTAACCTAAGGCAACCTAACATATCGGATGTAATATTTTACAACATTCTGGCGTGTCGTCGCCTGCTTCTCCATGGGGACATTATATACGTCTATAACCTTGCATATACTAACCTAACGCAACCTAACATCTGGAATGTAATATTTTACAACATTCCTGGCGTGTCGTCGCCTACTTCTGGATGGGGACATTATATACATCTATAACGTCATATATCCTAACCTAAGGGAACCTAACATCTCGGGTGTAATATTTTACAACATTCCTGTCGTGTCGTCGCCTGCTTCTCGATGGGGACATTCTATACGTCTATAACGTTGTATATCCTAACCTAAGGGAACCTAACATCTCGGGTGTAATATTTTAGAACATTCCTGACGCGTCAGTCCCTATTTCTCGGTGGGAACATTATATACGTCTATAACGTTATATATCCTAGCCTAAGGCAACCCAACTTGTAGAATGTAATATTTTACAACATTCCTGGCGTGTCGTCGCCTACTTCTCGATGGGGACAATATATACATCTATAACGTTGTATATCCTAACCTAAGGCAACCTAACATCTCGGATGTAGTATTTTACAACATTCCTGGCATGTCGGTCCCTACTTCTCGGTGGGAACATTGTGTACGTCTATAACGATATATATCCTAGCCTAAGGCAACCTGACATGTCGAATGTAATATTTTACTACATTCCTGTCGTGTCGTCGCCTGCTTCTCGATGGGGACATTATATACGTCTATAACGTTGTATATTCTAACCTATCGCAACCTAACATCAGGTATGTAATATTTTACAACATTCCTGGTATGTCGGGCCCTACTTCTCGGTGGGAACATTATATACGTCTATAACGTTACATATCCTAACGTATGGCAACATAACATCTCGGATGTTATATTTTACAACATTCCTGCCGCTTCCGCGCCTGCTTCTCGATGGGGACTTTATATACATCTATAACGTTGTATATCCTAACCTAAGGCAACCTAACATATCGGATGTAATATTTTACAGCATTCTGGCGTGTCGTCGCCTGCTTCTCCATGGGGACATTATATACGTCTATAACCTTGTATATAATAATCTAACGCAACCTAACATCTGGGATGTAATATTTTACAACATTCCTGGCGTGTCGTCGCCTACTTCTGGATGGGGACATTATATACATCTATAACCTTGTATATACTAACCTAACGCAACCTAACATCTGGGATGTAATATTTTACAATATTCCTGGCATGTCGGTCCCTACGTCTCCGTGGGTACATTATATACGTCTATAACGTTGTATATCCTAACCTAACGCAACCTAACATCTGGGATGTAATATTTTAAAACATTCCTGGCATGTCGGTCCCTACGTCTCGGTGGGAACGTTATATACGTCTATAACGTTATATATCCTAGCCTAAGGCAACCTAACATCTCGGATGTAATATTTTACAACATTCCTGGCGTGTCGTCGCCTACTTCTCGATGGGGACATTATATACATCTATAACGCTGTATATCCTAACCTAAGGCAACCTAACATCTCGGATGTAATATTTTACAACATTCCTGGCATGTCGGTCCCTACTTCTTGGTGGAAACATTGTATACGTCTATAGCTATATATATACTACTCTAAGGCAACCTAACATCTCGGATGTAATATTTTACAACATTCCTGACGCGTCGGTTCCTAATTCTCGGTGGGAACATTATATACGTCTATAACGTTATATATCCTAGCCTACGGCGCCTAACTTGTCGAATGTAATATTTTACAACATTCCTGGCGTGTCGTCGCCTACTTCTCGATGGGGACATTATATACATCTATAACGTTGTATATCCTAACCTAAGGCAACCTAACATCTCGGATGTAATATTTTACAACATTCCTGGCGTGTCGTTGCCTGCTTCTCGATGGGGACTTTATAAACGTCTATAACGTTATATATCCTAACCTAACGCAACCTAACATCTGGGATGTAATATTTATAACATTCCTGGCATGTCGGGCCCTACGTCTCGGTGGGAACGTTGAATACGTCTATAACGATATATATCCTAACCTAAGGGAACCTTACATCTCGGATGTAATATTTTACAACATTCCTGGCATGTCGGGCCCTACTTCTCGATGGGAACATTGTATACGTCTATAACGTTGTATATCCTAACCTAAGGGAACCTAACATCTCGGGTGTAATATTTTAGAACATTCCTGACGCGTCAGTCCCTATTTCTCGGTGGGAACATTATATACGTCTATAACGTTATATATCCTAGCCTAAGGCATCCTAACATCTCAGATGTAATATTTTACAACATTCTGGCGTGTCGTCGCCTGCTTCCCGATGGGGACATTATATACGTCTATAACGTTGTATATCCTAACCTAACGCAACCTAATATCTGGGATGTAATATTTTACAACATTCAAGGCATGTCGATCACTACGCTTCGATGGGAACATTATATACGTCTGTAACGATATATATCCTGACCAAAGGCAACCTAACATCTCGGATGTAATAGTTGACAACATTCCTGACGCGTCGGCCCCTATTTCTCGGTGGGAACATTATATACGTCTCTATCTTTGTATATCCTAACCTAAGGGAACCTAACATCTCGGGTGTAACATTCTACAACATTCCTGGCGCGTCGGCGCCTACTTCGCGGTGGGAGCATTATATACGTCTATAACTTTATATATCCCAACCTAAGGCAACCTAATTTCTCGGATGTAATATTTTACTACATTCCTGGCACGTCGGCCCCTACTTCTCTGTGGTAACATTATATACGCCTATAACGCTACATATCCTAG
The DNA here is from genome assembly GCA_963969225.1 of Xylocopa violacea. Lineage (NCBI taxonomy): Eukaryota > Metazoa > Arthropoda > Insecta > Hymenoptera > Apidae > Xylocopa > Xylocopa violacea. The sequence continues at coordinate 4,018,761 of CAXAJV010000500.1, read as the reverse complement.
TATAAGGCAACCTAATATCTCGGATGTAGTATTTTCCCACATTCCTGGCGCGTCGGCCCCTAACTTATCGGTGGGAACATTATATACGTCTACAACGCTATATATCCTAGCCTAAGGCAAACTAACATGTCGAATGTAATATTTCACAACATTCCTGGCGGGTCGGCCCCACTTCTCGTTGGGAACATTATAAACGTCTATAACGTAATATATACTAACCTAACCCATTTTGCCCCTCGGTGATATTGTTTTACAGAATCCCGGCCGTGTCGGATCGTACTTCTCGGTGGGGACATTATATACGTCCATAACCTTATATATCCCAACCTAAGGCCGCCTAACATCTCGGATGCAGTATTTTACAACATTCCTGGCGTGCCGGCCCCTAAATCTCGGTGGGAACATTATATACGTCTAGAACGTAATATAACATAACCTAACCCATCTATCCCCCCGTTGGTAATGTTTTACAGAATACCGGTCGTTTCGTCCCGTACATCTCGGTGGGGACATTATATGCGTCTATAACGTTATATATCCCAACCTAAGGCAACATAACATCTCGGATGTAGTATTTCACAACATTCCTGGCGGGTCGGCCCCACTTCTCGGTGGGAACATTATATACTTTTATAACGCAATGTAACCTAACCTAACCCATCTAGACCCTCGCTGGTAATGTTTTACAGAATCTCGTTCGTGTCGCCCCGTACGTCTCTGTGCGGACATTATATGCGTCTGTATAGTTATATATCCTAACCTAAGACAACTTAACATCTCGAATGTAGTATTTTCCAACATTCCTGGCGGGTCGGCCCCTACTTCTCGGTGGGCACATTATATACGTCTATATCGTAATATAGCCTAACCTAACCAATCTAGATCCTAGCTGGTAATGTTTTACAGAATCCCGTTCGTGTCGTCCCGTACGTCTCGGAGGGCACATTATATACGTCTATAACGAAATATAACCTAACCTAACCCGTCTTTCACCTCGGTGATAATGCTTTACAGAATCCCATCCGTGTCGGACCGTACTTCTCGTTGTGGACATTATATACGTCTAGAACGGTATATAACCCAACCCAGGGCAACCTAACATCCCGAATGTAATATTTTCCTATATTCCTGGCGGGTCCGCCTCTACTTCTCGTTGGGAACATTATATACGTCTATAACCTAATATAACCTAACTTAACCCATCTAGACCCTCGCAGGTAATGTTTTACAGCATCCCGGTCGTGTCGGCCTGTACTTCTCGGTGGGGACATTATATTCGTCTATAACGTTATATATCCTAACGTAAGGCAACCTAACATCTCGAATGTAGTATTTTCCAACATTTCTGTCGGGTTGGCCCCTACTTCTCGGTGGGCACATTATATACGTCTATAACGTTATATATCCTAACCTGAGGCAACCTAACATGTCGAATGTAGTATATCACCACATTCCTGGCACGTGGCCCCTAATTCTCGGTGGGAACATTATATACGTCTATAATGTTACATATCCTAGCCTAAGGCACCCTAACATGTCGAATGTAATATTTTACAACATTCCCGGCACTTCGGCCCCTACTTCTCGTGGGGCACGTTATATACGTCTATATCGCTATATATCCTAGCTTAAGGCAACCTAACATGTCGAATGTAATATTTTACAACATTCCCGTCACTTCGGTCCATACTTCTCTGTGGTAACATTATATACGTCTATAACTTTATATATCCTAGCCTGAGGCAACCTAACATCTCGGATGTAATATTTTACTACATACCTGGCACGTCGGCCGCTACTTCTCGGTGGGAACATTATATACGTCTATAACGATATATATCCTAGCCTAAGGCAACCCAACATGTAGAATGTAATATTTTACAACATTCCTGGCGTGTCGTCGCCTACTTCTCGATGGGGACATTATACACATCTATAACGTTGTATATCCTAACCTAAGGCAACCTAACATCTCGGATGTAATATTTTACAACATTCCTGACGCGTCGGTCCCTATTTCTCGGTGGGAACATTATATACGTCTATAACGTTATATATCCTAGCCTACGGCAACCTAACTTGTCGAATGTAATACTTTACAACATTCCTGGCGTGTGGTCGCCTACTTCTCGATGGGGACATTATATACATCTATAACGTTGTATATCCTAACCTAAGGCAACCTAACATCTCGGATGTAATATTTTACAACATTCTGGCGTGTCGTCGCCTGCTTCTCGATGGGGACACTATATACGTCTATAACGATATATATCCTAACCTAAGGGAACCTAACATCTCGGGTGTAATGTTTTACAACATTCCTGACACGTCGTCGCCTGCTTCTCGATGGGGACATTATATACGTCTATAATGTTGTATATCCTAACCTAAGCAACCTAACATCTTGGATGTAATATTTTACAACATTCCTGGCATGTCGGTCACTATGTCTCGGTGGGAACGTTATATACGTCTATAACGATATATATCCTAACCTAGGGGAACCTTACATCTCGGATGTAATATTTTACAACATTCCTGGCATGTCGGTCTCTACTTCTCGGTGGGAACATTGTATACGTCTATAACGATATATATCCTAGCCTAAGGCAGCCTAACATGTCGAATGTAATCTTTTACAACATTCCTAGCGTGTCGTCGCCCGCTTCTCGATGGGGACATTATATGCGTCTATAACGTTGTATATTCTAACCTAACGCAACCTATCATCTGGGATGTAATATTTTACAACATTCCTGGCGTGTCGTCGCCTACTTCTGGATGGGGACATTATATACATCTATAACGTTATATATCTTAACCTAAGGGAACCTAACATCTCGAATGTAATATTTTACAACATTCCTGGCATGTCGGTCCCTACTTCTCGGTGGAAACATTGTATACGTCTATAACGATGTATATACTACTCTAAGGCAACCTAACATCTCGGATGTAATATTTCACAACATTCCTGACGCGTCGATCCCTATTTCTCGGTGGGAACATTATATACGTCTATAACGTTATATATCCTAACCTACGGCAACCTAACATCTCGGATGTAATATTTTACAACATTCTGGCGTGTCGTCGCCTGCTTCTCGATGGGGACACTATATACGTCTATAACGATATATATCCTAACCTAAGGGAACCTAACATCTCGGGTGTAATGTTTTACAACATTCCTGACACGTCGTCGCTTGCTTCTCGATGGGGACATTATATACGTCTATAATGTTGTATATCCTAACCTAAGCAACCTAACATCTTGGATGTAATATTTTACAACATTCCTGGCATGTCGGTCACTATGTCTCGGTGGGAACGTTATATACGTCTATAACGATATATATCCTAACCTAGGGGAACCTTACATCTCGGATGTAATATTTTACAACATTCCTGGCATGTCGGTCTCTACTTCTCGGTGGGAACATTGTATACGTCTATAACGATATATATCCTAGCCTAAGGCAGCCTAACATGTCGAATGTAATCTTTTACAACATTCCTAGCGTGTCGTCGCCCGCTTCTCGATGGGGACATTATATGCGTCTATAACGTTGTATATTCTAACCTAACGCAACCTATCATCTGGGATGTAATATTTTACAACATTCCTGGCGTGTCGTCGCCTACTTCTGGATGGGGACATTATATACATCTATAACGTTATATATCTTAACCTAAGGGAACCTAACATCTCGAATGTAATATTTTACAACATTCCTGGCATGTCGGTCCCTACTTCTCGGTGGAAACATTGTATACGTCTATAACGATGTATATACTACTCTAAGGCAACCTAACATCTCGGATGTAATATTTCACAACATTCCTGACGCGTCGATCCCTATTTCTCGGTGGGAACATTATATACGTCTATAACGTTATATATCCTAACCTACGGCAACCTAACTTGTCGAATGTAATATTTTACAACATTCCTGGCGTGTGGTCGCCTACTTCTCGATGGGGACATTATATACATCTATAACGTTGTATATCCTAACCTAAGGCAACCTAACATCTCGGATGTAATATTTTACAACATTCTGGCGTGCCGTCGCCTGCTTCTCGATGGGGACATTATATACGTCTGTAACGTTGTATATTCTAACCTAACGCAACCTAACATCTGGGATGTAATATTTTACAACATTCCTGGCATGTCGGTCCCTACGTCTCCGTGGGTGCATTATATACGTCTGTAACGTTGTATATCCTAACCTAACGCAACCTAACATCTGGGATGTAATATTTTACAACATTCCTGGCGTGTCGTAGCCTACTTCTGGATGGGGACATTATATACGTCTATAACGTTGTATATCCTAACCTAAGGCAACCTAAAATCTGGGATGTATTATTTTACAACATTCCTGGCATGTCGGTACCTACGTCTCGGTGGGAACATTCTATATGTCTATAACGTTGTATATCCTAACCTAAGCGAACCTAACATCTCGGGTGTAATATTTTACATCATTCCTGACGCGTCGGCCCCTATTTCTCGGTGGGAACATTATATACGTCTATAACGTTATATATTATAACCAAAGGCAACCTAACATCTCTACCGTAATATTTTACAACATTCCTGGCGTGACGGCTCCTACTTCTCGATGGGGACATTATATACATCTATAACGTTATATATCTTAACCTAAGGGAACCTAACATCTCGGATGTAATATTTTACAACATTCCTGGCATGTCGGTCCCTACTTCTCGGTGGAAACTTTGTTTACGTCTATAACGATGTATATACTACTCTAAGGCAACCTAACATCTCGGATGTAATATTTTACAACATTCCTGACGCGTCGGTCCCTATTTCTCGGTGGGAACATTATATACGTCTATAACGTTATATATCCTAGCCTACGGCAACCTAACTTGTCGAATGTAATACTTTACAACATTCCTGGCGTGTGGTCGCCTACTTCTCGATGGGGACATTATATACATCTATAACGTTGTATATCCTAACCTAAGGCAACCTAACATCTCGGATGTAATATTTTACAACATTCTGGCGTGTCGTCGCCTGCTTCTCGATGGGGACATTATATACGTCTATAACGTTGTATATTCTAACCTAACGCAACGTAACATCTGGGATGTAATATTTTACAACATTCCTGGCATGTCGGTCCCTACGTCTCCGTGGGTGCATTATATACGTCTGTAACGTTGTATATCCTAACCTAACGCAACCTAACATCTGGGATGTAATATTTTACAACATTCCTGGCGTGTCGTTGCCTGCTTCTCGATGGGGACTTTATAAACGTCTATAACGTTATATATCCTAACCTAACGCAACCTAACATCTGGGATGTAATATTTATAACATTCCTGGCATGTCGGGCCCTACGTCTCGGTGGGAACGTTGAATACGTCTATAACGATATATATCCTAACCTAAGGGAACCTTACATCTCGGATGTAATATTTTACAACATTCCTGGCATGTCGGGCCCTACTTCTCGATCGGAACATTGTATACGTCTATAACGTTGTATATCCTAACCTAAGGGAACCTAACATCTCGGGTGTAATATTTTAGAACATTCCTGACGCGTCAGTCCCTATTTCTCGGTGGGAACATTATATACGTCTATAACGTTATATATCCTAGCCTAAGGCAACCTAACTTGTAGAATGTAATATTTTACAACAGTCCTGGCGTGTCGTCGCCTACTTCTGGATGGGGACATTATATACATCTATAACGTCATATATCCTAACCTAAGGGAAACAACATCTCGGGTGTAATATTTTACAACATTCCTAGCATGTCGGTCCCTACTTCTCGGTGGAAACATTGTATACGTCTATAACGATATATATCCTAGCCTAAGGCAACCTAACATCTCAGATGTAATATTTTACAACATTCTGGCGTGTCGTCGCCTGCTTCCCGATGGGGACATTATATACGTCTATAACGTTGTATATCCTAACCTAACGCAACCTAATATCTGGGATGTAATATTTTACAACATTCAAGGCATGTCGATCACTACGCTTCGATGGGAACATTATATACGTCTGTAACGATATATATCCTGACCAAAGGCAACCTAACATCTCGGATGTAATAGTTGACAACATTCCTGACGCGTCGGCCCCTATTTCTCGGTGGGAACATTATATACGTCTCTATCTTTGTATATCCTAACCTAAGGGAACCTAACATCTCGGGTGTAACATTCTACAACATTCCTGGCGCGTCGGCGCCTACTTCGCGGTGGGAGCATTATATACGTCTATAACTTTATATATCCCAACCTAAGGCAACCTAATTTCTCGGATGTAATATTTTACTACATTCCTGGCACGTCGGCCCCTACTTCTCTGTGGTAACATTATATACGCCTATAACGCTACATATCCTAGTATAAGGCAACCTAATATCTCGGATGTAGTATTTTCCCACATTCCTGGCGCGTCGGCCCCTAACTTATCGGTGGGAACATTATATACGTCTACAACGCTATATATCCTAGCCTAAGGCAAACTAACATGTCGAATGTAATATTTCACAACATTCCTGGCGGGTCGGCCCCACTTCTCGGTGGGAACATTATAAACGTCTATAACGTAATATATACTAACCTAACCCATTTTGCCCCTCGGTGATATTGTTTTACAGAATCCCGGCCGTGTCGGATCGTACTTCTCGGTGGGGACATTATATACGTCCATAACCTTATATATCCCAACCTAAGGCCGCCTAACATCTCGGATGCAGTATTTTACAACATTCCTGGCGTGCCGGCCCCTAAATCTCGGTGGGAACATTATATACGTCTAGAACGTAATATAACATAACCTAACCCATCTATCCCCCCGTTGGTAATGTTTTACAGAATACCGGTCGTTTCGTCCCGTACATCTCGGTGGGGACATTATATGCGTCTATAACGTTATATATCCCAACCTAAGGCAACATAACATCTCGGATGTAGTATTTCACAACATTCCTGGCGGGTCGGCCCCACTTCTCGGTGGGAACATTATATACTTTTATAACGCAATGTAACCTAACCTAACCCATCTAGACCCTCGCTGGTAATGTTTTACAGAATCTCGTTCGTGTCGCCCCGTACGTCTCTGTGCGGACATTATATGCGTCTGTATCGTTATATATCCTAACCTAAGACAACTTAACATCTCGAATGTAGTATTTTCCAACATTCCTGGCGGGTCGGCCCCTACTTCTCGGTGGGAACATTATATACGTCTATAACGTAATAGATCCTAACCTAACCCATCTAGACCCTCGCTGGTAATGTTTGACAGAATCCCGTTCGTGTCGTGCCCTACGTCTCGGTGCGGACATTATATACGTCTATAACGTTATTTTCCTATCCTAAGGCAACCTAACCTCTCGAATGTAGTATTTTCCCACATTTCTGGGGGGTCGGCCCCTACTTCTCGGTGGGCACATTATATACGTCTATATCGTAATATAGCCTAACCTAACCAATCTAGATCCTAGCTGGTAATGTTTTACAGAATCCCGTTCGTGTCGTCCCGTACGTCTCGGAGGGCACATTATATACGTCTATAACGAAATATAACCTAACCTAACCCGTCTTTCTCCTCGGTGATAATGCTTTACAGAATCCCATCCGTGTCGGACCGTACTTCTCGTTGTGGACATTATATACGTCTAGAACGGTATATAACCCAACCCAGGGCAACCTAACATCCCGAATGTAATATTTTCCTATATTCCTGGCGGGTCCGCCTCTACTTCTCGTTGGGAACATTATATACGTCTATAACCTAATATAACCTAACTTAACCCATCTAGACCCTCGCAGGTAATGTTTTACAGCATCCCGGTCGTGTCGGCCTGTACTTCTCGGTGGGGACATTATATTCGTCTATAACGTTATATATCCTAACGTAAGGCAACCTAACATCTCGAATGTAGTATTTTCCAACATTTCTGTCGGGTTGGCCCCTACTTCTCGGTGGGCACATTATATACGTCTATAACGTTATATATCCTAACCTGAGGCAACCTAACATGTCGAATGTAGTATATCACCACATTCCTGGCACGTGGCCCCTACTTCTCGGTGGGAACATTATATACGTCTATAATGTTACATATCCTAGCCTAAGGCACCCTAACATGTCGAATGTAATATTTTACAACATTCCCGGCACTTCGGCCCCTACTTCTCGTGGGGCACGTTATATACGTCTATATCGCTATATATCCTAGCTTAAGGCAACCTAACATGTCGAATGTAATATTTTACAACATTCCCGTCACTTCGGTCCCTACTTCTCTGTGGTAACATTATATACGTCTATAACTTTATATATCCTAGCCTGAGGCAACCTAACATCTCGGATGTAATATTTTACTACATACCTGGCACGTCGGCCGCTACTTCTCGGTGGGAACATTATATACGTCTATAACGATATATATCCTAGCCTAAGGCAACCCAACATGTAGAATGTAATATTTTACAACATTCCTGGCGTGTCGTCGCCTACTTCTCGATGGGGACATTATACACATCTATAACGTTGTATATCCTAACCTAAGGCAACCTAACATCTCGGATGTAATATTTTACAACATTCCTGACGCGTCGGTCCCTATTTCTCGGTGGGAACATTATATACGTCTATAACGTTATATATCCTAGCCTACGGCAACCTAACTTGTCGAATGTAATACTTTACAACATTCCTGGCGTGTGGTCGCCTACTTCTCGATGGGGACATTATATACATCTATAACGTTGTATATCCTAACCTAAGGCAACCTAACATCTCGGATGTAATATTTTACAACATTCTGGCGTGTCGTCGCCTGCTTCTCGATGGGGACACTATATACGTCTATAACGATATATATCCTAACCTAAGGGAACCTAACATCTCGGGTGTAATGTTTTACAACATTCCTGACACGTCGTCGCCTGCTTCTCGATGGGGACATTATATACGTCTATAATGTTGTATATCCTAACCTAAGCAACCTAACATCTTGGATGTAATATTTTACAACATTCCTGGCATGTCGGTCACTATGTCTCGGTGGGAACGTTATATACGTCTATAACGATATATATCCTAACCTAGGGGAACCTTACATCTCGGATGTAATATTTTACAACATTCCTGGCATGTCGGTCTCTACTTCTCGGTGGGAACATTGTATACGTCTATAACGATATATATCCTAGCCTAAGGCAGCCTAACATGTCGAATGTAATCTTTTACAACATTCCTAGCGTGTCGTCGCCCGCTTCTCGATGGGGACATTATATGCGTCTATAACGTTGTATATTCTAACCTAACGCAACCTATCATCTGGGATGTAATATTTTACAACATTCCTGGCGTGTCGTCGCCTACTTCTGGATGGGGACATTATATACATCTATAACGTTATATATCTTAACCTAAGGGAACCTAACATCTCGAATGTAATATTTTACAACATTCCTGGCATGTCGGTCCCTACTTCTCGGTGGGAACATTGTATACGTCTATAACGATATATATGCTAGCCTAAGGCAACCTAACATGTCGAATGTAATATTTTACAACATTCCTGTCGTGTCGTCGCCTGCTTCTCGATGGGGACATTATATACGTCTATAACGTTGTATATTCTAACCTAACGCAACCTAACATCTGGGATGTAATATTTTACAACATTCCTGGCATGTCGGTCCCTACGTCTCCGTGGGTGCATTATATACGTCTGTAACGTTGTATATCCTAACCTAACGCAACCTAACATCTGGGATGTAATATTTTACAACATTCCTGGCGTGTCGTAGCCTACTTCTGGATGGGGACATTATATACGTCTATAACGTTGTATATCCTAACCTAAGGCAACCTAAAATCTGGGATGTATTATTTTACAACATTCCTGGCATGTCGGTACCTATGTCTCGGTGGGAACATTCTATATGTCTATAACGATATATATCCTAACCTAAGGCAACCTAACATCTCGGACGTAATAGTTGGCAACATTCCTGGCTTGTCGGCCCCTATTTCTCGGTGGGAACATTATATACGTCTATAGCGTTATATATCCTAGCCTATGGCGACCTAACATGTCGAATGTAATATTTTACATCATTCCCTCCGTGTCGGCCCGTAGTTCTCGGTGGTAACATTACATACGACTATAACGGTATATATCCCAGCCTAAGGCAACCTAACATCTCGGATGTAATATTTTACAACATTCCTGGCATTTCGACCCGTAGTTCTCGGTGGTAACATTATATACGTCTATAACGTTATATATCCTATCCTAAGGCAACCTAACATCTCGGATGTAATATTTGACAACATTCCTGACGCGTCGGCCCATATTTCTCGGTGGGGACCTTATATACATCTGTATCGTTGTATATCCTAACCTACGCCAACCTAACATGTCGAATGTAATATTTTACAACATTCCTGGCGTGTCGTCGCCTACTTCTCGATGGGGACATTATATACATCTATAACCTTGTATATCCTAACCTAAGGCAACCTAACATCTCGGATGTAATATTTTACAACATTCCTGGCATGTCGGTCACTACGTCTCGGTGGTAACATTATATACGTCTATAACGTTATATATCCTAGCCTAAGGCAACCTAACATCTCGGATGTAATATTTGACAACATTCCTGACGCGTCGGCCCCTATTTCTCGGTGGGGACCTTATATACATCTATATCGTTGTATATCCTAACCTAAGCCAACCTAACATGTCGAATGTAATATTTTACAACATTCCTGACGTGTCGTCGCCTACTTCTCGATGGGGACATTATATACATCTATAACGTTGTATATCCTAACCTAAGGCAACCTGACATCTCGGATGTAATATTTTACGACATTCCTGGCATGTCGGTCACTACGTCTCGATGGGGACATTATATACGTCTATAACGTTGTATATGCTAACCTAAGGCAAACCTAATATCTCGAATGTAATATTGTACAACATTCCTGGCATGTCGGTCCCTACTTCTCTATGGGAACATTGTATACGTCAATAACGATATATGTCCTAGCCTATTGCAACCTAACATCTCTTATGTAATGTTTTACAGCATTCCTGGCGTGTCGTCGCCTGCTTCTCGCTGGGGACATTATATACGTCTATATCGTTATATATCCTAGCCTAAGGCAACCTAACATGTCGGATGTAATATTTTACAACATTCCTGGCGTGTCGTCGCCTACTTCTCGATGGGGACATTATATACATCTATAACGTTGTATATCCTAACCTAAGGCAACCTAACATCTCGAATGTAATATTTTACAACATTCCTGGCATATCGGTCCCTACTTCTCGGTGGGAACATTGTATACGTCTATAACGATATATATCCTAACCTAAGGCAACCTAACATCTCCGGTGTAATATTTTACAACATTCCTGACGCGTTGGCACCTATTTCTCGGTGGGAACATTATATACGTCTATAGCTTTATATATCCTAGCCTAAGGCGACCTAACATGTCGGATGTAACATTTTACATCATTCCTGGCGTGTCGGCCCGTAGTTCTCGGTGGTAACATTGCATACGTCTATAACGTTGTATATCCTAGCCTATGGCAACCTAACATGTCGAATGTAATGTTTTACAACATTCCTGGCGTGTCGCCGCCTACTTCTGGATGGGGACATTATATACATCTATAACGTTGTATATCCTAACCTAAGGTAACCTAACATCTCGGATGTAATATTTGACAACATTCCTGGCGTGTCGGCCCGTACGTCTCGGTCGGAACATTCTATACGTCTATAAGGTTGTATGTCCTAACCTAAGGGAACCTAACATTTCGGATGTAATATTTTACAGCATTCCTGGCGTGTCCGCCCGTACCTCTCGGTGGGGAAATTATATACGTCTATAACGTTGTATATCCTAACCTAACGCAACCAAACATCTGGGGTGTAATATTTTACAACATTCCTGGCATGACGGTCCCTACGTGTCGGTGGGAACGTTATATACGTCTATAACGATATATATCCTAACCTAAGGGAACTTTACATCTCGGATGTAATATTTTACAACATTCCTGGCATGTCGGGCCCTACTTCTCGGTGGGAACATTGTATACGTCTATAACGATATATATCCTAGCCTAAGGCAACCTAACATGTCGAATGTAATATTTTACAACATTCCTGTCGTGTCGTCGCCTGCTTCACGATGGGGACATTATATACGTCTATAACGTTGTATATTCTAACCTAACGCAACCTAACATCTGGGATGTAACATTTTACTACATTCCTGGCGTGTCGGCCCGTAGTTCTCGGTGGTAACATTGCATACGTCTATAACGTTGTATATCCTAGCCTATGGCAACCTAACATGTCGAATGTAATGTTTTACAACATTCCTGGCGTGTCGTCGCCTACTTCTGGATGGGGACATTATATACATCTATAACGTTGTATATCCTAACCTAAGGTAACCTAACATCTCGGATGTAGTATTTGACAACATTCCTGGCGTGTCGGCCCGTACGTCTCGGTCGGAACATTCTATACGTCTATAAGGTTGTATGTCCTAACCTAAGCGAACCTAACATTTCGGATGTAATATTTTACAGCATTCCTGGCGTGTCCGCCCGTACCTCTCGGTGGGGAAATTATATACGTCTATAACGTTGTATATCCTAACCTAACGCAACCAAACATCTGGGGTGTAATATTTTACAACATTCCTGGCATGACGGTCCCTACGTGTCGGTGGGAACGTTATATACGTCTATAACGATATATATCCTATCCTAAGGGAACTTTACATCTCGGATGTAATATTTTACAACATTCCTGGCATGTCGGGCCCTACTTCTCGGTGGGAACATTGTATACGTCTATAACGATATATATCCTAGCCTAAGGCAACCTAACATGTCGAATGTAATATTTTACAACATTCCTGTCGTGTCGTCGCCTGCTTCACGATGGGGACATTATATACGTCTATAACGTTGTATATTCTAACCTAACGCAACCTAACATCTGGGATGTAACATTTTACTACATTCCTGGCGTGTCGGCCCGTAGTTCTCGGTGGTAACATTGCATACGTCTATAACGTTGTATATCCTAGCCTATGGCAACCTAACATGTCGAATGTAATGTTTTACAACATTTCTGGCGTGTCGTCGCCTACTTCTGGATGGGGACATTATATACATCTATAACGTTGTATATCCTAACCTAAGGTAACCTAACATCTCGGATGTAATATTTGACAACATTCCTGGCGTGTCGGCCCGTACGTCTCGGTCGGAACATTCTATACGTCTATAAGGTTGTATGTCCTAACCTAAGGGAACCTAACATTTCGGATGTAATATTTTACAGCATTCCTGGCGTGTCCGCCCGTACCTCTCGGTGGGGAAATTATATACGTCTATAACGTTGTATATCCTAACCTAACGCAACCAAACATCTGGGGTGTAATATTTTACAACATTCCTGGCATGACGGTCCCTACGTGTCGGTGGGAACGTTATATACGTCTATAACGATATATATCCTAACCTAAGGGAACTTTACATCTCGGATGTAATATTTTACAACATTCCTGGCATGTCGGGCCCTACTTCTCGGTGGGAACATTGTATACGTCTATAACGATATATATCCTAGCCTAAGGCAACCTAACATGTCGAATGTAATATTTTACAACATTCCTGTCGTGTCGTCGCCTGCTTCACGATGGGGACATTATATACGTCTATAACGTTGTATATTCTAACCTAACGCAACCTAACATCTGGGATGTAACATTTTACAACATTCCTGGCATGTCGGTCCCTACGTCTCCGTGGGTGCATTATATACGTCTGTAACGTTGTATATCCTAACCTAACGCAACCTAACATCTGGGATGTAATATTTTACAACATTCCTGGCGTGTCGTCGCCAACTTCTGGATGGGGACATTATATACATCTATAACGTTATATATCTTAACCTAAGGGAACCTAACATCTCGGATGTAATATTTTACAACATTCCTGGCATGTCGGTCCCTACTTCTCGGTGGAAACATTGTACACGTCTATAACGATGTATATACTACTCTAAGGCAACCTAACATCTCGGATGTAATATTTTACAACATTCCTGGCGCTTCGGCTGCTACTTTTCGGTGGGAACATTATATACGTCTATAACGTTACATATCCTAACGTATGGCAACAAAACATCTCGGATGTTACATTTTACAACATTCCTGGCGTGTCGTCGCCTGCTTCTCGATGGGGACTTTATATACGTCTATAACGTTGTATATCCTAACCTAACGCAACCGAACATCTGGGGTGTAATATTTTACAACATTCCTGGCATGTCGGTCCCTACGTGTCGGTGGGAACGTTATATACGTCTATAACGATATATATCCTAACCTAAGGGAACTTTACATCTCGGATGTAATATTTTACAACATTCCTGGCATGTCGGGCCCTACTTCTCGGTGGGAACATTGTATACGTCTATAACGATATATATCCTAGCCTAAGGCAACCTAACATGTCGAATGTAATATTTTACAACATTCCTGTCGTGTCGTCGCCTGCTTCACGATGGGGACATTATATATGTCTATAACGTTGTATATTGTAACCTAACGCAACCTAACATCTGGGATGTAACATTTTACTACATTCCTTGCGTGTCGTCGCCAACTTCTGGATGGGGACATTATATGCGTCTATAACGTTGTATATACTAACCTAACGCAACCTAACATTTGGGATGTAATATTTTACAACATTGCTGACGCGTCAGCCCCTATTTCTTGGTGGGATCATTGTATACGTCTATAACGTTGTATATCCTAACCTAAGGGAACCTAACTTCTCGGGTGTAATATTTTACAACATTCCTGGCATGTCGGTCCCTACTTCTCGGTGGGAACATTGTATACGTCTATAACGATATATATGCTAGCCTAAGGCAACCTAACATGTCGAATGTAATATTTTACAACATTCCTGGCGTGTCGTCGCCTACTTCTCGATGGGGACATTATATACATCTATAACCTTGTATATACTAACCTAACGCAACCTAACATCTGGGATGTAATGTTTTACAACATTCCTGGCATGTCGGTCCCTACGTCTCCGTGGGTACATTGTATACGTCGATAACGTTGTATATCCTAACCTAACGCAACCTAACATCTGGGATGTAATATTTTACAACATTCTTGGCATGTCGGTCCCTACGTCTCGGTGGGAACGTTATATACGTCTATAACGATATATATCCTAACCTAGGGGAACCTTACATCTCGGATGTAATATTTTACAACATTCCTGGCATGTCGGTCTCTACTTCTCGGTGGGAACATTGTATACGTCTATAACGATGTATATCCTAGCCTAAGGCAACCTAACATGTGGAATGTAATCTTTTACAACATTCCTAGCGTGTCGTCGCCTGCTTCTCGATGGGGACATTATATACGTCTATAACCTTGTATATACTAACCTAACGCAACTTAACATCTGGGATGTCATATTTTACAACATTCCTGGCATGTCGGTCCCTACGTCTCCGTAGTTACATTATATACGTCTATAACGTTGTATATCATAACCTAACGCAACCTAACATCTGGGATGTAATATTTTAAAACATTCCTGGCATGTCGGTCCCTACTTCTCGGTGGGAATATTGTATACGTCTATAACGATATATATCCTAGCCTAAGGCAACCTAACATGTCGAATGTAATATTTTACATCATTCCCTCCGTGTCGGCCCGTAGTTCTCTGTGGTAACATTACATACGACTATAACGGTATATATCCTAGCCTAAGGCAACCTGACATCTCGGATGTAATATCTTGCAGCATTCCTGGCGTGTCCGCCCGTACTTCTCGGTGGGGACATTATATACGTCTATAACGGTGTATACCCTAACCTAAGGGAACCTAACATCTCGGATGTAATATTTTACAACATTCTGGCGTGTCGTCGCCCGCTTCTCGATGGGGACATTATATACGTCTATAACGTTGTATATGCTAACCTAACGCAACCAAACATCTGGGGTGTAATATTTTACAACATTCCTGGCATGACGGTCCCTACGTGTCGGTGGGAACGTTATATACGTCTATAACGATATATATCCTAACCTAAGGGAACTTTACATCTCGGATGTAATATTTTACAACATTCCTGGCATGTCGGGCCCTACTTCTCGGTGGGAACATTGTATACGTCTATAACGATATATATCCTAGCCTAAGGCAACCTAACATGTCGAATGTAATATTTTACAACATTCCTGTCGTGTCGTCGCCTGCTTCACGATGGGGACATTATATACGTCTATAACGTTGTATATTCTAACCTAACGCAACCTAACATCTGGGATGTAACATTTTACTACATTCCTGGCGTGTCGTCGCCAACTTCTGGATGGGGACATTATATACATCTATAACGTTATATATCTTAACCTAAGGGAACCTAACATCTCGGATGTAATATTTTACAACATTCCTGGCATGTCGGTCCCTACTTCTCGGTGGAAATATTGTACACGTCTATAACGATGTATATACTACTCTAAGGCAACCTAACATCTCGGATGTAATATTTTACAACATTCCTGGCGCTTCGGCTGCTACTTTTCGGTGGGAACATTATATACGTCTATAACGTTACATATCCTAACGTATGGCAACAAAACATCTCGGACGTTACATTTTACAACATTCCTGGCGTGTCGTCGCCTGCTTCTCGATGGGGACTTTATATTCGTCTATAACGTTGTATATCCTAACCTAACGCAACCGAACATCTGGGGTGTAATATTTTACAACATTCCTGGCATGTCGGTCCCTACGTGTCGGTGGGAACGTTATATACGTCTATAACGATATATATCCTAACCTAAGGGAACTTTACATCTCGGATGTAATATTTTACAACATTCCTGGCATGTCGGGCCCTACTTCTCGGTGGGAACATTGTATACGTCTATAACGATATATATCCTAGCCTAAGGCAACCTAACATGTCGAATGTAATATTTTACAACATTCCTGTCGTGTCGTCGCCTGCTTCACGATGGGGACATTATATATGTCTATAACGTTGTATATTGTAACCTAACGCAACCTAACATCTGGGATGTAACATTTTACTACATTCCTTGCGTGTCGTCGCCAACTTCTGGATGGGGACATTATATGCGTCCATAACGTTGTATATACTAACCTAACGCAACCTAACATTTGGGATGTAATATTTTACAACATTGCTGACGCGTCAGCCCCTATTTCTTGGTGGGATCATTGTATACGTCTATAACGTTGTATATCCTAACCTAAGGGAACCTAACTTCTCGGGTGTAATATTTTACAACATACCTGGCGCTTCGGCTGCTACGTTTCGGTGGGAACATTATATACGTCTATAACGTTACATAGCCTAACGCATGGCAAAATAATATCTCGGATGTTATATTTTACAACATTCCTGGCGTGTCGTCGCCTGCTTCTCGATGGGGACTTTATATACGTCGATAACGTTGTATATCCTAACCCAACGCAACCTATCATCTGGGATGTAATATTTTACAACATTCTTGGCATGTCGGTTCCTACGTCTCGGTGGGAACGTTATATACGTCTATAACGATATATACCCTAACCTAGGGGAACCTTACATCTCGGATGTAATATTTTACAACATTCCTGGCATGTCGGTCTCTACTTCTCGGTGGGAACATTGTATACGTCTATAACGATGTATATCCTAGCCTAAGGCAACCTAACATGTCGAATGTAATCTTTTACAACATTCCTAGCGTGGCGTCGCCTGCTTCTCGATGGGGACATTATATACGTCTATAACCTTGTATATACTAACCTAACGCAACTTAACATCTGGGATGTCATATTTTACAACATTCCTGGCATGTCGGTCCCTACGTCTCCGTGGTTACATTATATACGTCTATAACGTTGTATATCATAACCTAACGCAACCTAACATCTGGGATGTAATATTTTAAAACATTCCTGGCATGTCGGTCCCTACTTCTCGGTGGGAATATTGTATACGTCTATAACGATATATATCCTAGCCTAAGGCAACCTAACATGTCGAATGTAATATTTTACATCATTCCCTCCGTGTCGGCCCGTAGTTCTCTGTGGTAACATTACATACGACTATAACGGTATATATCCTAGCCTAAGGCAACCTGACATCTCGGATGTAATATCTTGCAGCATTCCTGGCGTGTCCGCCCGTACTTCTCGGTGGGGACATTATATACGTCTATAACGGTGTATACCCTAACCTAAGGGAACCTAACATCTCGGATGTAATATTTTACAACATTCTGGCGTGTCGTCGCCCGCTTCTCGATGGGGACATTATATACGTCTATAACGTTGTATATCCTAACCTAACGCAACCAAACATCTGGGGTGTAATATTTTACAACATTCCTGGCATGACGGTCCCTACGTGTCGGTGGGAACGTTATATAAGTCTATAACGATATATATCCTAACCTAAGGGAACTTTACATCTCGGATGTAATATTTTACAACATTCCTGGCATGTCGGGCCCTACTTCTCGGTGGGAACATTATATAAGTCTATATCGTAATATAACCTAACCTAACCCATTTTGCCTCTCGGTGATACGGTTTTACAGAATCCCGTTCGTGTCGTACCGTACGTCTCGGTGCGGACATTGTATAAGTCTATAACGTTATATATCTTAACCTAAGGCAACCTAACAACTCGAATGTAGTATTTTACCACATTCCAGGCGGATCGGCCCCTACATCTCGGTGGGAACATTATATACGTCTATAATGTAATATAACCTAACCTAACCGATTTACCCCCTCGCTGGTAATGTTTTACAGAATCCAGTACGTGTCGTCTCGTTCGTCTCGGTAGGGACGTTGTATGCGTCTATAACATTATATATCCTAACCTAAGGCAACCTAACATCTGGGATGTAGTATTTTACAACATTCCTGGCGGGTCGGCCTCTACTTTTCGGTGGGAACATGGTATACGTCTATAACGTTTTATATCCTCACCTAAGGCAAACTAACATCTCGAATGTAGTATTTTACAACATTCCTGGCATGTCGGTCCCTACATCTCGGTGGGAACTTTCTATACGTCTATAACGTTGTATATCCTAACCTAAGGGAACCTAACATTTCGGGTGTAATATTTTACAACATTCCTAACGCGTCGGCCCCTATTCCTCGGTGGGAATATTATATACGTCTATAACGTTACATATCCTAGCCTAAGGAAACCTAACATGTCGAATGTAATATTTTACAACATTCTGGCGTGTCGTCGCCTGCTTCTCGAAGGGGACATTATATACGTCTATAACGTTGTATATCCCAACCTGACGTAACCTAACATCTGGGATGTAATATTTTACAACATTCCTGACGCGTCGGCCCCTATTTCTCGGTGGGAACATTATATACGTCTATCACGTTACATATCCTAGCCTAAGGCAACCTAACATATCGGATGTAATATTTTACAACATTCTGGCGTGTCGTCGCCTGCTTCTTGAAGGGGACATTATATACGTCTATAACGTTGTATATCCTAACCTAACGCAACCTAACATCTGGGTTGTTTTATTTTACAACATTCCTGACGCGTCGGTCCCTACTTCTCGGTGGGAATATTGTATACGTCCATAACGATATATGTCCTAGCCTAAGGTAACCTATCATCGCGCATGTAATATTTTACAACATTCCTGTCGTGTCGTCCCGTAGTTCTAGGTGATAACATTATATGCGTGTATAACATTATATATCCTAGCCTAAGGAAACCTAACATGTCAAATGTAAAATTTTACAACACTCCTGGCGTGTCGTCGCCTACTTCTGGATGAGGACATTATATACATCTATAACTTTGTATATCCTAACCTAAAGCAACCTATCAACTCGGATGTAATAGTTTACCACATTCCTGGCGGTCCCTACATCTCCGTGGGAACGCTCCATACGTCTATAACGTTGTATATCCTAACCCAAGGGAACCTAACATTTCGGGTGTAATATTTTACAACATTCCTGACGCGTCGGCCCCTATTTCTCGTTGGGAATATTATATACGTCTATAACGTTACATATCCTAGCCTAAGGCAACCTAACATGTCGAATGTAATATTTTACAACATTCTGGCGTGTCGTCGCCTGCTTCTCGATGGGGACATTAGATACGTCTATAACGTTGTATATCCTAACATATCGGAACCCTAACATCTCGGACGTAATATTTGACAACATTCTGGCGTGTCGTCGCCTTCTTCTCGATGGGGACATTATATACGTCTATAACGTTGTATATCCTAACCCAAAGCAACCTAACTTCTGGGATATAATGTGTTACAACATTCCTGGCATGTCGGTCCCCACGTCTCGGTGGGAACATTATATAAGTCTATAACGATATATATCCTAACCTAAAACAACCTAACAACTCGGATGTAATAGTTTACAACATTCCTGGCATGTCGGTTCCTACATCTCGGTGGGAACATTCTATACGTCTATAACGTTGTATATACTAACCTAAGGGAACCTAACATCTCGGGTGTAATATTTTACAACATTCCTAACGCGTCGGCCCCTATTTCTCGGTTTCGAACATTATATACGTCTATAACGTTATATACTAGCGTAAGGCGACCTAACATCTCGGATGTAATATTTTTCAACATTCCTGGTGTGTCGGCACTTAGCTCTCCGAGGGAACATTATATACGTCTATAACGTTATATATCCTAACCTAAGGCAACCTAAAATCTCGGATGTAATATTTTACTACATTCCTGGCACGTCGGCCCCTACTTCTCGGTGGGAATATTATATACGTCTATAACGTAATAGAACCTAATCTAACCCATCTAGACCCTCGCTGGTAATGTTGTACGGAATCCCGTTCGTGTCGCCCCGTACGTCACGGTGCGGACATTATATACGTCTATAACGTTATATATCCTAACCTAAGGCAACCTAATATCTCGAATGTAGTATTTCACAACATTCCTGGCGGGTCAGCCCCACTTCTCGCTGGGAACATTATATACGTCTATAACGCAATATAACCTAACCTAACCCATCTAGCTCCTCGGCGGTAATGTTTTACAAAATCCCGTTTGTGTCGTCCCGTACGTCTCGGTGCGGACATTGTATAAGTCTATAACGTTATATGTACTAACCTAAGGCAATCTAACATCTGGGATGTAGTATTTTGCAACATACCTGGCGGGTCGGATCCTAATTCTGGGTGGGAACATTATATACGTCTATACCGTTGTATATCCTAACCTAAGTAACCTAACATCTCGGATGTAGTATTTTCCAACATTCCTGGCGGGTCGGCCCCTACTTCTCGGGAGGAACATTATATACGTCTATAACCTAATATAACCTAACCTAACGCATCTAGACTCTCGCTGGTAATGTTTTACAGAATGCCGTTCGTGTCGTCCCCTATGTCTCGGTGGGGACATTATATGCGTCTATAACGTTATATGTAGTATCCTAAGGCAACCTAGCATCTGGAATGTAGTATTTTACAATATTCCAAGCGGGTCGGCCCCTACTTCTCAGTGGGAACATTATATACGTTTGTAACTTTATATATCGCAACCTAAGGCAACCTAACATCTCGAATGTAGTATTTGCCAACATTCCGACCAGGTCGGCCCCACTTATCGGTGGGAACATTATATACGTCAATAACGTAATATAACCTAACCTAATCCATCTAGCCCCTCGCTGGTAATGTTTTATAGAATCCCGGTCATGTCGTCCCGTACTTCTCGGTGGGGACACTATATAGATCTCTAACGTTATACATCCTAACCTAAGGCAATCTAACATCTCGAATCTAGTATTTTACAACATTCCATGAGGTTCGGCCCCTACTTCTGAGTGGGAACATTATATACGTCTATATCGTAATATAACCTAACCTAACCCATTTTGCCCCTCGGTGATAATGTTTTACAGAATCCCCGTCGTGTCGGCCCAACTTCTCGGTGGGAACATTATATACGTCTATAACATGATATAACCTACCCTAACCCATCTAGCCGCTCGCTCGTAATGTTTTACAGAATCCAGGTCGTGTCGTCCCGTACTTCTCGATGGGGACATTATATACGTTTATAACGTTATACATACTAACCTAAGGCAACTTAACATCTCGGATGTAGTATTTTCCAACATTCCTGGCGGGTCGGCCCCTAAACCTCGGTGGGCACATTATATACGTCTATAACGTTGTATATATTACCATAAGGCAACCAAACATCTCGAGTGTAGTATTTCACAACATTCCTGTCGGGTCGGCCCCACTTCTCGGTGGGAACATTATATACGTCTATAACGTAATATAAACTAACCTAACCCATCTAGTCCCTCGCTGGTAATGTTTTACAGAATCCCTGTCGTGTCGGCCCGTACTTCTCGGTGGGGACACTATATACGTCTATAACGTTGTATATAATACCATAAGGATACCTAACATCTCGAATGTAGTATTTCACAACATTCTTGGCGGGTCGGCACCACTTCTCGGTGGGAACATTATATACGTCTATAACGTAATATGACCTAACCTAACCCATCTAGCCCCTCCCTGATAATGTTTTACAGAATCCCGGTGGTGTCGGACCGTACTTCTCGGTGGCGACATTATATACGTCTATAACGCTATATATCCCAACCTAAGGCAACCTAACATCTCGGATGTAGTGTTTTCCAACATTCCTGGCGAGTCGGACCCTAAACCTCGGTGGGCACATTATATACGTCTATAACGTTGTATATATTACCATAAGGCAACCTAACATCTCGAATGTAGTATTTCACAACATTCCTGGCGGCTCGGCCTCTACTTTTCGGTGGGAACATTATATACGTCCATAACGTAATATAACCTAACCTAACCCATCTAGCCCCTCGGTGGTAATGTTTTACAGAATCCCGTTCGTGTCGTCCCGTACGTCTCGGTGCGGACATTATATACGTCTATAACGTTATATATCCTAACCTAAGGCAACCCAACATCTCGAATGTAGTATTTTACAACATTCCAGGCCGGTCGGCCCCTACTTCTCGGTGGGGACATTATATACGTCTATACCGTTGTATATCCTAACCTAAGTAACCTAACATCTCGGATGTAGTATTTTCCAACATTCCTGGCGGGTCGGTCCCTACTTCTAGGGAGGAACATTATATACGTCTATAACCTAATATAACCTAACCTAACGCATTTAGACTCTCGCTGGTAATGTTTTACAGAATCTCGTTCGTGTCGTCCCGTACATCACTTTGCGGTCATTATGTAGGTCTATAACGTTATATATCCTAACCTAAGGCAACCTAACATCTCGATTGTAGTATTTTAAAAATTCCAGACGGGTCGGCCCCTACTTCTCAGTGGGAACATTATATACGTCTGTAACTTTATATATCGCAACCTAAGGCAACATAACTTCTCGGATGTAGTATTTGCCAACATTCCGAGCAGGTCGGCCCCACTTCTCGGTGGGAACATTATATACGTCAATAACGTAATATAACCTAACCTAATCCATCTAGCCCCTCGCTGGTAATGTTTTATAGAATCCTGGTCATGTCGTCCCGTACTTCTCTGTGGGGACACTATATAGATCTCTAACGTTATACATCCTAACCTAAGGCAATCTAACATCTCGAATCTAGTATTTTACAACATTCCATGAGGTTCGGCCCCTACTTCTGAGTGGGAACATTATATACGTCTATATCGTAATATAACCTAACCTAACCCATTTTGCCCCTCGGTGATAATGTTTTACAGAATCCCCGTCGTGTCGGTCCGTACTTCTCGGTGGGGACATCATATGCGTCAATAACGTTTAATATCCAAACCTAAGGCAACCTAACATCTCGGATGTAGTATTTTCCAAATTCCTGGCGGGTCGGCCCCTACTTCTCGGTGGGCACATTATATACGTCCATAACGTAATATAAAACAACCTAACCCATCTAGACTCTCACTGGTAATGCTTTACAGAATCCCAGTCGTGTCGGCCCAACTTCTCGGTGGGAACATTATATACGTCTATAACATAATATAACCTACCCTAACCCATCTAGCCGCTCGCTGGTAATGTTTTACAGAATCCAGTACGTGTCGTCTCGTTCGTCACGGTAGGGACATTGTATGCGTCTATAACGTTATATATCCTAACCTAAGGCAACCTAACATCTGGGATGTTGTATTTTACAATATTCCTGGCGGGTCGGCCTCTACTTTTCGGTGGGAACATGGTATACGTCTATAACGTTTTATATCCTCACCTAAAACAACCTAACAACTCGGATGTAATAGTTTACAACATTCCTGGCATGTCGGTTCCTACATCTCGGTGGGAACATTCTATACGTCTATAACGTTGTATATACTAACCTAAGGGAACCTAACATCTCGGGTGTAATATTTTACAACATTCCTGACGCGTCGGCCCCTATTTCTCGGTTTCGAACATTATATACGTCTATAACGTTATATACTAGCGTAAGGCGACCTAACATCTCGGATGTAATATTTTTCAACATTCCTGGTGTGTCGGCACTTAGCTCTCCGAGGGAACATTATATACGTCTATAACGTTATATATCCTAACATAAGGCAACCTAAAATCTCGGATGTAATATTTTACTACATTCCTGGCACGTCGGCACCTACTTCTCGGTGGGAATATTATATACGTCTATAACGTAATAGAACCTAATCTAACCCATCTAGACCCTCGCTGGTAATGTTGTACGGAATCCCGTTCGTGTCGCCCCGTACGTCACGGTGCGGACATTATATACGTCTATAACGTTATATATCCTAACCTAAGGCAACCTAATATCTCGAATGTAGTATTTCACAACATTCCTGGCGGGTCAGCCCCACTTCTCGCTGGGAACATTATATACGTCTATAACACAATATAACCTAACCTAACCCATCTAGCTCCTCGGCGGTAATGTTTTACAAAATCCCGTTCGTGTCGTCCCGTACGTCTCGGTGCGGACATTGTATAAGTCTATAACGTTATATGTACTAACCTAAGGCAATCTAACATCTGGGATGTAGTATTTTGCAACATACCTGGCGGGTCGGATCCTAATTCTGGGCGGGGAACATTATATACGTCTATACCGTTGTATATCCTAACCTAAGTAACCTAACATCTCGGATGTAGTATTTTCCAACATTCCTGGCGGGTCGGCCCCTACTTCTCGGGAGGAACATTATATACGTCTATAACCTAATATAACCTAACCTAACGCATCTAGACTCTCGCTGGTAATGTTTTACAGAATGCCGTTCGTGGCGTCCCCTATGTCTCGGTGGGGACATTATATGCGTCTATAACGTTATATGTAGTATCCTAAGGCAACCTAGCATCTGGAATGTAGTATTTTACAATATTCCAAGCGGGTCGGCCCCTACTTCTCAGTGGGAACATTATATACGTTTGTAACTTTATATATCGCAACCTAAGGCAACCTAACATCTCGAATGTAGTATTTGCCAACATTCCGACCAGGTCGGCCCCACTTATCGGTGGGAACATTATATACGTCAATAACGTAATATAACCTAACCTAATCCATCTAGCCCCTCGCTGGTAATGTTTTATAGAATCCCGGTCATGTCGTCCCGTACTTCTTGGTGGGGACACTATATAGATCTCTAACGTTATACATCCTAACCTAAGGCAATCTAACATCTCGAATCTAGTATTTTACAACATTCCATGAGGTTCGGCCCCTACTTCTGAGTGGGAACATTATATACGTCTATATCGTAATATAACCTAACCTAACCCATTTTGCCCCTCGGTGATAATGTTTTACAGAATCCCCGTCGTGTTGGCCCGTACTTCTTGGTGGGGACATCATATGCGTCAATAACGTTATATATCCAAACCTAAGGCAACCTAACATCTCGGATGTAGTGTTTTCCAACATTCCTGGCGAGTCGGACCCTAAACCTCGGTGGGCACATTATATACGTCTATAACGTTGTATATATTACCATAAGGCAACCAAACATCTCGAATGTAGTATTTCACAACATTCCTGTCGGGTCGGCCCCACTTCTCGGTGGGAACATTATATACGTCTATAACGTAATATAAACTAACCTAACCCATCTAGTCCCTCGCTGGTAATGTTTTACAGAATCCCTGTCGTGTCGGCCCGTACTTCTCGGTGGGGACACTATATACGTCTATAACGTTGTATATAACACCATAAGGATACCTAACATCTCGAATGTAGTATTTCACAACATTCTTGGCGGGTCGGCACCACTTCTCGGTGGGAACATTATATACGTCTATAACGTAATATGACCTAACCTAACCCATCTAGCCCCTCCCTGATAATGTTTTACAGAATCCCGGTGGTGTCGGACCGTACTTCTCGGTGGCGACATTATATACGTCTATAACGCTATATATCCCAACCTAAGGCAACCTAACATCTCGGATGTAGTGTTTTCCAACATTCCTGGCGAGTCGGACCCTAAACCTCGGTGGGCACATTATATACGTCTATAACGTTGTATATATTACCATAAGGCAACCTAACATCTCGAATGTAGTATTTCACAACATTCCTGGCGGCTCGGCCTCTACTTTTCGGTGGGAACATTATATACGTCCATAACGTAATATAACCTAACCTAACCCATCTAGCCCCTCGGTGGTAATGTTTTACAGAATCCCGTTCGTGTCGTCCCGTACGTCTCCGTGCGGACATTATATACGTCTATAACGTTATATATCCTAACCTAAGGCAACCCAACATCTCGAATGTAGTATTTTACAACATTCCAGGCCGGTCGGCCCCTACTTCTCGGTGGGAACATTATATACGTCTATACCGTTGTATATCCGAACCTAAGTAACCTAACATCTCGGATGTAGTATTTTCCAACATTCCTGGCGGGTCGGCCCCTACTTCTCGGGAGGAACATTATATACGTCTATAACCTAATATAACCTAACCTAACGCATTTAGACTCTCGCTGGTAATGTTTTACAGAATCTCGTTCGTGTCGTCCCGTACATCACTGTGCGGTCATTATGTAGGTCTATAACGTTATATATCCTAACCTAAGGCAACCTAACATCTCGATTGTAGTATTTTAAAAATTCCAGACGGGTCGGCCCCTACTTCTCAGTGGGAACATTATATACGTCTGTAACTTTATATATCGCAACCTAAGGCAACCTAACTTCTCGGATGTAGTACTTGCCAACATTCCGAGCAGGTCGGCCCCACTTCTCGGTGGGAACATTATATACGTCAATAACGTAATATAACCTAACCTAATCCATCTAGCCCCTCGCTGGTAATGTTTTATAGAATCCTGGTCATGTCGTCCCGTACTTCTCGGTGGGGACACTATATAGATCTCTAACGTTATACATCCTAACCTAAGGCAATCTAACATCTCGAATCTAGTATTTTACAACATTCCATGGGGTTCGGCCCCTACTTCTGAGTGGGAACATTATATACGTCTATAACATAATATAACCTACTCTAACCCATCTAGCCGCTCGCTGGTAATGTTTTACAGAATCCAGTACGTGTCGTCTCGTTCGTCTCGGTACGGACATTGTATGCGTCTATAACGTTTTATATCCTCACCTAAGGCAAACTAACATCTCGAATGTAGTATTTTACAACATTCCTGGCATGTCGGTCCCTACATCTCGGTGGGAAATTTCTATACGTCTATAACGTTGTATATCCTAACCTAAGGGAACCTAACATTTCGGGTGTAATATTTTACAACATTCCTGACGCGTCGGCCCCTATTTCTCGGTGGGAATATTATATACGTCTATAACGTTACATATCCTAGCCTAAGGAAAGCTAACATGTCGAATGTAATATTTTACAACATTCTGGCGTGTCGTCGCCTGCTTCTCGATGGGGACATTAGATACGTCTATAACGTTGTATATCCTAACCTAAGGGAACCTAACATCTCGGATGTAATATTTTACAACATTCTGGCGTGTAGTCGCCTTCTTCTCGAAGGGGACATTATATACGTCTATAACGTTGTACATCCTAACCCAAAGCAACCTATCTTCTGGGATGTAATATTTTACAACCTTTCTGGCATGTCGGTCCCTATGTCTCGGTGGGAACATTATATAAGTCTATAACGATATATATCCTAACCTAAAGCAATCTAACAACTCGGATGTAATAGTTTACCACATTCCTGGCGGTCCCTACGTCACGGTGGGAACATTCTATACGTCTATATCGTTGTATATCCTAACCTAAGGGAACCTAACATTTCGAGTGTAATATTTTACAACATTCCTGACGCGTCGGCCCCTATTTCTCGGTGGGAATATTATGAACATCTATAACGTTACATATCCTAGACTAAGGCAACCTAACATGTCGAATGTAATATTTTACAACATTCTGGCGTGTCGTCGCCTGCTTCTCGATGGGGACATTAGATACGTCTATAACGTTGTATATCCTAACCTAAGGGAACCTAACATCTCGGATGTAATATTTTACAACATTCTGGCGTGTCGTCGCCAGCTTCTCGATGGGGACATTATATACGTCTATAACGTTGTATATCCTAACCCAAAGCAACCTATCTTCTGGGATGTAATATTTTACAACCTTTCTGGCATGTCGGTCGCCACGTCTCGGTAGGAACATTATATAAGTCTATAACGATATATATCCTAACCTAAAGCAACCTAACAACTCGGATGTAATAGTTTACCACATTCCTGGCGGTCCCTACATCTCGGTGGGAACATTCTATACGTCTATAACGTTGTATATCCTAACCTAAGGGAACCTACCATTTCGAGTGTAATATTTTACAACATTCCTGACGCGTCGGCCCCTATTTCTCGTTGGGAATATTATATACGTCTATAACGTTACATATCCTAGCCTAAGGCAACCTAACATGTCGAATGTAATATTTTACAACATTCTGGCGTGTCGTCGCCTGCTTCTCGATGGGGACATTAGATACGTCTATAACGTTGTATATCCTAACCTAAGGGAACCCTAACATCTCGGACGTAATATTTGACAACATTCTGGCGTGTCGTCGCCTTCTTCTCGATGGGGACATTATATACGTCTATAACGTTGTATATCCTAACCCAAAGCAACCTAACTTCTGGGATATAATGTGTTACAACATTCCTGGCATGTCGGTCCCCACGTCTCGGTGGGAACATTATATAAGTCTATAACGATATATATCCTAACCTAAAACAACCTAACAACTCGGATGTAATAGTTTACAACATTCCTGGCATGTCGGTTCCTACATCTCGGTGGGAACATTCTATACGTCTATAACGTTGTATATACTAACCGAAGGGAACCTAACATCTCGTGTGTAATATTTTACAACATTCCTGACGCGTCGGCCCCTATTTCTCGGTTTCGAACATTATATACGTCTATAACGTTATATACTAGCGTAAGGCGACCTAACATCTCGGATGTAATATTTTTCAACATTCCTGGTGTGTCGGCACTTAGTTCTCCGTGGGAACATTATATACGTCTATAACGTTATATATACTAACCTAAGGCAACCTAACATCTCGGATGTAGTATTTTCCAAAATTCCTGGCGGGTCGGCGCCTACTTCTCGGTGGGAACATTATATACGTCCATAATGTAATATAACCTAACCTAACCCATCTAGCCCCTCGCTGGTAATGTTTTACAGAATCCCGGTAGTGTCGGCCCGTACTTCTCGGTGGGGACATTGTATGCGTCTATAACGATATATATCCTAACCTAAGGCAACCTAACATCTCGAATGTAGTATTTCACAACATTCCTGGCGGGTCGGCCCCACTTCTCGGTAGGGACATTATATAAGTCTATATCGTAATATATCCTAACCTAACCCATCTAGACCCTCGCTGGTAATGTTTCACTGAATCCCGTTCGTGTCGCCCCGTACGTCACGGTGCGGACATTATATACGTCTATAACGTTATATATCCAAACCTAAGGCAACCTAACATCTCGGATGTAGTATTTTCCAAAATTCCTGGCGGGTCGGCCCCCACTTCTCGGTGGGCACATTATATACGTCCATAACGTAATATAACACAACCTAACCCATCTAGACTCTCGCTGGTAATGCTTTACAGAATCCCCGTCGTGTCGGCCCAACTTCTCGGTGGGAACATTATATACGTCTATAACATGATATAACCTACCCTAACCCATCTAGCCGCTCGATCGTAATGTTTTACAGAATCCAGGTCGTGTCGTCCCGTACTTCTCGATGGGGACATTATATACGTTTATAACGTTATACATACTAACCTAAGGCAACTTAACAGCTCGGATGTAGTATTTTCCAACATTCCTGGCGGGTCGGCCCCTAAACCTCGGTGGGCACATTATATACGTCTATAACGTTGTATATATTACCATAAGGCAACCAAACATCTCGAATGTACTATTTCACAACATTCCTGTCGGGTCGGCCCCACTTCTCGGTGGGAACATTATATACGTCTATAACGTAATATAAACTAACCTAACCCATCTAGTCCCTCGCTGGGAATGTTTTACAGAATCCCTGTCGTGTCGGCCCGTACTTCTCGGTGGGGACAATATATACGTCTATAACGTTGTATATAATACCATAAGGATACCTAACATCTCGATTGTAGTATTTCACAACATTCTTGGCGGGTCGGCACCACTTCTCGGTGGGAACATTATATACGTCTATAACGTAATATGACCTAACCTAACCCATCTAGCCCCTCCCTGATAATGTTTTACAGAATCCCGGTCGTGTCGGACCGTACGTCTCGGTGGCGACATTATATACGTCTATAACGCTATATATCCCAACCTAAGGCAACCTAACATCTCGGATGTAGTATTTTCCAACATTCCTGGCGAGTCGGACCCTAAACCTCGGTGGGCACATTATATACGTCTATAACGTTGTATATATTACCATAAGGCAACCTAACATCTCGAATGTAGTATTTCACAACATTCCCGGCGGATCGGCCTCTACTTTTCGGTGGGAACATTATATACGTCCATAACGTAATATAACCTAACCTAACCCATCTAGCCCCTCGGTGGTAATGTTTTACAGAATCCCGTTCGTGTCGTCCCGTACGTCTCGGTGCGGACATTATATACGTCTATAACGTTATATATCCTAACCTAAGGCAACCCAACATCTCGAATGTAGTATTTTACAACATTCCAGGCCGTTCGGCCCCTACTTCTCGGTGGGGACATTATATACGTCTATACCGTTGTATATCCTAACCTAAGTAACCTAACATCTCGGATGTAGTATTTTCCAACATTCCTGGCGGGTCGGCCCCTACATCTCGGGAGGAACATTATATACGTCCATAACCTAATATAACCTAACCTAACGCATTTAGACTCTCGCTGGTAATGTTTTACAGAATCTCGTTCGTGTCGTCCCGTACATCACTGTGCGGTCATTATGTAGGTCTATAACGTTATATATCCTAACCTAAGGCAACCTAACATCTCGATTGTAGTATTTTAAAAATTCCAGACGGGTCGGCCCCTACTTCTCAGTGGGAACATTATATACGTCTGTAACTTTATATATCGCAACCTAAGGCAACCTAACTTCTCGGATGTAGTACTTGCCAACATTCCGAGCAGGTCGGCCCCACTTCTCGGTGGGAACATTATATACGTCAATAACGTAATATAACCTAACCTAATCCATCTAGCCCCTCGCTGGTAATGTTTTATAGAATCCTGGTCATGTCGTCCCGTACTTCTCGGTGGGGACACTATATAGATCTCTAACGTTATACATCCTAACCTAAGGCAATCTAACATCTCGAATCTAGTATTTTACAACATTCCATGAGGTTCGGCCCCTACTTCTGAGTGGGAACATTATATACGTCTATAACATAATATAACCTACTCTAACCCATCTAGCCGCTCGCTGGTAATGTTTTACAGAATCCAGTACGTGTCGTCTCGTTCGTCTCGGTACGGACATTGTATGCGTCTATAACGTTTTATATCCTCACCTAAGGCAAACTAACATCTCGAATGTAGTATTTTACAACATTCCTGGCATGTCGGTCCCTACATCTCGGTGGGAACTTTCTATACGTCTATAACGTTGTATATCCTAACCTAAGGGAACCTAACATTTCGGGTGTAATATTTTACAACATTCCTGACGCGTCGGCCCCTATTTCTCGGTGGGAACATTATATACGTCTATAACGTTATATATACTAGCCTAAGGCATCCTAACATGTCGAATGTAATATTTTACAACATTCTGGCGTGTCGTCGCCCGCTTCTTGAAGGGGACATTATATACGTCTATAACGTTGTATATCCTAACCTAACGCAACCTAACATCTGGGTTGTTTTATTTTACAACATTCCTGACGCGTCGGTCCCTACTTCTCGGTGGGAACATTGTATACGTCTATAACGATATATGTCCTAACCTAAAGCAACCTAACAACTCGGATGTTATATTTTACAACATTCTGGCGTGTCGTCGCCTGCTTCTCGATGGGGACATTAGATACGTCTATAACGTTGTATATCCTAACCTAAGGGAACCTAACATCTCGGATGTAATATTTTACAACATTCTGGCGTGTCGTCGCCTTCTTCTCGAAGGGGACATTATATACGTCTACAACGTTGTACATCCTAACCCAAAGCAACCTATCTTCTGGGATGTAATATTTTACAACCTTTCTGGCATGTCGGTCCCCATGTCTCGGTGGGAACATTATATAAGTCTATAACGATATATATCCTAACCTAAAGCAATCTAACAACTCGGATGTAATAGTTTACCACATTCCTGGCGGTCCCTACATCACGCTGGGAACATTCTATACGTCTATAACGTTGTATATCCTAACCTAAGGGAACCTAACATTTCGAGTGTAATATTTTACAACATTCCTGACGCGTCGGCCCCTATTTCTCGGTGGGAATATTATGTACATCTATAACGTTACATATCCTAGACTAAGGCAACCTAACATGTCGAATGTAATATTTTACAACATTCTGTCGTGTCGTCGCCTGCTTCTCGATGGGGACATTAGATACGTCTATAACGTTGTATATCCTAACCTGACGAAACCTAACATCTGGGTTGTTTTATTTTACAACATTCCTGACGCGTCGGTCCCTACTTCTCGGTGGGAACATTGTATACGTCTATAACGATATATGTCCTAACCTAAAGCAACCTAACAACTCGGATGTAATATTTTACAACATTCTGGCGTGTCGTCGCCTGCTCCTCGATGGGGACATTAGATACGTCTATAACGTTGTATATCCTAACCTAAGGGAACCTAACATCTCGGGTGTAATATTTTACAACATTCCTGACGCGTCGGCTCCTATTTCTCGGTGGGAATATTATATACGTCTATAACGTTATATATCCTAACGTAAGGAAACATAACATCTCGGATGTAATATTTTACAACATTCCTGGCGTGTCGTCGCCTGCTTCTCGATGGGGACATTTTATACGTCTAGAACGTTATATATCCTAGCCTAAGGCAACCTAACATGTCGAATGTAATATTTTACAATATTCTGGCGTGTCGTCGCCTGCTTCTCGATGGGGACATTAGATACGTCTATAACGTTGTATATCCTAATCTAAGGGAACCTAACATCTCGGACGTAATATTTTACAACATTCTGGCGTGTCGTCGCCTTCTTCTTGATGGGGACATTATATACGTCTATAACGTTGTATATCCAAACCCAAAGCAACCAAACTTCTGGGATGTAATATTTTACAACATTCCTGGCATGTCGGTCCCCACGTCTCGGTGGGAACATTATATAAGTCTATAACGATATATATCCTAACCTAAAGAAACCAAACAACTCGAATGTAATATTTTAGAACATTCCTGGCATGTCGGTCCCTACATCTCTGTGGGAACATTCTATACGTCTATAACGTTGTATATCCCAACCTGACGTAACCTAACATCTGGGATGTAATATTTTACAACATTCCTGACGCGTCGGCCCCTATCTCTCGGTGGGAACATTATATACGTCTATAACGTTATATATACTAGCCTAAGGCATCCTAACATGTCGAATGTAATATTTTACAACATTCTGGCGTGTCGTCGCCCGCTTCTTGAAGGGGACATTATATACGTCTATAACGTTGTATATCCTAACCTAACGCAACCTAACATCTGGGTTGTTTTATTTTACAACACTCCTGACGCGTCGGTCCCTACTTCTCGGTGGGAACATTGTATACGTCTATAACGATATATGTCCTAACCTAAAGCAACCTAACAACTCGGATGTTATATTTTACAACATTCTGGCGTGTCGTCGCCTGCTTCTCGATGGGGACATTAGATACGTCTATAACGTTGTATATCCTAACCTAAGGGAACCTAACATCTCGGATGTAATATTTTACAACATTCTGGCGTGTCGTCGCCTTCTTCTCGAAGGGGACATTATATACGTCTATAACGTTGTACATCCTAACCCAAAGCAACCTATCTTCTGGGATGTAATATTTTACAACCTTTCTGGCATGTCGGTCCCCATGTCTCGGTGGGAACATTATATAAGTCTATAACGATATATATCCTAACCTAAAGCAATCTAACAACTCGGATGTAATAGTTTACCACATTCCTGGCGGTCCCTACATCACGGTGGGAACATTCTATACGTCTATAACGTTGTATATCCTAACCTAAGGGAACCTAACATTTCGAGTGTAATATTTTACAACATTCCTGACGCGTCGGCCCCTATTTCTCGGTGGGAATATTATGTACATCTATAACATTACATATCCTAGACTAAGGCAACCTAACATGTCGAATGTAATATTTTACAACATTCTGGCGTGTCGTCGCCAGCTTCTCGATGGGGACATTATATACGTCTATAACGTTGTATATCCTAACCCAAAGCAACCTATCTTCTGGGATGTAATATTTTACAACCTTTCTGGCATGTCGGTCGCCACGTCTCGGTGGGAACATTATATAAGTCTATAACGATATATATCCTAACCTAAAGCAACCTAACAACTCGGATGTAATAGTTTACCACATTCCTGGCGGTCCCTACATCTCGGTGGGAACATTCTATACGTCTATAACGTTGTATATCCTAACCTAAGGGAACCTAACATTTCGAGTGTAATATTTTACAACATTCGTGACGCGTCGGCCCCTATTTCTCGATGGGAATATTATATACGTCTATAACGTTACATATCCTAGCCTAAGGCAACCTAACATGTCGAATGTAATATTTTACAACATTCTGGCGTGTCGTCGCCTGCTTCTCGAAGGGGACATTATATACGTCTATAACGTTGTATATCCTAACCTGACGAAACCTAACATCTGGGTTGTTTTATTTTACAACATTCCTGACGCGTCGGTCCCTACTTCTCGGTGGGAACATTGTATACGTCTATAACGATATATGTCCTAACCTAAAGCAACCTAACAACTCGGATGTAATATTTTACAACATTCCTGGCGTGTCGTCGCCTGCTTCTCGATGGGGACATTATATACGTCTATAACGTTGTATATCCTAACCCAAAGCAACCAAACTTCTGGGATGTAATATTTTACAACATTCCTGGCATGTCGGCCCCCACGTCTCGGTGGGAACATTATATAAGTCTATAACGATATATATCCTAACCTAAAGCAACCAAACAACTCAAATGTAATATTTTAGATCATTCCTGGCATGTCGGTCCCTACATCTCGGTGGGAACATACTATACGTCTATAACCTTGTATATCCTAACCTAAGGGAACCTAACATTTCGGGTGTAATATTTTACAACATTCCTGACGCGTCGGCCAAAATTTCTCGGTGGGAATATTATATACGTCTATAACGTTGTATATCCTAACCTAAGGGAACCTAACACTTCGGGTGTAATATTTTGCAACATTCCTGACGCGTCGGCCCCTATTTCTCGGGGGGAATATTATATACGTCTATAACGTTACATATCCTAGCCTAAGGCAACCTAACATGTCGAATGTAATATTTTACAACATTCTGGCGTGTCGTCGCCTGCTTCTCAAAGGGGACATTATATACGTCTATAGCGTTGTATATCCTAACCCAAAGCAACCTAACTTCTGGCATGTAATATTTTACAACATTCCTGGCATGTCGGTCCCCACGTCTCGGTGGGAACATTATATGAGTCTATGACGATATATATCCTAACCTAAAGCAACCTAACAACTCGGATGTAATAGTTTACCACATTCCTGGCTGTCCCTACATCTCGGTGGGAAAATTCTATACGTCTATAACGTTGTATATCCTAACCTAAGGGAACCTAACATCTCGGGTGTAATATTTTACAACATTCCTGACGCGTCGGCCCCTATTTCTCGGTGGGAACATTATATACGTCTATCACGTTATATATCCTAGCATAAGGCAACCTAACATATCGGATGTAATATTTTACAACAGTCCTGACGCGTCGGCCCCTATTTCTCGGTGGGAATATTATATACGTCTATAACGTTATATATCCTAGCCTAAGGCAACCTAACATGTCGAATGTAATATTTTACAACATTCTGGAGTGTCGTCGCCTGCTTCTCAAAGGAGACATTATATACGTCTATAACGTTGTATATCCTAACCTAACGCAACCTAACATCTCGGATGTAATATTTTACAACATTCCTGGCGTGTCGTCGCCTGCTTCTCGATGGGGACATTATATACGTCTATAACGTTGTATATCCTAACCCAAAGCAACCAAACTTCTGGGATATAATATTTTACAACATTCCTGGCATGTCGGTCCCCACGTCTCGGTGGGAACATTATATAAGTCTATAACGATATATATCCTAACCTAAAGAAACCAAACAACTCGAATGTAATATTTTAGAACATTCCTGGCATGTCGGTCCCTACATCTCGGTGGGAACATTCTATACGTCTATAACGTTGTATATCCTAACCTAAGGGAACCTAACATTTCGGGTGTAATATTTTACATCATTCCTGACGCGTCGGCCCCTATTTCTCGGTGGGAATATTATATACGTCTATAACGTTGTATATCCTAACCTAAGGGAACCTAACAGTTCGGGTGTAATATTTTGCAACATTCCTGACGCGTCGGTCCCTATTTCTCGGGGGAAATATTATATACGTCTATAACGTTATATATCCTAGCCTAAGGCAACCTAACATGTCGAATGTAATATTTTACAACATTCTGGCGTGTCGTCGCCTGCTTCTCAAAGGGGACATTATATACGTCTATAGCGTTGTATATCCTAACCTAAAGCAACCTAACTTCTGGCATGTAATATTTTACAACATTCCTGGCATGTCGGTCCCCACGTCTCGGTGGGAACATTATATGAGTCTATGACGATATATATCCTAACCTAAAGCAACCTAACAACTCGGATGTAATAGTTTACCACATTCCTGGCGGTCCCTACATCTCGGTGGGAAAATTCTATACGTCTATAACGTTGTATATCCTAACCTAAGGGAACCTAACATCTCGGGTGTAATATTTTACAACATTCCTGACGCGTCGGCCCCTATTTCTCGGTGGGAACATTATATACGTCTATCACGTTATATATCCTAGCATAAGGCAACCTAACATATCGGATGTAATATTTTACAACAGTCCTGACGCGTCGGCCCCTATTTCTCGGTGGGAATATTATATACGTCTATAACGTTATATATCCTAGCCTAAGGCAACCTAACATGTCGAATGTAATATTTTACAACATTCTGGAGTGTCGTCGCCTGCTTCTCAAAGGAGACATTATATACGTCTATAACGTTGTATATCCTAACCTAACGCAACCTAACATCTCGGATGTAATATTTTACAACATTCCTGGCGTGTCGTCGCCTGCTTCTCGATGGGGACATTATATACGTCTATAACGTTGTATATCCTAACCCAAAGCAACCAAACTTCTGGGATATAATGTTTTACAACATTCCTGGCATGTCGGTCCCCACGTCTCGGTGGGAACATTATATAAGTCTATAACGATATATATCCTAACCTAAAGAAACCAAACAACTCGAATGTAATATTTTAGAACATTCCTGGCATGTCGGTCCCTACATCTCGGTGGGAACATTCTATACGTCTATAACGTTGTATATCCTAACCTAAGGGAACCTAACATTTCGGGTGTAATATTTTACAACATTCCTGACGCGTCGGCCCCTATTTCTCGGTGGGAACATTATATACGTCTATCACGTTATATATCCTAGCATAAGGCAACCTAACATCTCGGGTGTAATATTTTACAACATTCCTGACGCGTCGGCCCCTACTTCTCGGTGGGAATATTATATACGTCTATAACGTTATATATCCTAGCCTAAGGCAACCTAACATGTCGAAAGTAATATTTTACAACATTCTGGCGTGTCGTCGCCTGCTTCTCGAAGGGGACATTATATACGTCTATAACGTTGTATATCCTAAATTAACGCAACCTAACATCTGGGATGTAATATTTTACAACATTCCTGACGCGTCGGTCCCTACTTCTCGGTGGGAACATTGTATACGTCTATAACGGAATATGTCCTAGCCTAAGGCAACCCAACATCTCGGATGTAATATTTTCCAACATTCCTGGCGTGTCGTCGCCTGCTTCTCGATGGGGACATTATATACGTCTATAACGTTGTATATTGTAACCCAAAGCAACCTAACTTCTGGGATGTAATATTTTACAACATTCCTGGCATGTCGGTCCCCACGTCTCGGCGGGAACATTATATAAGTCTATAACGATATATATCCTAACCTAAAGCAACCAAACAACTCGAATGTACTATTTTAGAACATTCTTGGCATGTCGGTCCCTACATCTCGGTGGGAACATTCTATACGTCTATAACGTTGTATATCCTAACTTAAGGGAACCTAACATTTCGGGTGTAATATTTTGCAACATTCCTGACGCGTCGGTCCCTATTTCTCGGGGGGAATATTATATACGTCTATAACGTTACATATCCTAGCCTAAGGCAACCTAACACCTCGGATGTAATATTTTACAACATTCCTGGCGTGTCGTCGCCTGCTTCTCGCTGGGGACATTATATATGTCTATATGGTTGTATATCCTAACCCAAAGCAACTTAACTTCTGGGATGTAATATTTTGCAACATTCCTGGCATGTCGGTCCCCACGTCTCGGTGGGAACATTATATAAGTCTATAACGATATATATCCTAACCTAAAGCAACCTAACATCTCGGATGTCATATTTTACAACATTCCTGGCATGTCGGACCCTACTTCTCGGTGGGAACATTATATACGTCTATATCGTTGTATATGCTAACCTAAGGGAACCTAACATCTGGGATGTAATATTTTACAACATTCCTGACGCGTCGGCCCCTATTTCTCGGTGGGAACATTATATATGTCTATAACGTTATATATCCTAGGCTAAGGCGACCTGCTATGTCGAATGTAATATTTCACATCATTCCTGGCGTGTCGGCCCGTAGTTCTCGGTGATATCATTATATGCGTGTATAACATTATATATCCTAGCCTTAAGGAAACCTAACATGTCAAATGTAATATTTTACAACACTCCTGGCGTGTCGTCGCCTACTTCTGGATGAGGACATTATATACATCTATAACTTTGTATATCCTAACCGAAGACAACATAACATCTCGGATGTAATATTTGACAACATTCCTGGCTTGTCGTCGCCTGCTTCTCGATGGGGACATTATATACGTCTATAACGTTGTATATCCTAACCCAAAGCAACCTAACTTCTGGGATGTAATATTTTGCAACATTCCTGGCATGTCGGTCCCCGCGTCTCGGTGGGAACGTTATATAAGTCTATAACGATATATATCCTAACCTAAAGCAAGCTAACATGTCGGATGTAATATTTTACAACATTCCTGGCATGTCGGTCCCTACCTCTCGGTGGGAACATTATATACGTCTATAACGTTGTATATACTAACCTAAGGGAACCTAACATCTCGGGTCTAATATTTTACAACATTCCTGACGCGTCGGCCCCTATTTCCCGGTGGGAATATTATATACGTCTATAACGTTATGTATCCTAGCCTAAGGCATCCCAACATGTCGAATGTAATAATTTACAACATTCTGGCGTGTCGTCGCCTGCTTCTCGAAGGGGACATTATATACGTCTATAACGTTGTATATCCTAACCTAACGCAACCTAACATCTGGGTTGTTTTATTTTACAACATTCCTGACGCGTCGGTCCCTACTTCTCGGTGGGAACATTGTATACGTCTATAACGATATATGTCCTAGCCTAAGGTAACCTAACATCTCGGATGTAATATTTTACAACATTCCTGGCGTGTCGTCGCCTGCTTCTCGATGGGGACATTATATACGTCTATAACGTTGTATATCCTAACCAAAAGCAACCTAACTTCTGGGATGTAATAGTTTACAACATTCCTGGCATGTCGGTCCCTACTTCTCGGTGGGAACATTCTATACGTCTATAACGTTGTATATCCTAACCTAAGGGAACCTAACATCTCGGGTGTAATATTTTACATCATTCCTGACGTGTCGGCCCGTAGTACTCGGTGGTAACATTATATACGTCTATAAGGTTAGATATCTTAGCCTAAGGCAACCTAACATGTCGCATGTAATATTGTACAACATTCCTGGTGTGTCGTCACCTACTTCTGGATGGGGACATTATATACATCTATAACGTTGTACATCCTAACCTAAGGCAACCTAACATATCGGATGTAATATTTTACAACATTCCTGACGCGTCGGCCCTTATTTCTCGGTGGGAATATTATATACATCTATAACGTTATATATCCTAGCCTAAGGCAACCTAACATCTCGGATGTAATATTTTACAACATTCCTGGCGTGTCGTCGCCTGCTTCTCGATGGGGACATTATATACGTCTATAACGTTGTATATCCTAACCCATAGCAACCTAACTTCTGGGATGTAATATTTTACAACAT
This sequence comes from Xylocopa violacea, assembly GCA_963969225.1. NCBI lineage: Eukaryota > Metazoa > Arthropoda > Insecta > Hymenoptera > Apidae > Xylocopa > Xylocopa violacea. Next base: position 3,977,459 of record CAXAJV010000500.1, on the reverse strand, counting down.
TCCTGACGCGTCGGCCCCCACGTCTTTGTGGGAACATTATATAAGTCTATAACGATATATATCCCAACCTAAAGCAACCTAACAACTCGGAGGTAATATTTTAGAACATTCCTGGCTTGTCGGTCCCTACATCTCGGTGGGGACATTCTATACGTCTATAACGTTGTACATCCTAACCTAAGGCAACCTAACATATCGGATGTAATATTTTACAACATTCCTGACGCGTCGGCCCTTATTTCTCGGTTGGAATATTATATACATCTATAACGTTATATATCCTAGCCTAAGGCAACCTAACATCTCGGATGTAATATTTTACAACATTCCTGGCGTGTCGTCGCCTGCTTCTCGATGGGGACATTATATACGTCTATAACGTTGTATATCCTAACCCATAGCAACCTAACTTCTGGGATGTAATATTTTACAACATTCCTGACGCGTCGGCCCCCACGTCTTTGTGGGAACATTATATAAGTCTATAACGATATATATCCCAACCTAAAGCAACCTAACAACTCGGAGGTAATATTTTAGAACATTCCTGGCTTGTCGGTCCCTACATCTCGGTGGGGACATTCTATACGTCTATAACGTTGTACATCCTAACCTAAGGCAACCTAACATATCGGGTGTGATATTTTACAACATTCCTGACGCGTCGGCCCTTATTTCTCGGTTGGAATATTATATACATCTATAACGTTATATATCCTAGCCTAAGGCAACCTAACATCTTGGATGTAATATTTTACAACATTCCTGGCGTGTCGTCGCCTGCTTCTCGATGGGGACATTATATACGTCTATAACGTTGTATATCCTAACCCAAAGCAACCTAACTTCTGGGATGTAATATTTTACAACATTCCTGACGCGTCGGCCCCCACGTCTTGGTGGGAACATTATATAAGTCTATAACGATATATATCCCAACCTAAAGCAACCTAACAACTCGGAGGTAATATTTTAATACATTCCTGGCTTGTCGGTCCCTACATCTCGGTGGGGACATTCTATACGTCTATAACGTTGTATATCCTAACCTAAGGGAACCTAACATTTCGGGTGTGATATTTTACAACATTCCTGACGCGTCGGCCCCTATTTCTCGCTGGGAATATTATATACGTCTATAACGTTATATATCCTAACGTAAGGCAACATAACATCTCGGATGTAATATTTTACAACATTCCTGGCGTGTCGTCGCCTGCTTCTCGATGGGGACATTATATACGTCTATATCGTTGTATATCCTAACCCAAAGCAACCTAACTTCTGGGATGTAATATTTTACAACATTCCTGACGCGTCGGCCCCCACGTCTTGGTGGGAACATTATATAAGTCTATAACGATATATATCCCAACCTAAAGCAACCTAACAACTCGGAGGTAATATTTTAATACATTCCTGGCTTGTCGGTCCCTACATCTCGGTGGGGACATTCTATACGTCTATAACGTTGTATATCCTAACCTAAGGGAACCTAACATTTCGGGTGTGATATTTTACAACATTCCTGACGCGTCGGCCCCTATTTCTCGCTGGGAATATTATATACGTCTATAACGTTATATATCCTAACGTAAGGCAACATAACATCTCGGATGTAATATTTTACAACATTCCTGGCGTGTCGTCGCCTGCTTCTCGATGGGGACATTATATACGTCTATAACGTTGTATATCCTAACCCAAAGCAACCTAACTTCTCTGATGTAATATTTTGCAACATTCCTGGCATGTCGGTCCCCACGTCTCGGTGGGAACATTATATAAGTCTATAACAATATATATCCTAACCTAAAGCAAGCTAACATCTCGGATGTAATATTTTACAACATTCCTGGCATGTCGGTCCCTACTTCTCGGTTGGAACATTATATACGTCTATAACGTTGTATATCCTAACCTAAGGGAACCTAACATCTCGGGTATAATATTTTACAACATTCCTGCCGCGTCGGCCCCTATTTCTCGGTGGGAATATTATATACGTCTATAACGTTGTATATCCTAACCTAAGGGAACCTAACATTTCGGGTGTAATATTTTGCAACATTCCTGACGCGTCGGCCCCTATTTCTCGGGGGGGGGGGGAATATTATATACGTCTATAACGTTACATATCCTAGCCTAAGGCAACCTAACATGTCGAATGTAATATTTTACAACATTCTGGCTTGTCGTCGCCTGCTTCTCAAAGGGGACATTATATACGTCTATAAGGTTGTATATCCTAAGCCAACGCAACCTAACATCTGGGATGTAATATTTTACAACATTCATGACGCGTCGGCCCCTATTTCTCGGTGGGAACATTATATACGTCTATCACGTTATATATCCTAGCATAAGGCAACCTAACATATCGGATGTAATATTTTACAACATTCCTGGCATGTCGGTCCCCACGTCTCGGTGGGAACATTATATAAGTATATAACGATATATATCCTAACCTAAAGCAACCTAACAACTCGTGTGTAATATTTTATAACATTCCTGGCGTGTCGTCGCCTGCTTCTCGATGGGGACATTATATACGTCTGTAACGTTCTATATCCTAACCCAAAGCAACCTAACTTCTGTGATGTAATGTTTTACAACATTCCTGGCATGTCGGTCCCCACGTCTCGGTGGGAACATTCTATACGTCTATAACGTCGTATATCCTAACCTAAGGGAACCTAACATTTCGGGTGTAATATTTTACAACATTCCTGACGCGTCGGCGCCTATTTCTCGCTGGGAATATTATATACGTCTATAACGTTATATATCCTAGCCTAAGGCAACCTAACATGTCGAAAGTAATATTTTACAACATTCCTGGCGTGTCGTCGCCTGCTTCTCAAAGGGGACATTATATACGTTTATAACGTTGTATATCCTAACCCAAAGCAACCAAACTTCTGGGATGTAATATTTTACAACATTCCTGGCATGTTGGTCCCCACGTCTCGGTGGGTACATTATATAAGTCTATGACGATATACATCCTAACCTAAAGCTACCAAACAACTCGAATGTAATATTTTAGAACATTCCTGGCATGTCGGTCCCTACATCTCGGTGGGAACATTCTATACGTCTATAACGTTGTATATCCTAACCTAAGGGAACCTAACATTTCGGGTGTAATATTTTACAACATTCCTGACGCGTCGGTCCCTATTTCTCGGTGCGAATATTATATACGTCTATAACGTTGTATATCCTAACCTAAGGGAACCTAACACTTCGGGTGTAATATTTTGCGTCATTCCTGACGCGTCGGCCCCTATTTATCGGTGGGAATATTATATACGTCTATAACGTTATATATCCTAGCCTAAGGCAACCTAACATGTCGAATGTAATATTCTACAACATTCTGGCGTGTCGTCGCCTGCTTCTCAAAGGGGACATTATATACGTCTATAACATTGTATATCCTAACCCAAAGCAACCTAACTTCTGGCATGTAATATTTTACAACATTCCTGGCATGTCGGTCCCCACGTCTCGGTGGGAACATTATATAAGTCTATAACGATATATATCCTAACCTAAAGCAACCTAACAACTCGAATGTAATATTTTAGAATATTCCTGGCATGTCAGTCCCTACATCTCGGTGGGAACATTCTATACGTCTATAACGTCGTATATCCTATCCTAAGGGAACCTAACATTTCGGGTGTAATATTTTACAACATTCCTGACGCGTCGGCCCCTATTTCTCGGTGGGAATATTATATACTTCTATAACGTTGTATATCCTAACGTAAGGCAACATAACATCACGGATGTAATATTTTACAACATTCCTGACGCGTCGGCCCCTATTTCTCAGTGGGAATATTATATACGTCTATAACGTTATACATCCTAGCCTAAGGCAACTTAACATGTCGAATGTAATATTTTACAACATTCTGGCGTGTCGTCGCCTGCTTCTCGATGGGGACATTAGATACGTCTATAACGTTGTATATCCTAACCTAAGGCAACCTAACATCTCGGACGTAATATTTTACAACATTCCTGGCGTGTCGTCGCCTGCTTCTCGATGGGGACATTATATACGTCTATAACGTTGTATATCCTAACCCAAAGCAACCTAACTTCTGGGATGTAATATTTTACAACATTCCTGGCATGTCGGTCCCTACTTCTCGGTGGGAACATTATATAAGTCTATAACGATATATATCCTGTCCTAAAGCAACCTAACAACTCGGATGTAATATTTTAGAACATTCCTGGCATGTCAGTCCCTACATCTCGGTGGGGACATTCTATACGTCTATAACGTTGTATATCCTAACCTAAGGGATCCTAACATTTCGGATGTAATATTTTACAACATTCCTGGCATGTCGGTCCCTACTTCTCGGTGGGAACATTCTATACGTCTATAACGTTGTATATCCTAACCTAAGGGAACCTAACATCTCGGGTGTAATATTTTACATCATTCCTGACGTGTCGGCCCGTAGTTCTCGGTGGTAACATTATATAAGTCTATAAGGTTAGATATGCTAGCCTAAGGCAACCTAACATGTCGCATGTAATATTGTACAACATTCCTGGCGTGTCGTCACCTACTTCTGGATGGGGACATTATATACATCTATAACGTTGTACATCCTAACCTAAGGCAACCTAACATATCGGATGTAATATTTTACAACATTCCTGACGCGTCGGCCCCTATTTCTCGGTGGGAATATTATATACGTCTATAACGTTATATATCCTAGCCTAAGGCAACACAACATCTCGGATGTAATATTTTACAACATTCCTGGCGTGTCGTCTCCTGCTTCTCGATGGGGACATTATATACGTCTATAACGTTGTATATCCTATCCTAACGCAACCTAACATCTGGGATGTAATATTTTACAACATTCCTGACGCGTCGGCCCCTATTTCTCGGTGGGAATATTATATACGTCTACAACGTTATATATCCTAGCCTAAGGCGACCTAACATGTCGAATGTAATATTTTACATCATTCCTGTCGTGTCGGCCCGTAGTTCTCGGTGGTAACATTATATACGTCTATAAGGTTAGATATCCTAGCGTAAGGCAACCTAACATGTCGCATGTAATATTGTACAACATTCCTGGTGTGTCGTCACCTACTTCTGCATGGGGACATTATATACATCTATAACGTTGTACATCCCAACCTAAGGCAACCTAACATATCGGATGTAATATTTTACAACATTCCTGACGCGTCGGCCCCTATTTCTCGGTGGGAATATTATATACGTCTATAACGTTATATATCCTAGCCTAAGGCAACCTAACATGTCGAATGTAATATTTTATAACATTCTGGCGTGTCGTCGCCTGCTTCTCAAAGGGGACATTATATACGTCTATAACGTTGTATATCCTAACCTAAGGCAACCTAACATATCGGATGTAATATTTTACAACATTCCTGGCGTGTCGTCGCCTGCTTCTCTATGGGGACATTATATACGTCTATAACGTTGTATATCCTAACCCAAAGCAACCTAACTTCTGGGATGTAATATTTTACAACATTCCTGGCATGTCGGTCCCCACGTCTCGGTAGGAACATTATATAAGTCTATAACGATATATATCCTAACCTAAAGCAACCTAACAACTCGTGTGTAATATTTTACAACATTCCTGGCATGTCGGTCCATACATCTCGGGGGGAACATTCTATACGTCTATAACGTTGTATATCCTAACCCAAAGCAACCTAACTTCTGGGATGTAATATTTTGCAACATTCCTGGCATGTCGGTCCCCACGTCTGGGTGGGAACATTATATAAGTCTATAATGATATATATCCTAACCTAAAGCAACCTAACAACTCGTGTGTAATATTTTATAACATACCTGGCGTGTCGTCGCCTGCTTCTCGATGGGGACATTATATACGTCTATAAAGTTGTATATCCTAAGCCAAAGCAACCTAACTTCTGGGATGTAATATTTTACAACATTTCTGGCATGTCGGTCCCTACTTCTCGGTGGGAACATTCTATACGTCTATAACGTTGTATATCCTAACCTAAGGGAACCTAACATCTCGGGTGTAATATTTTACATCATTCCTGACGTGTCGGCCCGTAGTTCTCGGTGGTAACATTATATAAGTCTATAAGGTTAGATATCCTAGCCTAAGGCAACCTAACATGTCGCATGTAATATTGTACAACATTCCTGGCGTGTCGTCACCTACTTCTGGATGGGGACATTATATACATCTATAACGTTGTACATCCTAACCTAAGGCAACCTAACATATCGGATGTAATATTTTACAACATTCCTGACGCGTCGGCCCCTATTTCTTGGTGGGAATATTATATACGTCTATAACGTTATATATCCTAGCCTAAGGCAACCTAACATGTCGAATGTAATATTTTATAACATTCTGGCGTGTCGTCGCCTGCTTCTCAAAGGGGACATTATATACGTCTATAACGTTGTATATCCTAACCTAAGGCAACCTAACATATCGGATGTAATATTTTACAACATTCCTGGCGTGTCGTCGCCTGCTTCTCGATGGGGACATTATATACGTCTATAACGTTGTATATCCTAACCCAAAGCAACATAACTTCTGGGATGTAATATTTTACAACATTCCTGGCATGTCGGTCCCCACGTCTCGGTAGGAACATTATATAAGTCTATAACGATATATATCCTAACCTAAAGCAACCTAACAACTCGTGTGTAATATTTTACAACATTCCTGGCATGTCGGTCCATACATCTCGGTGGGAACATTCTATACGTCTATAACGTTGTATATCCTAACCCAAAGCAACCTAACTTCTGGGATGTAATATTTTGCAACATTCCTGGCATGTCGGTCCCCACGTCTGGGTGGGAACATTATATAAGTCTATAACGATATATATCCTAACCTAAAGCAACCTAACAACTCTGGTGTAATATTTTATAACATACCTGGCGTGTCGTCGCCTGCTTCTCGATGGGGACATTATATACGTCTATAACGTTGTATATCCTAACCCAAAGCAACCTAACTTCTGGGATGTAATATTTTACAACATTCCTGGCATGTCGGTCCCCACGTCTCGGTGGGAACATTATATAAGTCTATAACGATATATATCCTGTCCTAAAGCAACATAACAACTCGGATGTAATATTTTAGAACATTCCTGGCATGTCGGTCCCTACATCTCGGTGGGGACATTCTATACGTCTATAACGTTGTATATCCTAACCTAAGGGATCCTAACATTTCGGATGTAATATTTTAAAACATTCCTGGCATGTCGGTCCCTACATCTCGGTGTGGACATTCTATACGTCTATAACGTTGTATATCCTAACCTAAGGGAACCTAACATTTCGGGTGTAATATTTTGCGTCATTCCTGACGCGTCGGCCCCTATTTCTCGGTGGGAATATTATATACGTCTATAACGTTATATATCCTAGCCTAAGGCAACCTAACATGTCGAATGTAATATTTTACAACATTCTGGCGTGTCGTCGCCTGCTTCTCAAAGGGGACATTATATACGTCTGTAACATTGTATATCCTAACCCAAAGCAACCTAACTTCTGGGATGTAATATTTTACAACATTCCTGGCTTGTCGGTCCCCACGTCTCGGTGGGAACATTATATAAGTCTATAACGATATATATCCTAACCTAAAGCAAGCTAACATCTCGGATGTAATATTTTACAACATTCCTGGCATGTCGGTCCCTACATCTCGGTGGGGACATTATATACATCTATAACGTTGTACATCCTAACCTAAGGCAAACTAACATATCGGATGTAATATTTTACAACATTCCTGACGCGTCGGCCCCTATTTCTTGGTGGGAATATTATATACGTCTATAACGTTATATATCCTAGCCTAAGGCAACCTAACATGTCGAATGTAATATTTTATAACATTCTGGCGTGTCGTCGCCTGCTTCTCAAAGGGGACATTATATACGTCTATAACGTTGTATATCCTAACCTAAGGCAACCTAACATATCGGATGTAATATTTTACAACATTCCTGGCGTGTCGTCGCCTGCTCCTCGATGGGAACATTATATACGTCTATAACGTTGTATATCCTAACCCAAAGCAACATAACTTCTGGGATGTAATATTTTACAACATTCCTGGCATGTCGGTCCCCACGTCTCGGTAGGAACATTATATAAGTCTATAACGATATATATCCTAACCTAAAGCAACCTAACAACTCGTGTGTAATATTTTACAACATTCCTGGCATGTCGGTCCATACATCTCGGTGGGAACATTCTATACGTCTATAACGTTGTATATCCTAACCCAAAGCAACCTAACTTCTGGGATGTAATATTTTGCAACATTCCTGGCATGTCGGTCCCCACGTCTGGGTGGGAACATTATGTAAGTCTATAACGATATATATCCTAACCTAAAGCAACCTAACAACTCTGGTGTAATATTTTATAACATACCTGGCGTGTCGTCGCCTGCTTCTCGATGGGGACATTATATACGTCTATAACGTTGTATATCCTAACCCAAAGCAACCTAACTTCTGGGATGTAATATTTTACAACATTCCTGGCTTGTCGGTCCCCACGTCTCGGTGGGAACATTATATAAGTCTATAACGATATATATCCTAGCCTAAGGCAACCTAACATGTCGAATGTAATATTTTATAACATTCTGGCGTGTCGTGGCCTGCTTCTCGATGGGGACATTATATACGTCTATAACGTTGTATATCCTAACCCAAAGCAACCTAACTTCTGGGATGTAATATTTTACAACATTCCTGGCATGTCGGTGCCCACGTCTCGGTGGGAACATTATATAAGTCTATAACGATATATATCCTAACCTAAAGCCACCTAACAACTCGTGTGTAATATTTTATAACATTCCTGGCGTGTCGGTCCCCACGTCTCGGTGGGTACATTATATAAGTCTATAACGATATATATCCTAACCTAAAGCAACCTAACATCTCGGAGGTAATATTTTCGAACATTCCTGGCATGTCGGTCCCTACATCTCGGTGGGGACATTCTATACGTCTATAACGTTGTATATTCTAACCTAAGGGAACCTAACATTTCGGGTGTAATATTTTGCAACATTCCTGACGCGTCGGCCCCTATTTCTCAGTGGGAATATTATATACGTCTATAACGTTATATATCCTAGCCTAAGGCAACCTAACATATCGGATGTAATATTTTACAACATTCCTGGCGTGTCGTCGCATACTTCGCGATGGGGACATTATAAACATCTATAACGTTGTATATCCTAACCTAAGGCAACCTAACATCTCGGATGTAATATTTTACAACATTCCTGGCGTGTCGTCGCCTGCTTCTCGATGGGGACATTATATACGTCTATAACGTTGTATATCCTAACCCAAAGCAACCTAACTTCTGGGATGTAATATTTTACAACATTCCGGGCATGTCGGTCCCCACGTCTCGGTGGGTACATTATATAAGTCTATAACGATATATATCCTAACCTAAAGCAACCTAACATCTCGGAGGTAATATTTTCGAACATTCCTGGCATGTCGGTCCCTACATCTCGGTGGGGACATTCTATACGTCTATAACGTTGTATATCCTAACCTAAGGGAACCTAACATTTCGGGTGTAATATTTTGCAACATTCCTGACGCGTCGGCCCCTATTTCTCGGTGGGAATATCATATACGTCTATAACGTTATATATCCTAGCGTAAGGCAATCCTAACAGGTCGAATGTAATATTTTACAACATTCCTAGCGCGTCGGCCCCTACTTCTCGGTTGGAACATTATATAAGTCAATAACGTTATATATCCTAGCCTAAGGCAACCTAACATGTCGAATGTAATATTTTACAACATTCCTGGCTCGTCCGCTCTTACTTCTCGGTGGGAACATTATATACGTCTATAACGTTATATATCCTAACCTAAGGCAACCTAACATCTCGGGTGTAATATTTTACTATATTCCTGGCACGTCGGCCCCTACTCCTCGGTGGGAACATTATATACGTCTATAACGCTATATATCCTAGCCTAAGGCAACCTAACATCTAAGATGTAATATTTTACTACATTCCTGGCGCGCTGGCCCCTACTTCTCGGTGGGAACATTATATACGTCTATAACGCTATATATCCTAGACTAAGACAAGCTAACGTGTCGAATGTAATATTTTACAACATTCCTGGCGCTTCGGCACCTACTTCTCGGAGGGAATATTATATACGTCTATAAATCTATATATCCTAGCTTAAGGCAACCTAACATGTCGAATGTAATATTTTACAACATTCCTGGCGCGTCGGCCACTACTTACGGTGGGAACATTATATAAGTCAATAACGTAATATATCCTAAACTAAGGCAACCTATCATCTCTACCGTAATAATTTACAACATTCCTGGCATGCAAGTGCCTAGTTCTCTATGGTAACATTATATACGTCTATAACGTTATATATCCTAACCTAAGGCATCCTAACATCTCGGATGTAATATTTTACTACATTCCTCGCACGTAGGCCCCTACTTCTCGGTGGGAACATTATATACGTCTATAACGCTATATATCATAACCTAAAGCAACCTAACATCTCGGATGTAATATTTTACAACATTCCTGGCATGTCGGTCCCTACTTCTCGGTGGAAACAATGTATACGTCTATAACGATATATATCCTAGCCTAAGGCAACACAACATGTAGAATGTAATATTTTACAACATTCCAGGCGTGTCGTCGCCTACTTCTCGATGGGGACATTATATACATCTATAAAGTTGTATATTCTAACCTAACGCAACCTAACATCTGGGATGTAATATTTTACAACATTCCTGGCATGTCGGTCACTACATCTCGGTAGGAACATTATATACGTCTGTAGCGATATATACCCTAACCTAAGGCAACCTAACATCTCGGATGTAATATTTTACAACATTCCTGGCATGTCGGTCCCTACTTCTCGGTGGGAACATTCTGTACGTCTATAACGTTGTATATCCTAACCTAAGGGAACCTAACATCTCGTGTGTAATATTTTACAACGTTGCTGACGCGTCGGCCCCTATTTCTCGGTCGGAACATTCTATACGTCTATAACGTTGTATATCATAACCTAAGGGAACCTAACTTGTAGAATGTAATATTTTACAACATTCCTGGCGTGTCGTCGCCTACTTCTGGATGTGGACATTATATACATCTATAACGTCATATATCCTAACCTAACGGAACCTAACATCTCGGGTGTAATATTTTACAACATTCCTGGCGTGTCGTCGCCTAGTTCTCGATGGGGACTTTATGTACGTCTATAACGTTGTATATCCTAACCTAACGCAACCTAACATCTGGGATGTAATATTTTACAACATTCCTGGCATGTCGGTCCCTACGTCTCGGTGGGAACGTTATATACGTCTATAACGTTGTATATCCTAACCTAAGGGAACCTTACATCTCGGATGTAATATTTTACAACATTCCTGGCATGTCGGTCCCTACGTCTCGGTGGGAACGTTATATACGTCTATAACGATATATATTCTAGCCTAAGGCAACCTAACATGTCGAATGTAATATTTTACAACATTCCTGTCGTGTCGTCGCCTGCTTCTCGATGGGGACATTATATACGTCTATAACGTTGTATATTCTAACCTAACGCAACCGAACATCTGGGATGTTATATTTTACAACATTCCTGGCGTGTCGTCGCCTACTTCTGGATGGGGACATTATATACATCTATAACGTCATATATCCTAACCTAAGGGAACCTAACATCTCGGGTGTAATATTTTACAACATTCCTGGCGTGTCGTCGCCTACTTCTCGATGGGGACATTATATACATCTATAACGTTGTATATCCTAACCTAAGGCAACCTAACTTGTAGAATGTAATATTTTACAACATTCCTGGCGTGTCGTCGCCTACTTCTCGATGGGGACATTATATACATCTATAACGTTGTATATCCTAACCTGAGGCAACCTAACATCTGGGATGTAATATTTTACAAGATCCCTGGCATGTCGGTCCCCACGTCTCGGTGGGAACATTATATAAGTCTATAACGATATATATCCTAACCTAAGGCAACCTTTCATCTCGGATGTAATATTTTACAACATTCCTGGCATGTCGGTCCCTACTTCTCGGTGGGAACATTGTATACGTCTATAGCGATATATATTCTAGCCTAAGGCTACCTAACATGTCGAATGTAATATTTTACAACGTTCCTGGCGTGTCGTCGCCTACTTCTCGATGGGAACATTATATACGTCTATAACGTTATATATCCTAGCCTAAGGCAACCTAACTTGTAGAATGTAATATTTTACAACATTCCTGGCGTGTCGTCGCCTATTTCTCGATGGGAACATTATATACGTCTATAACGATATATATCCTAACCTAAGGCAACCTAACATCTCGGATGTAATATTTTACAACATTCCTGGCATGTCGGTCCCTACTTCTCGGTGGGAACATTGTATACGTCTATAGCGATATATATTCTAGCCTAAGGCTACCTAACATGTCGAATGTAATATTTTACAACGTTCCTGTCGTGTCGTCGCCTGCTTCTCGATGGGGACATTATATACGTCTATAACGTTGTATATTCTAACCTAACGCAACCTAACATCTGGGATGTTATATTTTACAACATTCCTGGCGTGTCGTCGCCTACTTCTGGATGGGGACATTATATACATCTATAACGTCATATATCCTAACCTAAGGGAACCTAACATCTCGGGTGTAATATTTTACAACATTCCTGGCGTGTCGTCGCCTACTTCTCGATGGGAACATTATATACGTCTATAACGTTATATATCCTAGCCTAAGGCAACCTAACTTGTAGAATGTAATATTTTACAACATTCCTGGCGTGTCGTCGCCTACTTCTCTATGGGCACATTATATACATCTATAACGTTGTATATCCTAACCTAAGGCAACCTAACATCTCGGATGTAATATTTTACCACATTCCTGTCATGTCGGTCCCTACTTCTCGGTGGGAACATTGTATACGTCTATAACGATATATATCTTAGCCTAAGGCAACCTAACACGTCGAATGTAATATTTTACAACATTCCTGTCGTGTCGTCGCCTGCTTCTCGATGGGGACATTATATACGTCTATAACGTTGTATATTCTAACGTAACGCAACCTAACATCTGGGATGTAATATTTTACTACATTCCTGGCGTGTCGTCGCCTACTTCTGGATGTGGACATTATATACATCTATAACGTCATATATCCTAACCTAATGAAACCTAACATATCGTATGTAATATTTTGATACTTTCCTGGCATGTCGGTCCCTACGTCTCGGTGGGATCATTATATACGTCTATAACCATATATATCCTAACCTAAGGCAACCTAACATCTCGGATGTAATATTTTACAACATTCCTGGCGTGTCGTCGCCTACTTCTCGATGGGGACATTATATACATCTATAACGTTGTATATCCTAACCTAAGGCAACCTAACATCTCGGATGTAATATTTTACAACATTCTGGCGTGTCGTCGCCTACTTCTCGATGGGGACATTATATACATCTATAACGTTGTATATCCTAACCTAAGGCAACCTAACATCTCGGATGTAATATTTTAAACATTCCTGGCATGTCGGGCCCTACTTCTCGGTGGGAACATTGTATACGTCTATAACGATATATATCCTAGCCTAAGGCAACCTAACATGTCGAATGTAATATTTTACAACATTCCTGTCGTGTCGTCGCCTGCTTCTCGATGAGGCCATTCTATACGTCTATAACGATATATATCCTAGCATAAGGCAACCTAACATGTCGAATGTAATATTTTACAACATTCCTGTCGTGTCGTCGCCTGCTTCTCGATGGGGACATTATATACGTCTATAACGTCATATATCCTAACCTAAGGGAACCTAACACCTCGGGTATAATATTTTACAACATTCCTGGCGTGTCGTCGCCTACTTCTCGATGGGAACATTATATACGTCTATAACGTTACATATCCTAGCCTAAGGCAACCTAACTTGTAGAATGTAATATTTTACAACATTCCTGGCGTGTCGTCGCCTACTTCTCGATGGGGACATTATATACATCTATAACGTTGTATATCCTAACCTGAGGCAACCTAACATCTGGGATGTAATATTTTACAAGATCCCTGGCATGTCGGTCCCCACGTCTCGGTGGGAACATTATATAAGTCTATAACGATATATATCCTAACCTAAGGCAACCTTTCATCTCGGATGTAATATTTTACAACATTCCTGGCATGTCGGTCCCTACTTCTCGGTGGGAACATTGTATACGTCTATAGCGATATATATTCTAGCCTAAGGCTACCTAACATGTCGAATGTAATATTTTACAACGTTCCTGGCGTGTCGTCGCCTACTTCTCGATGGGAACATTATATACGTCTATAACGTTATATATCCTAGCCTAAGGCAACCTAACTTGTAGAATGTAATATTTTACAACATTCCTGGCGTGTCGTCGCCTATTTCTCGATGGGAACATTATATACGTCTATAACGATATATATCCTAACCTAAGGCAACCTAACATCTCGAATGTAATATTTTACAACATTCCTGGCATGTCGGTCCCTACTTCTCGGTGGGAACATTGTATACGTCTATAGCAATATATATTCTAGCCTAAGGCTACCTAACATGTCGAATGTAATATTTTACAACGTTCCTGTCGTGTCGTCGCCTACTTCTCGATGGGGACATTATATACATCTATAACGTTGTATATCCTAACCTAAGGCAACCTAACATCTCGGATGTAATATTTTAAACATTCCTGGCATGTCGGGCCCTACTTCTCGGTGGGAACATTGTATACGTCTATAACGATATATATCCTAGCCTAAGGCAACCTAACATGTCGAATGTAATATTTTACAACATTCCTGTCGTGTCGTCGCCTGCTTCTCGATGAGGCCATTCTATACGTCTATAACGATATATATCCTAGCATAAGGCAACCTAACATGTCGAATGTAATATTTTACAACATTCCTGTCGTGTCGTCGCCTGCTTCTCGATGGGGACATTATATACGTCTATAACGTTGTATATTCTAACCTAACGCAACCTAACATCTGGGATGTAATATTTTACTACATTCCTGGCGTGTCGTCGCCTACTTCTGGATGTGGACATTATATACATCTATAACGTCATATATCCTAACCTAAAGGAACCTAACATATCGGATGTAATATTTTGATACTTTCCTGGCATGTCGGTCCCTACGTCTCGGTGGGATCATTATATACGTCTATAACCATATATATCCTAACCTAAGGCAACCTAACATCTCGGATGTAATATTTTACAACATTCCTGGCATGTCGGTCACTACATCTCGGTGGGAACATTATATACGTCTGTAACGATATATACCCTAACCTAGGGCAACCTAACATCACGGATGTAATATTTTACAACATTCCTGTCATGTCGGTCCCTACTTCTCGGTGGGAACATTGTATACGTCTATAACGATATATATCCTAGCCTAAGGCAACCTAACATGTCGAATGTAATATTTTACAACATTCCTGTCGTGTCGTCGCCTGCTTCTCGATGAGGCCATTCTATACGTCTATAACGATATATATCCTAGCATAAGGCAACCTAACATGTCGAATGTAATATTTTACAACATTCCTGTCGTGTCGTCGCCTGCTTCTCGATGGGGACATTATATACGTCTATAACGTTGTATATTCTAACCTAACGCAACCTAACATCTGGGATGTAATATTTTACTACATTCCTGGCGTGTCGTCGCCTACTTCTGGATGTGGACATTATATACATCTATAACGTCATATATCCTAACCTAAAGGAACCTAACATATCGGATGTAATATTTTGATACTTTCCTGGCATGTCGGTCCCTACGTCTCGGTGGGATCATTATATACGTCTATAACCATATATATCCTAACCTAAGGCAACCTAACATCTCGGATGTAATATTTTACAACATTCCTGGCGTGTCGTCGCCTACTTCTCGATGGGGACATTATATACATCTATAACGTTGTATATCCTAACCTAAGGCAACCTAACATCTCGGATGTAATATTTTACAACATTCTGGCGTGTCGTCGCCTACTTCTCGATGGGGACATTATATACATCTATAACGTTGTATATCCTAACCTAAGGCAACCTAACATCTCGGATGTAATATTTTAAACATTCCTGGCATGTCGGGCCCTACTTCTCGGTGGGAACATTGTATACGTCTATAACGATATATATCCTAGCCTAAGGCAACCTAACATGTCGAATGTAATATTTTACAACATTCCTGTCGTGTCGTCGCCTGCTTCTCGATGAGGCCATTCTATACGTCTATAACGATATATATCCTAGCATAAGGCAACCTAACATGTCGAATGTAATATTTTACAACATTCCTGTCGTGTCGTCGCCTGCTTCTCGATGGGGACATTATATACGTCTATAACGTCATATATCCTAACCTAAGGGAACCTAACACCTCGGGTATAATATTTTACAACATTCCTGGCGTGTCGTCGCCTACTTCTCGATGGGAACATTATATACGTCTATAACGTTACATATCCTAGCCTAAGGCAACCTAACTTGTAGAATGTAATATTTTACAACATTCCTGGCGTGTCGTCGCCTACTTCTCGATGGGGACATTATATACATCTATAACGTTGTATATCCTAACCTGAGGCAACCTAACATCTGGGATGTAATATTTTACAAGATCCCTGGCATGTCGGTCCCCACGTCTCGGTGGGAACATTATATAAGTCTATAACGATATATATCCTAACCTAAGGCAACCTTTCATCTCGGATGTAATATTTTACAACATTCCTGGCATGTCGGTCCCTACTTCTCGGTGGGAACATTGTATACGTCTATAGCGATATATATTCTAGCCTAAGGCTACCTAACATGTCGAATGTAATATTTTACAACGTTCCTGGCGTGTCGTCGCCTACTTCTCGATGGGAACATTATATACGTCTATAACGTTATATATCCTAGCCTAAGGCAACCTAACTTGTAGAATGTAATATTTTACAACATTCCTGGCGTGTCGTCGCCTATTTCTCGATGGGAACATTATATACGTCTATAACGATATATATCCTAACCTAAGGCAACCTAACATCTCGAATGTAATATTTTACAACATTCCTGGCATGTCGGTCCCTACTTCTCGGTGGGAACATTGTATACGTCTATAGCAATATATATTCTAGCCTAAGGCTACCTAACATGTCGAATGTAATATTTTACAACGTTCCTGTCGTGTCGTCGCCTACTTCTCGATGGGGACATTATATACATCTATAACGTTGTATATCCTAACCTAAGGCAACCTAACATCTCGGATGTAATATTTTAAACATTCCTGGCATGTCGGGCCCTACTTCTCGGTGGGAACATTGTATACGTCTATAACGATATATATCCTAGCCTAAGGCAACCTAACATGTCGAATGTAATATTTTACAACATTCCTGTCGTGTCCTCGCCTGCTTCTCGATGAGGCCATTCTATACGTCTATAACGATATATATCCTAGCATAAGGCAACCTAACATGTCGAATGTAATATTTTACAACATTCCTGTCGTGTCGTCGCCTGCTTCTCGATGGGGACATTATATACGTCTATAACGTTGTATATTCTAACCTAACGCAACCTAACATCTGGGATGTAATATTTTACTACATTCCTGGCGTGTCGTCGCCTACTTCTGGATGTGGACATTATATACATCTATAACGTCATATATCCTAACCTAAAGGAACCTAACATATCGGATGTAATATTTTGATACTTTCCTGGCATGTCGGTCCCTACGTCTCGGTGGGATCATTATATACGTCTATAACCATATATATCCTAACCTAAGGCAACCTAACATCTCGGATGTAATATTTTACAACATTCCTGGCATGTCGGTCACTACATCTCGGTGGGAACATTATATACGTCTGTAACGATATATACCCTAACCTAGGGCAACCTAACATCACGGATGTAATATTTTACAACATTCCTGTCATGTCGGTCCCTACTTCTCGGTGGGAAAATTCTATACGTCTATAACGTTGTATATCCTAACCTAAGGGAACCTAACATCTCGGGTGTAATATTTTACAACATTGCTGACGCGTCGGCCCCTACTTCTCGGTGGGAACATTCTATACGTCTATAACGATATATATCCTAACCTAAGGCAACCTAACATCTCGGATGTAATATTTTGATACTTTCCTGGCATGTCGGTCCCTACGTCTCGGTGGGATCATTATATACGTCTATAACCATATATATCCTAACCTAAGGCAACCTAACATCTCGGATGTAATATTTTACAACATTCCTGGCATGTCGGTCACTACATCTCGGTGGGAACATTATATACGTCTGTAACGATATATATCCTAACCTAAGGCAACCTAACATCTCGGATGTAATATTTTACAACATTTCTGGCGCTTCGGCTGCTACTTTTCGGTGGGAACATTATATACGTCTATAACGTTACATATCCTAACGTATGGCAACATAACATCTCGGATGTTATATATTACAACATTCCTGGCGTGTCGTCGCCTGCTTCTCGATGGGGACATTATATTCGTCTATAACCTTGTATATACTAACCTAACGCAACCTAACATCTGGGATGTAATATTTTACATCATTCCTGGTGGGTCGTCGCCCGCTTCTCGATGGGGACATTATATACGTCTATAACGTTGAATATCCTAACCTAAAGCAACCTAACATCTGGGATGTAATATTTTACAAGATCCCTGGCATGTCGGTCCCCACGTCTCGGTGGGAACATTATATACGTCTATAACGATATATATCCTAACCTAAGGCAACCTAACATCTCGGATGTGATATTTTACAACATTCCTGGCATGTCGGTCCCTACTTCTCGGTGGAAACAATGTATACGTCTATAACGATATATATCCTAGCCTAAGGCAACCCAACATGTAGAATGTAATATTTTACAACATTCCTGGCGTGTCGTCGCCTACTTCTCGATGGGGACATTATACACATCTATAACGTTGTATATCCTAACCTAAGGCAACCTAACATCTCGGATGTAATATTTTACAACATTCCTGGCATGTCGGTCACTACATCTCGGTGGGAACATTATATACGTCTGTAACGATATATACCCTAACCTAAGGCAACCTAACATCTCGGATGTAATATTTTACAACATTCCTGGCATGTCGGTCCCTACTTCTCGGTGGGAACATTCTATACGTCTATAACGTTGTATATCCTAACCTAAGGGAACCTAACATCTCGGGTGTAATATTTTACAACATTGCTGACGCGTCGGCCCCTACTTCTCGGTGGGAACATTCTATACGTCTATAACGATATATATCCTAACCTAAGGCAACCTAACATCTCGGATGTAATATTTTACAACATTTCTGGCGCTTCGGCTGCTACTTTTCGGTGGGAACATTATATACGTCTATAACGTTACATATCCTAACGTATGGCAACATAACATCTCGGATGTTATATATTACAACATTCCTGGCGTGTCGTCGCCTGCTTCTCGATGGGGACATTATATTCGTCTATAACCTTGTATATACTAACCTAACGCAACCTAACATCTGGGATGTAATATTTTACATCATTCCTGGTGGGTCGTCGCCCGCTTCTCGATGGGGACATTATATACGTCTATAACGTTGAATATCCTAACCTAAAGCAACCTAACATCTGGGATGTAATATTTTACAAGATCCCTGGCATGTCGGTCCCCACGTCTCGGTGGGAACATTATATACGTCTATAACGATATATATCCTAACCTAAGGCAACCTAACATCTCGGATGTGATATTTTACAACATTCCTGTCATGTCGGTCCCTACTTCTCGGTGGAAACAATGTATACGTCTATAACGATATATATCCTAGCCTAAGGCAACCCAACATGTAGAATGTAATATTTTACAACATTCCTGGCGTGTCGTCGCCTACTTCTCGATGGGGACATTATACACATCTATAACGTTGTATATCCTAACCTAAGGCAACCTAACATCTCGGATGTAATATTTTACAACATTCCTGGCATGTCGGTCCCTACTTCTCGGTGGGAACATTGTATACGTCTATAACGATATATATTCTAGCCTAAGGCAACCTAACATGTCGAATGTAATATTTTACAACATTCCTGTCGTGTCGTCGCCTGCTTCTCGATGGGGACATTATATACGTCTATAACGTTGTATATTCTAACCTAACGCAACCTAACATCTGGGATGTTATATTTTACAACATTCCTGGCGTGTCGTCGCCTACTTCTGGATGGGGACATTATATACATCTATAACGTCATATATCCTAACCTACGGGAACCTAACATCTCGGATGTAATATTTTACAACATTCCTGGCGTGTCGTCGCCTACTTCTCGATGGGGACATTATATACATCTATAACGTTGTATATCCTAACCCAAGGCAACCTAATATCTCGGATGCAATATTTTACAACATTCTGGCGTGTCGTCGCCTGCTTCTCGATGGGGACATTATATACGTCTATAACCATGTATATACTAACCTAACGCAACCTAACATCTGGGATGTAATATTTTACAACATTCCTGGTGGGTCGTCGCCCGCTTCTCGATGGGGACATTATATACGTCTATAACGTTGAATATCCTAACCTAAGGCAACCTAAATCTGGGATGTAATATTTTACAAGATCCCTGGCATGTCGGTCCCCACGTCTCGGTGGGAACATTATATACGTCTATAACGATATATATCCAAACATAAGGCAACCTAACATCTCGGATGTAATATTTTACAACATTCCTGGCATGTCGGTCCCTACTTCTCGGTGGAAACAATGTATACGTCTATAACGATATATATCCTAGCCTAAGGCAACCCAATATGTAGAATGTAATATTTTACAACATTCCTGGCGTGTCGTCGCCTACTTCTCGATGGGGACATTATACACATCTATAACATTGTATATCCTAACCTAAGGCAACCTAACATCTCGGATGTAATATTTTACAAAATTCCTGGCATGTCGGTCCCTACTTCTCGATGGGAACATTATATACGTCTATAACGTTATATATCCTAACCTAAGGCAACCTAACATCTCGGATGTAATATTTTACAACATTCCTGTCGTGTCGTCGCCTGCTTCTCGATGGGGACATTATATACGTCAATAACGTGGTATATTCTAACCTAACGCAACCTAACATCCGGGATGTAATATTTTACAACATTCCTGGCGTGTCGTCGCCTACTTCTGGATGTGGACGTTATATACATCTATAACGTCATATATCCTAACCTAAGGGAACCTAACACCTCGGGTACAATATTTTACAACATTCCTGGCGTGTCGTCGCCTACTTCTCGATGGGAACATTATATACGTCTATAACGTTACATATCCTAGCCTAAGGCAACCTAACTTGTAGAATGTAATATTTTACAACATTCCTGGCGTGTCGTCGCCTACTTCTCGATGGGGACATTATATACATCAATAACGTTGTATATCCTAACCTGAGGCAACCTAACATCTGGGATGTAATATTTTACAAGATCCCTGGCATGTCGGTCCCCACGTCTCGGTGGGAACATTATATAAGTCTATAAGGATATATATCCTAACCTAAGGCAACCTTTCATCTCGGATGTAATATTTTACAACATTCCTGGCATGTCGGTCCCTACTTCTCGGTGGAAACAATGTATACGTCTATAACGATATATATCCTAGCCTAAGGCAACCCAACATGTAGAATGTCATATTTTACAACATTCCTGGCATGTCGGTCCCTACTTCTCGGTGGGAACATTGTATACGTCTATAACGATATATATTCTAGACGAAGGCAACATAACGTGTCGAATGTAATATTTTACAACATTCCTGTCGTGTCGTCGCCTGCTTCTCGATGGGGACATTATATACGTCTATAACGTTGTATATTCTAACCTAACGCAACCTAACATCTGGGATGTAATATTTTACTACATTCCTGGCGTGTCGTCGCCTACTTCCGGATGTGGACATTATATACATCTATAACGTCATATATCCTAACCTAAAGGAACCTAACATATCGGATGTAATATTTTGATACTTTCCTGGCATGTCGGTCCCTACGTCTCGGTGGGATCATTATATACGTCTATAACGATATATATCCTAACCTAAGGCAACCTAACATCTCGGATGTAATATTTTACAACATTCCTGGCATGTCGGTCACTACATCTCGGTGGGAACATTATATACGTCTGTAACGATATATACCCTAACCTAAGGCAACCTAACATCTCGGATGTAATATTTTACAACATTCCTGGCATGTCGGTCCCTACTTCTCGGTGGGAACATTCTATACGTCTATAACGTTGTATATCCTAACCTAAGGGAACCTAACATCTCGGGTGTAATATTTTACAACACTGCTGACGCGTCGGCCCCTACTTCTCGGTGGGAACATTCTATACGTCTATAACGATATATATCCTAACCTAAGGCAACCTAACATCTCGGATGTAATATTTTACAACATTCCTGGCGCTTCGGCTGCTACTTTTCGGTGGGAACATTATATACGTCTATAACGTTACATATCCTAACGTATGGCAACATAACATCTCGGATGTTATATATTACAACATTCCTGGCGTGTCGTCGCCTGCTTCTCGATGGGGACTTTATGTACGTCTATAACGTTGTATATCCTAACCTAACGCAACCTAACATCTGGGATGTAATATTTTACAACATTCCTGGCATGTCGGGCCCTACTTCTCGGTGGGAACATTGTATACGTCTATAACGATATATATACTAGCCTAAGGCAACCTAACGTGTCGAATGTAATATTTTACAACATTCCTGGCGTGTCGTCGCCTACTTCTCGATGGGGACATTATATACATCTATAACGTCATATATCCTAACCTAAAGGAACCTAACATATCGGATGTAATATTTTGATACTTTCCTGGCATGTCGGTCCCTACGTCTCGGTGGGATCACTATATACGTCTATAACGATATATATCCTATCCTAACGCAACCTAACATCTGGGATGTAATATTTTACAACACTCCTGGTGGGTCGTCGCCCGCTTCTCGATGGGGACATTATATACGTCTATAACGTTGAATATCCTAACCTAAAGCAACCTAACATCTGGGATGTAATATTTTACAAGATCCCTGGCATGTCGGTCCCCACGTCACGGTGGGAACATTATATACGTCTATAATGATATATATCCTAACCTAAGGCAACCTAACATCTCGGATGTAATATTTTACAACATTCCTGGCATGTCGGTCCCTACTTCTCGGTGGAAACAATGTATACGTCTATAACGATATATATCCTAGCCTAAGGCAACCCAACATGTGGAATGTAATATTTTACAACATTCCTGGCGTGTCGTCGCCTCCTTCTCGATGGGGACATTATACACATCTATAACGTTGTATATCCTAACCTAAGGCAACCTAACATCTCGGATGTAATATTTTACAACATTCCTGGCATGTCGGTCCCTACTTCTCGGTGGGAACATTCTATACGTCTATAACGTTGTATATCCTAACCTAAGGGAACCTAACATCTCGGGTGTAATATTTTACAACATTGCTGACGCGTCGGCCCCTACTTCTCGGTGGGAACATTCTATACGTCTATAACGATATATATCCTAACCTAAGGCAACCTAACATCTCGGATGTAATATTTTACAACATTCCTGGCGCTTCGGCTGCTACTTTTCGGTGGGAACATTATATACGTCTATAACGTTACATATCCTAACGTATGGCAACATAACATCTCGGATGTTATATATTACAACATTCCTGGCGTGTCGTCGCCTGCTTCTCGATGGGGACTTTATGTACGTCTATAACGTTGTATATCCTAACCTCACGCAACCTAACATCTCGGATGTATTATTTTACAACATTCCTGGCATGTCGGTCACTACATCTCGGTGGGAACATTATATACGTCTGTAACGATATATACCCCAACCTAAGGCAACCTATCATCTCGGATGTAATATTTTACAACATTCCTGGCATGTCGGGCCCTACTTCTCGGTGGGAACATTCTATACGTCTATAACGTTGTATATCCTAACCTAAGGCAACCTAACATCTCGGATGTAATATTTTACCACATTCCTGTCATGTCGGTCCCTACTTCTCGGTGGGAACATTGTATACGCCTATAACGATATATATTCTAGCCTAAGGCAACCTAACATGTCGAATGTAATATTTTACAACATTCCTGTCGTGTCGTCGCCTGCTTCTCGATGGGGACATTATATACGTCTATAACGTTGTATATTCTAACCTAACACAACCTAACATCTGGGATGTTATATTTTACAACATTCCTGGCGTGTCGTCGCCTACTTCTGGATGGGGACATTATATACATCTATAACGTCATATATCCTAACCTAAGGGAACCTAACATCTCGGGTGTAATATTTTACAACATTCCTGGCGTGTCGTCGCCTACTTCTCGATGGGGACATTATATACATCTGTAACGTTGTATATCCTATCCTAAGGCAACCTAACATCTCGGATGTAATATTTTACAACATTCTGGCGTGTCGTCGCCTGCTTCTCGATGGGGACATTATATACGTCTATAACCTTGTATATACTAACCTAACGCAACCTAACATCTGGGATGAAATATTTTACAACATTCCTGGTGGGTCGTCGCCCGCTTCTCGGTGGGGACATTATATACGTCTATAACGTTGAATATCCTAACCTAAAGCAACCTAAATCTGGGATGTAATATTTTACAACATCCCTGGCATGTCGGTCCCCACGTCTCGGTGGGAATATTATATACGTCTATAACGATATATATCCTAACCTAAGGCAACCTAACATCTCGGATGTAATATTTTACAACATTCCTGGCATGTCGGTCCCTACTTCTCGGTGGGAACATTGTATGCGTCTATAGCGATATATATTCTAGCCTAAGGCTACCTAACATGTCGAATGTAATATTTTACGATGTTCCTGTCGTGTCGTCGCCTGCTTCTCGATGGGAACATTATATACGTCTATAACGTTGTATATTCTAACCTAACGCAACCTAACATCTGGGATGTTATATTTTACAACATTCCTGGCGTGTCGTCGCCTACTTCTGGATGGGGACATTATATACATCTATAACGTCATATATCATAACCTAAGGGAACCTAACATCTCGGGTGTAATATTTTACAACATTCCTGGCGTGTCGTCGCCTACTTCTCGATGGGAACATTATATACGTCTATAACGTTATATATCCTAGCCTAAGGCAACCTAACTTGTAGAATGTAATATTTTACAACATTCCTGTCGTGTCGTCGCCTACTTCTCTATGGGAACATTATATACATCTATAACGTTGTATATCCTAACCTAAGGCAACCTAACATCTCGGATGTAATATTTTACCACATTCCTGTCATGTCGGTCCCTACTTCTCGGTGGGAACATTGTATACGTCTATAACGATATATATCTTAGCCTAAGGCAACCTAACATGTCGAATGTAATATTTTACAACATTCCCGTCGTGTCGTCGCCTGCTTCTCGATGAGGACATTCTATACGTCTATAACGATATATATCCTAGCATAAGGCAACCTAACATGTCGAATGTAATATTTTACAACATTCCTGTCGTGTCGCCGCCTGCTTCTCGATGGGGACATTATATACGTCTATAACGTTGTATATTCTAACCTAACGCAACCTAACATCTGGGATGTAATATTTTACAACATTCCTGGCGTGTCGTCGCCTACTTCTGGATGTGGACGTTATATACATCTATAACGTCATATATCCTAACCTAAAGGAACCTAACATATCGGATGTAATATTTTGATACTTTCCTGGCATGTCGGTCCCGACGTCTCGGTGGGATCATTATATACGTCTATAACGATATATATCCTAACCTAAGGGAACCTTACATCTCGGATGTAATATTTTACAACATTCCTGGCATGTCGGGCCCTACTTCTCGGTGGGAACATTGTATACGTCTATAACGATATATATACTAGCCTAAGGCAACCTAACGTGCCGAATGTAATATTTTACAACATTCCTGGCGTGTCGTCGCCTACTTCTCGATGGGGACATTATATACATCTACAACGTTGTATATCCTAACCTAAGGCAACCTAACATCTCGGATGTAATATTTTACAACGTTCTGGCGTGTCGTCGCCTGCTTCTCGATGGGGACATTATATACGTCTATAACCTTGTATATACTAATCTAACGCAACCTAACATCTGGGATGTAATATTTTACATCATTCCTGGTGGGTCGTCGCCCGCTTCTCGATGGGGACATTATATACGTCTATAACGTTGAATATCATAACCTAAAGCAACCTAACATCTGGGATGTAATATTTTACAAGATCCCTGGCATGTCGGTCCCCACGTCTCGGTGGGAACATTATATACGTCTATAACGATATATATCCTAACCTAAGGCAACCTAACATCTCGGATGTAATATTTTACAACATTCCTGGCATGTCGGTCCCTACTTCTCGGTGGAAACAATGTATACGTCTATTACGATATATATCCTAGCCTAAGGCAACCCAACATGTAGAATGTAATATTTTACAACATTCCTGGCGTGTCGTCGCCTACTTCTCGATGGGGACATTATACACATCTATAACGTTGTATATCCTAACCTAAGGCAACCTAACATCTCGGATGTAATATTTTACAACATTCCTGGCATGTCGGTCCCTACTTCTCGGTGGGAACATTGTATACGTCTATAACGATATATATTCTAGCCTAAGGCAACCTAACATGTCGAATGTAATATTTTACAACATTCCTGTCGTGTCGTCGCCTGCTTCTCGATGGGGACATCTTATACGTCTATAACGTTGTATATCCTAACCTAAGGGAACCTAACATCTCGGGTGTAATATTTTACAACATTCCTGGGGTGTCGTCGCCTACTTCTCGGTGGAAACAATGTATACGTCTATTACGATATATATCCTAGCCTAAGGCAACCCAACATGTAGAATGTAATATTTTACAACATTCCTGGCGTGTCGTCGCCTACTTCTCGATGGGGACATTATACACATCTATAACGTTGTATATCCTAACCTAAGGCAACCTAACATCTCGGATGTAATATTTTACAACATTCCTGGCATGTCGGTCCCTACTTCTCGGTGGGAACATTGTATACGTCTATAACGATATATATTCTAGCCTAAGGCAACCTAACATGTCGAATGTAATATTTTACAACATTCCTGTCGTGTCGTCGCCTGCTTCTCGATGGGGACATCTTATACGTCTATAACGTTGTATATCCTAACCTAAGGGAACCTAACATCTCGGGTGTAATATTTTACAACATTCCTGGGGTGTCGTCGCCTACTTCTCGATGGGAACATTATATACGTCTATAACGTTATATATCCTAGCCTAAGGCAACCTAACTTGTAGAATGTAATATTTTACAACATTCCTGGCGTGTCGTCACCTACTTCTCTATGGGAACATTATATACATCTATAACGTTGTATATCCTAACCTAAGGCAACCTAACATCTCGGATGTAATATTTTACAACATTCCTGTCGTGTCGTCGCCTGCTTCTCGATGGGGACATTATATACGTCAATAACGTGGTATATTCTAACCTAACGCAACCTAACATCTGGGATGTAATATTTTACAACATTCCTGGCGTGTCGTCGCCTACTTCTGGATGTGGACGTTATATACATCTATAACGTCATATATCCTAACCTAAGGGAACCTAACACCTCGGGTATAATATTTTACAACATTCCTGGCGTGTCGTCGCCTACTTCTCGATGGGAACATTATATACGTCTATAACGTTACATATCCTAGCCTAAGGCAACCTAACTTGTAGAATGTAATATTTTACAACATTCCTGGCGTGTCGTCGCCTACTTCTCGATGGGGACATTATATACATCTATAACGTTGTATATCCTAACCTGAGGCAACCTAACATCTGGGATGTAATATTTTACAAGATCCCTGGCATGTCGGTCCCCACGTCTCGGTGGGAACATTATATAAGTCTATAACGATATATATCCTAACCTAAGGCAACCTTTCATCTCGGATGTAATATTTTACAACATTCCTGGCATGTCGGTCCCTACTTCTCGGTGGAAACAATGTATACGTCTATAACGATATATATCCTAGCCTAAGGCAACCCAACATGTAGAATGTAATATTTTACAACATTCCTGGCGTGTCGTCGCCTACTTCTCGATGGGGACATTATATACATCTATAACGTTGTATATCCTAACCTAACGCAACCTAACATCTGGGATGTAATATTTTACAACATTCCTGGCATGTCGGTCCCTACGTCTCGGTGGGAACGTTATATACGTCTATAACGATATATATCCTAACCTAAGGGAACCTTACATCTCGGATGTAATATTTTACAACATTCCTGGCATGTCGGGCCCTACTTCTCGGTGGGAACATTGTATACGTCTATAACGTTGTATATCCTAACCTAAGGCAACCTAACATCTCGGATGTAATATTTTACAACATTCCTGGCGTGTCGTCGCCTACTTCTCGATGGGGACATTATACACATCTATAACGTTGTATATCCTAACCTAAGGCAACCTAACATCTCGGATGTAATATTTTACAACATTCCTGGCATGTCGGTCCCTACTTCTCGGTGGGAACATTGTATACGTCTATAACGATATATATTCTAGCCTAAGGCAACCTAACATGTCGAATGTAATATTTTACAACATTCCTGTCGTGTCGTCGCCTGCTTCTCGATGGGGACATTATATACGTCTATAACGATATATATCCAAACATAAGGCAACCTAACATCTCGGATGTAATATTTTACAACATTCCTGGCATGTCGGTCCCTACTTCTCGGTGGAAACAATGTATACGTCTATAACGATATATATCCTAGCCTAAGGCAACCCAACATGTAGAATGTAATATTTTACAACATTCCTGGCGTGTCGTCGCCTACTTCTCGATGGGGACATTATATACATCTATAACGTTGTATATCCTAACCTAACGCAACCTAACATCTGGGATGTAATATTTTACAACATTCCTGGCATGTCTGTCCCTACGTCTCGGTGGGAACGTTATATACGTCTATAACGATATATATCCTAACCTAAGGGAACCTTACATCTCGGATGTAATATTTTACAACATTCCTGGCATGTCGGGCCCTACTTCTCGGTGGGAACATTGTATACGTCTATAACGATATATATACTAGCCTAAGGCAACCTAACGTGCCGAATGTAATATTTTACAACATTCCTGGCGTGTCGTCGCCTACTTCTCGATGGGGACATTATATACATCTACAACGTTGTATATCCTAACCTAAGGCAACCTAACATCTCGGATGTAATATTTTACAACATTCTGGCGTGTCGTCGCCTGCTTCTCGATGGGGACATTATATACGTCTATAACCTTGTATATACTAACCTAACGCAACCTAACATCTGGGATGTAATATTTTACATCATTCCTGGTGGGTCGTCGCCCGCTTCTCGATGGGGACATTATATACGTCTATAACGTTGAATATCATAACCTAAAGCAACCTAACATCTGGGATGTAATATTTTACAAGATCCCTGGCATGTCGGTCCCCACGTCTCGGTGGGAACATTATATACGTCTATAACGATATATATCCTAACCTAAGGCAACCTAACATCTCGGATGTAATATTTTACAACATTCCTGGCATGTCGGTCCCTACTTCTCGGTGGAAACAATGTATACGTCTATTACGATATATATCCTAGCCTAAGGCAACCCAACATGTAGAATGTAATATTTTACAACATTCCTGGCGTGTCGTCGCCTACTTCTCGATGGGGACATTATACACATCTATAACGTTGTATATCCTAACCTAAGGCAACCTAACATCTCGGATGTAATATTTTACAACATTCCTGGCATGTCGGTCCCTACTTCTCGGTGGGAACATTGTATACGTCTATAACGATATATATTCTAGCCTAAGGCAACCTAACATGTCGAATGTAATATTTTACAACATTCCTGTCGTGTCGTCGCCTGCTTCTCGATGGGGACATCTTATACGTCTATAACGTTGTATATCCTAACCTAAGGGAACCTAACATCTCGGGTGTAATATTTTACAACATTCCTGGGGTGTCGTCGCCTACTTCTCGATGGGAACATTATATACGTCTATAACGTTATATATCCTAGCCTAAGGCAACCTAACTTGTAGAATGTAATATTTTACAACATTCCTGGCGTGTCGTCACCTACTTCTCTATGGGAACATTATATACATCTATAACGTTGTATATCCTAACCTAAGGCAACCTAACATCTCGGATGTAATATTTTACAACATTCCTGTCGTGTCGTCGCCTGCTTCTCGATGGGGACATTATATACGTCTATAACGATATATATCCAAACATAAGGCAACCTAACATCTCGGATGTAATATTTTACAACATTCCTGGCATGTCGGTCCCTACTTCTCGGTGGAAACAATGTATACGTCTATAACGATATATATCCTAGCCTAAGGCAACCCAACATGTAGAATGTAATATTTTACAACATTCCTGGCGTGTCGTCGCCTACTTCTCGATGGGGACATTTTATACATCTATAACGTTGTATATCCTAACCTAACGCAACCTAACATCTGGGATGTAATATTTTACAACATTCCTGGCATGTCTGTCCCTACGTCTCGGTGGGAACGTTATATACGTCTATAACGATATATATCCTAACCTAAGGGAACCTTACATCTCGGATGTAATATTTTACAACATTCCTGGCATGTCGGGCCCTACTTCTCGGTGGGAACATTGTATACGTCTATAACGATATATATACTAGCCTAAGGCAACCTAACGTGCCGAATGTAATATTTTACAACATTCCTGGCGTGTCGTCGCCTACTTCTCGATGTGGACATTATATACATCTACAACGTTGTATATCCTAACCTAAGGCAACCCAACATCTCGGATGTAATATTTTACAACATTCTGGCGTGTCGTCGCCTGCTTCTCGATGGGGACATTATATACGTCTATAACCTTGTATATACTAACCTAACGCAACCTAACATCTGGGATGTAATATTATACATCATTCCTGGTGGGTCGTCGCCCGCTTCTCGATGGGGACATTATATACGTCTATAACGTTGAATATCATAACCTAAAGCAACCTAACATCTGGGATGTAATATTTTACAAGATCCCTGGCATGTCGGTCCCCACGTCTCGGTGGGAACATTATATACGTCTATAACGATATATATCCTAACCTAAGGCAACCTAACATCTCGGATGTAATATTTTACAACATTCCTGGCATGTCGGTCCCTACTTCTCGGTGGAAACAATGTATACGTCTATTACGATATATATCCTAGCCTAAGGCAACCCAACATGTAGAATGTAATATTTTACAACATTCCTGGCGTGTCGTCGCCTACTTCTCGATGGGGACATTATACACATCTATAACGTTGTATATCCTAACCTAAGGCAACCTAACATCTCGGATGTAATATTTTACAACATTCCTGGCATGTCGGTCCCTACTTCTCGGTGGGAACATTGTATACGTCTATAACGATATATATTCTAGCCTAAGGCAACCTAACATGTCGAATGTAATATTTTACAACATTCCTGTCGTGTCGTCGCCTGCTTCTCGATGGGGACATCTTATACGTCTATAACGTTGTATATCCTAACCTAAGGGAACCTAACATCTCGGGTGTAATATTTTACAACATTCCTGGGGTGTCGTCGCCTACTTCTCGATGGGAACATTATATACGTCTATAACGTTATATATCCTAGCCTAAGGCAACCTAACTTGTAGAATGTAATATTTTACAACATTCCTGGCGTGTCGTCACCTACTTCTCTATGGGAACATTATATACATCTATAACGTTGTATATCCTAACCTAAGGCAACCTAACATCTCGGATGTAATATTTTACAACATTCCTGTCGTGTCGTTGCCTGCTTCTCGATGGGGACATTATATACGTCAATAACGTGGTATATTCTAACCTAACGCAACCTAACATCTGGGATGTAATATTTTACAACATTCCTGGCGTGTCGTCGCCTACTTCTGGATGTGGACGTTATATACATCTATAACGTCATATATCCTAACCTAAGGGAACCTAACACCTCGGGTATAATATTTTACAACATTCCTGGCGTGTCGTCGCCTACTTCTCGATGGGAACATTATATACGTCTATAACGTTACATATCCTAGCCTAAGGCAACCTAACTTGTAGAATGTAATATTTTACAACATTCCTGGCGTGTCGTCGCCTACTTCTCGATGGGGACATTATATACATCTATAACGTTGTATATCCTAACCTGAGGCAACCTAACATCTGGGATGTAATATTTTACAAGATCCCTGGCATGTCGGTCCCCACGTCTCGGTGGGAACATTATATATGTCTATAACGATATATATCCTAACCTAAGGCAACCTTTCATCTCGGATGTAATATTTTACAACATTCCTGGCATGTCGGTCCCTACTTCTCGGTGGAAACAATGTATACGTCTATAACGATATATATCCTAGCCTAAGGCAACCCAACATGTAGAATGTAATATTTTACAACATTCCTGGCGTGTCGTCGCCTACTTCTCGATGGGGACATTATATACATCTATAACGTTGTATATCCTAACCTAACGCAACCTAACATCTGGGATGTAATATTTTACAACATTCCTGGCATGTCGGTCCCTACGTCTCGGTGGGAACGTTATATACGTCTATAACGATATATATCCTAACCTAAGGGAACCTTACATCTCGGATGTAATATTTTACAACATTCCTGGCATGTCGGGCCCTACTTCACGGTGGGAACATTGTATACGTCTATAACGATATATATACTAGCCTAAGGCAACCTAACGTGCCGAATGTAATATTTTACAACATTCCTGGCGTGTCGTCGCCTACTTCTCGATGGGGACATTATATACATCTACAACGTTGTATATCCTAACCTAAGGCAACCTAACATCTCGGATGTAATATTTTACAACATTCTGGCGTGTCGTCGCCTGCTTCTCGATGGGGACATTATATACGTCTATAACCTTGTATATACTAACCTAACGCAACCTAACATCTGGGATGTAATATTTTACATCATTCCTGGTGGGTCGTCGCCCGCTTCTCGATGGGGACATTATATACGTCTATAACGTTGAATATCCTAACCTAAAGCAACCTAACATCTGGGATGTAATATTTTACAAGATCCCTGGCATGTCGGTCCCCACGTCTCGGTGGGAACATTATATACGTCTATAACGATATATATCCTAACCTAAGGCAACCTAACATCTCGGATGTAATATCTTACAACATTCCTGGCATGTCGGTCCCTACTTCTCGGTGGAAACAATGTATACGTCTATAACGATATATATCCTAGCCTAAGGCAACCCAACATGTAGAATGTAATATTTTACAACATTCCTGGCGTGTCGTCGCCTACTTCTCGATGGGGACATTATACACATCTATAACGTTGTATATCCTAACCTAAGGCAACCTAACATCTCGGATGTAATATTTTACAACATTCTGGCGTGTCGTCGCCTGCTTCTCGATGGGGACATTATATACGTCTATAACCTTGTATATACTAACCTAACGCAACCTAACATCTGGGATGTAATATTTTACAACATTCCTGTCGTGTCGTCGCCTGCTTCTCGATGGGGACATTATATACGTCTATAACGTTGTATATTCTAACCTAACGCAACCTAACATCTGGGATGTTATATTTTACAACATTCCTGGCGTGTCGTCGCCTACTTCTGGATGTGGACATTATATACATCTATAACGTCATATATCCTAACGTAAAGGAACCTAACATATCGGATGTAATATTTTGATACTTTCCTGGCATGTCGGTCCCTACGTCTCGGTGGGATCATTATATACGTCTATAACGATATATATCCTAACCTAAGGCAACCTAACATCTCGGATGTAATATTTTACAACATTCCTGGCATGTCGGTCCCTACGTCTCGGTGGGATCATTATATACGTCTATAACGATATATATCCTAACCTAAGGCAACCTAACATCTCGGATGTAATATTTTACAACATTCCTGGCATGTCGGTCACTACATCTCGGTGGGAACATTATATACGTCTGTAACGATATATACCCTAACCTAAGGCAACCTAACATCTCGGATGTAATATTTTACAACATTCCTGGCATGTCGGTCCCTACTTCTCGGTGGGAACATTCTATACGTCTATAACGTTGTATATCCTAACCTAAGGGAACCTAACATCTCGGGTGTAATATTTTACAACACTGCTGACGCGTCGGCCCCTACTTCTCGGTGGGAACATTCTATACGTCTATAACGATATATATCCTAACCTAAGGCAACCTAACATCTCGGATGTAATATTTTACAACATTCCTGGCGCTTCGGCTGCTACTTTTCGGTGGGAACATTATATACGTCTATAACGTTACATATCCTAACGTATGGCAACATAACATCTCGGATGTTATATATTACAACATTCCTGGCGTGTCGTCGCCTGCTTCTCGATGGGGACTTTATGTACGTCTATAACGTTGTATATCCTAACCTAACGCAACCTAACATCTGGGATGTAATATTTTACAACATTCCTGGCATGTCGGGCCCTACTTCTCGGTGGGAACATTGTATACGTCTATAACGATATATATACTAGCCTAAGGCAACCTAACGTGTCGAATGTAATGTTTTACAACATTCCTGGCGTGTCGTCGCCTACTTCTCGATGGGGACATTATATACATCTATAACGTCATATGTCCTAACCTAAAGGAACCTAACATATCGGATGTAATATTTTGATACTTTCCTGGCATGTCGGTCCCTACGTCTCGGTGGGATCACTATATACGTCTATAACGATATATATCCTAACCTAACGCAACCTAACATCTGGGATGTTATATTTTACAACATTCCTGGCGTGTCGTCGCCTACTTCTGGATGGGGACATTATATACATCTATAACGTCATATATCCTAACCTAAGGGAACCTAACATCTCGGGTGTAATATTTTACAACATTCCTGGCGTGTCGTCGCCTACTTCTCGATGGGGACATTATATACATCTGTAACGTTGTATATCCTAACCTAAGGCAACCTAACATCTCGGATGTAATATTTTACAACATTCTGGCGTGTCGTCGCCTGCTTCTCGATGGGGACATTATATACGTCTATAACCTTGTATATACTAACCTAACGCAACCTAACATCTGGGATGTAATATTTTACAACATTCCTGGTGGGTCGTCGCCCGCTTCTCGGTGGGGACATTATATACGTCTATAACGTTGAATATCCTAACCTAAAGCAACCTAAATCTGGGATGTAATATTTTACAACATCCCTGGCATAGCGGTCCCCACGTCTCGGTGGGAACATTATATACGTCTATAACGATATATATCCTAACCTAAGGCAACCTAACATCTCGGATGTAATATTTTACAACATTCCTGGCATGTCGGTCCCTACTTCTCGGTGGAAGCAATGTATACGTCTATAACGATATATATCCTAGCCTAAGGCAACCCAACATGTAGAATGTAATATTTTACAACATTCCTGGCGTGTCGTCGCCTACTTCTCGATGGGGACATTATATACGTCTATAACGTTGTATATTCTAACCTAACGCAACCTAACATCTGGGATGTTATATTTTACAACATTCCTGGCGTGTCGTCGCCTACTTCTGGATGGGGACATTATATACATCTATAACGTCATATATCCTAACCTACGGGAACCTAACATCTCGGATGTAATATTTTACAACATTCCTGGCGTGTCGTCGCCTACTTCTCGATGGGGACATTATATGCATCTATAACGTTGTATATCCTAACCCAAGGCAACCTAATGTCTCGGATGCAATATTTTACAACATTCTGGCGTGTCGTCGCCTGCTTCTCGATGGGGACATTATATACGTCTATAACCATGTATATACTAACCTAACGCAACCAAACATCTGGGATGTAATATTTTACAACATTCCTGTTGGGTCGTCGCCCGCTTCTCGATGGGGACATTATATACATCTATAACGTCATATATCCTAACCTAAGGGAACCTAACATCTCGGGTGTAATATTTTACAACATTCCTGGCGTGTCGTCGCCTACTTCTCGATGGGGACATTATATACGTCTATAACGTTGTATATCCTAACCTAAGGCAACCTAACATCTCGGATGTAATATTTTACAACATTCCTGGCATGTCGGTCCCTACTTCTCGGTGGGAACATTGTATACGTCTATAACGATATATATTCTAGCCTAAGGCAACCTAACATGTCGAATGTAATATTTTACAACATTCCTGACCTGTCGGCCCGTAGTGCAAGGTGGTAACGTTTAAATACGCCTACAACGTTATATATACTAGCCTAAGGCAACCTGACATCTCGGATGTAATATTTTACAACATTCCTGGCATGTCGGTCCCTACGTCTCGGTGGGAACGTTATATACGTCTATAACGATATATATCCTAACCTAAGGGAACCTTACATCTCGGATGTAATATTTTACAACATTCCTGGCATGTCGGTCCCTTCTTCTCGGTGGAAACAATGTATACGTCTATAACGATATATATCCTAGCCTAACGCAACCCAACATGTAGAATGTAATATTTTACAACATTCCTGGCGTGTCGTCGCCTACTTCTCGATGGGGACATTATATACATCTATAACGTTGTATATCCTAACCTAAGGCAACCTAACATCTCGGATGTAATATTTTACAACATTCCTGTCATGTCGGTCCCTACTTCTCGGTCGGAACATTGTATACGTCTATAACGATATATATCCTAGCCTAAGGCAACCTAACATGTCGAATGTAATATTTTACAACATTCCTGTCGTGTCGCCGCCTGCTTCTCGATGGGGACATTATATACGTCTATAACGTTGTATATTCTAACCTAACGCAACCTAACATCTGGGATGTAATATTTTACGACATTCCTGGCGTGTCGTCGCCTACTTCTGGATGGGGACATTATATACATCTATAACGTCATATATCCAAACCTAAGGGAACCTAACATCTCGGGTGTAATATTTTACAACATTCCTGGCGTGTCGTCGCCTACTTCTCGATGGGGACATTATATACATCTATAACCTTGTATATACTAACCTAACGCAACCTAACATCTGGGATGTAATATTTTACAACATTCCTGGCATGTCGGTCCCTACGTCTCCGTGGGTACATTGTACACGTCTATAACCTTGTATATCCTAACCTAACGCAACCTAACATCTGGGATGTAATATTTTACAACATTCCTGGTGGGTCGTCGCCCGCTTCTCGATGGGGACATTATATACGTCTATAACGTTGAACATCCTAACCTAAAGCAACCTAAATCTGGGATGTAATATTTTACAAGATCCCTGGCATGTCGGTCCCCACGTCTCGGTGGGAACATTATATACGTCTATAACGATATATATCCAAACATAAGGCAACATAACATCTCGGATGTTATATTTTTCAACATTCCTGGCGTGTCGTCGCCTGCTTCTCGATGGGGACTTTATGTACGTCTAGAACGTTGTATATCCTAAGCTAACGCAACCTAACATCTGGGATGTAATATTTTACAACATTCCTGGCATGTCGGTCCCTACGTCTCG
This sequence comes from Xylocopa violacea, assembly GCA_963969225.1. Lineage (NCBI taxonomy): Eukaryota > Metazoa > Arthropoda > Insecta > Hymenoptera > Apidae > Xylocopa > Xylocopa violacea. The sequence goes on along the minus strand of CAXAJV010000500.1, from coordinate 3,939,302 downwards.
GTGGGAACATTATATACGTCTATAACGATATAAATCATAACCTAAAGCAACCTAGCATCTCGGATGTAATATTTTACAACATTCCTGTCGTGTCGTCGCCCGCTTCTCGATGGGGACATTATATACGTCTATAACGTTGAATATCCTAACCTAGAGCAACCTAAATCTGGGATGTAATATTTTACAAGATCCCTGGCATGTCGGTCCCCACGTCTCGGTGGGAACATTATATACGTCTATAACGATATATATCCTAACCTAAGGCAACCTAACATCTCGGATGTAATATTTTACAACATTCCTGGCATATCGGTCCCTACTTCTCGGTGGAAACAATGTATACGTCTATAACGATATATATCCTAGCCTAAGGCAACCCAACATGTAGAATGTAATATTTTACAACATTCCTGCCGTGTCCTCGCCTACTTCTCGATGGGGACATTATATACATCTATAACGTTGTATATCCTAACCTAAGGCAACCTAACATCTCGGATGTAATATTTTACAACATTCCTAGCATGTCGGTCCCTACTTCTCGGTGGGAACATTGTATACGTCTATAACGATATATATTCTAGCCTAAGGCAACCTAACATGTCGAATGTAATATTTTACAACATTCCTGTCGTGTCGTCGCCTGCTTCTCGATGGGGACATTATATACGTCTATAACGTTGTACATTCTAACCTAACGCAACCTAACATCCGGGATGTTATATTTTACAACATTCCTGGCGTGTCGTCGCCTACTTCTGGATAGGGACATTATATACATCTATAACGTCATATATCCTAACCTAAGGGAACCTAACATCTCGGGTGTAATATTTTACAACATTCCTGGCGTGTCGTCGCCTACTTCTCAATGGGGACATTATATACATCTATAACGTTGTATATCCTAACCTAAGGCAACCTAACATCTCGGATGTAATATTTTACAACATTCCTGGCATGTCGGGCCCTACTTCTCGGTGGGAACATTGTATACGTCTATAACGATATATATCCTAGCCTAAGGCAACCTAACATGTCGAATGTAATATTTTACAACATTCCTGTCGTGTCGTCGCCTGCTTCTCGATGGGGACATTCTATACGTCTATAACGTTGTATATCTTAACCTAAGGGAACCTAACATCTCGGGTGTAATATTTTAGAACATTCCTGACGCGTCAGTCCCTATTTCTCGGTGGGAACATTATATACGTCTATAACGTTATATATCCTAGCCTAAGGCAACCTCACTTGTAGAATGTATTATTTTACAACATTCCTGGCGTGTCGTCGCCTACTTCTCTATGGGAACATTATATACATCTATAACGTTGTATATCCTAACCTAAGGCAACCTAACATCTCGGATGTAATATTTTACAACATTCCTGGCATGTCGGTCACTACATCTCGGTGGGAACATTATATACGTCTGTAACGATATATACCCTAACCTAAGGCAACCTAACATCTCGGATGTAATATTTTACAACATTCCTGTCATGTCGGTCCCTACTTCTCGGTGGGAACATTGTATACGTCTATAACGATATATATCCTAGCCTAAGGCAACCTAACATGTCGAATGTAATATTTTACAACATTCCTGGCGCTTCGGCTGCTACTTTTCGGTGGGAACATTATATACGTCTATAACGTTACATATCCTAACGTATGGCAACATAACATCTCGGATGTTATATTTTACAACATTCCTGGCGTGTCGTCGCCTGCTTCTCGATGGGGACTTTATGTACGTCTATAACGTTGAATATCCTAACCTAGAGCAACCTAAATCTGGGATGTAATATTTTACAAGATCCCTGGCATGTCGGTCCCCACGTCTCGGTGGGAACATTATATACGTCTATAACGATATATATCCTAACCTAAGGCAACCTAACATCTCGGATGTAATATTTTACAACATTCCTGGCATATCGGTCCCTACTTCTCGGTGGAAACAATGTATACGTCTATAACGATATATATCCTAGCCTAAGGCAACCCAACATGTAGAATGTAATATTTTACAACATTCCTGGCGTGTCCTCGCCTACTTCTCGATGGGGACATTATATACATCTATAACGTTGTATATCCTAACCTAAGGCAACCTAACATCTCGGATGTAATATTTTAGAACATTCCTGACGCGTCAGTCCCTATTTCTCGGTGGGAACATTATATACGTCTATAACGTTATATATCCTAGCCTAAGGCAACCTCACTTGTAGAATGTAATATTTTACAACATTCCTGGCGTGTCTTCGCCTACTTCTCGATGGGGACATTATATACATCTATAACGTTGTATATCCTAACCTAAGGCAACCTAACATCTCGGATGTAATATTTTACAACATTCCTGTCATGTCGGTCCCTACTTCTCGGTCGGAACATTGTATACGTCTATAACGATATATATCCTAGCCTAAGGCTACCTAACATGTCGAATGTAATATTTTACAACGTTCCTGTCGTGTCGTCGCCGGCTTCTCGATGGGGACATTATATACGTCTATAACGTTGTATATTCTAACCTAACGCAACCTAACATCTGGGATGTTATATTTTACAACATTCCTGGCGTGTCGTCGCCTACTTCTGGATGGGGACATTATATAAATCTATAACGTCATATATCCTAACCTAAGGGAACCTAACATCTCGGGTGTAATATTTTACAACATTCCTGGCGTGTCGTCGCCTACTTCTCGATGGGGACATTATATACATCTATAACGTTGTATATCCTAACCTAAGGCAACCTAACATCTCGGATGTAATATTTTACAACATTCTGGCGTGTCGTCGCCTGCTTCTCGATGGGGACATTGTATACGTCTATAACGATATATATTCCAGCCTAAGGCAACCTAACATGTCGAATGTAATATTTTACAACATTCCTGTCGTGTCGTCGCCTGCTTCTCGATGGGGACATTATATACGTCTATAACCATGTATATACTAACCTAACGCAACCTAACATCTGGGATGTAATATTTTACAACATTCCTGGTGGGTCGTCGCCCGCTTCTCGATGGGGACATTATATACATCTATAACGTCATATATCCTAACCTAAGGGAACCTAACATCTCGGGTGTAATATTTTACAACATTCCTGGCGTGTCGTCGCCTACTTCTCGATGGGGACATTATATACGTCTATAACGTTGTATATCCTAACCTAAGGCAACCTAACATCTCGGGTGTAATATTTTACAACATTCCTGGCATGTCGGTCCCTACTTCTGGATGGGGACATTATATACATCTATAACGTCATATAGCCTAACCTACGGGAACCTAACATCTCGGATGTAATATTTTACAACATTCCTGGCGTGTCGTCGCCTACTTCTCGATGGGGACATTATATGCATCTATAACGTTGTATATCCTAACCCAAGGCAACCTAATGTCTCGGATGCAATATTTTACAACATTCTGGCGTGTCGTCGCCTGCTTCTCGATGGGGACATTATATACGTCTATAACCATGTATATACTAACCTAACGCAACCAAACATCTGGGATGTAATATTTTACAACATTCCTGGTGGGTCGTCGCCCGCTTCTCGATGGGGACATTATATACATCTATAACGTCATATATCCTAACCTAAGGGAACCTAACATCTCGGGTGTAATATTTTACAACATTCCTGGCGTGTCGTCGCCTACTTCTCGATGGGGACATTATATACGTCTATAACGTTGTATATCCTAACCTAAGGCAACCTAACATCTCGGATGTAATATTTTACAACATTCCTGGCATGTCGGTCCCTACTTCTCGGTGGGAACATTGTATACGTCTATAACGATATATATTCTAGCCTAAGGCAACCTAACATGTCGAATGTAATATTTTACAACATTCCTGTCGTGTCGTCGCCTGCTTCTCGATGGGGACATTATATACGTCTATAACGTTGTATATCTTAACCCAAGGGAACCTAACATCTCGGGTGTAATATTTTAGAACATTCCTGACGCGTCAGTCCCTATTTCTCGGTGGGAACATTATATACGTCTATAAAGTTATATATCCTAGCCTAAGGCAACCTCACTTGTAGAATGTAATATTTTACAACATTCCTGGCGTGTCTTCGCCTACTTCTCGATGGGGACATTATATACATCTATAACGTTGTATATCCTAACCTAAGGCAACCTAACATCTCGGATGTAATATTTTACAACATTCCTGGCGTGTCGTCGCCTACTTCTGGATGGGGACATTATATACATCTATAACGTCATATATCCTAACCTAAGGGAACCTAACATCTCGGGTGTAATATTTTACAACATTCCTGGCGTGTCGTCGCCTACTCCTCGATGGGGACATTATATACATCTATAACCTTGTATATACTAACCTAACGCAACCTAACATCTGGGATGTAATATTTTACAACATTCCTGGCATGTCGGTCCCTACGTCTCCGTGGGTACATTGTACACGTCTATAACCTTGTATATCCTAACCTAACGCAACCTAACATCTGGGATGTAATATTTTACAACATTCCTGGTGGGTCGTCGCCCGCTTCTCGATGGGGACATTATATACGTCTATAACGTTGAACATCCTAACCTAAAGCAACCTAAATCTGGGATGTAATATTTTACAAGATCCCTGGCATGTCGGTCCCCACGTCTCGGTGGGAACATTATATACGTCTATAACGATATATATCCAAACATAAGGCAACATAACATCTCGGATGTTATATTTTTCAACATTCCTGGCGTGTCGTCGCCTGCTTCTCGATGGGGACTTTATGTACGTCTAGAACGTTGTATATCCTAAGCTAACGCAACCTAACATCTGGGATGTAATATTTTACAACATTCCTGGCATGTCGGTCCCTACGTCTCGGTGGGAACGTTATATACGTCTATAACGTTACATATCCTAACGTATGGCAACATAACATCTCGGATGTTATATTTTACAACATTCCTGGCGTGTCGTCGCCTGCTTCTCGAAGGGGACTTTATGTACGTCTATAACGTTGAATATCCTAACCTAGAGCAACCTAAATCTGGGATGTAATATTTTACAAGATCCCTGGCATGTCGGTCCCCACGTCTCGGTGGGAACATTATATACGTCTATAACGATATATATCCTAACCTAAGGCAACCTAACATCTCGGATGTAATATTTTACAACATTCCTGGCATATCGGTCCCTACATATCGGTGGAAACAATGTATACGTCTATAACGATATATATCCTAGCCTAAGGCAACCCAACATGTAGAATGTAATATTTTACAACATTCCTGGCGTGTCCTCGCCTACTTCTCGATGGGGACATTATATACATCTATAACGTTGTATATCCTAACCGAAGGCAACCTAACATCTCGGATGTAATATTTTAGAACATTCCTGACGCGTCAGTCCCTATTTCTCGGTGGGAACATTATATACGTCTATAACGTTATATATCCTACCCTAAGGCAACCTCACTTGTAGAATGTAATATTTTACAACATTCCTGGCGTGTCTTCGCCTACTTCTCGATGGGGACATTATATACATCTATAACGTTGTATATCCTAACCTAAGGCAACCTAACATCTCGGATGTAATATTTTACAACATTCCTGTCATGTCGGTCCCTACTTCTCGGTCGGAACATTGTATACGTCTATAACGATATATATCCTAGCCTAAGGCTACCTAACATGTCGAATGTAATATTTTACAACGTTCCTGTCGTGTCGTCGCCGGCTTCTCGATGGGGACATTATATACGTCTATAACGTTGTATATTCTAACCTAACGCAACCTAACATCTGGGATGTTATATTTTACAACATTCCTGGCGTGTCGTCGCCTACTTCTGGATGGGGACATTATATAAATCTATAACGTCATATATCCTAACCTAAGGGAACCTAACATCTCGGGTGTAATATTTTACAACATTCCTGGCGTGTCGTCGCCTACTTCTCGATGGGGACATTATATACATCTATAACGTTGTATATCCTAACCTAAGGCAACCTAACATCTCGGATGTAATATTTTACAACATTCTGGCGTGTCGTCGCCTGCTTCTCGATGGGGACATTGTATACGTCTATAACGATATATATTCTAGCCTAAGGCAACCTAACATGTCGAATGTAATATTTTACAACATTCCTGTCGTGTCGTCGCCTGCTTCTCGATGGGGACATTATATACGTCTATAACCATATATATACTAACCTAACGCAACCTAACATCTGGGATGTAATATTTTACAACATTCCTGGTGGGTCGTCGCCCGCTTCTCGATGGGGACATTATATACATCTATAACGTCATATATCCTAACCTAAGGGAACCTAACATCTCGGGTGTAATATTTTACAACATTCCTGGCGTGTCGTCGCCTACTTCTCGATGGGGACATTATATACGTCTATAACGTTGTATATCCTAACCTAAGGCAACCTAACATCTCGGATGTAATATTTTACAACATTCCTGGCATGTCGGTCCCTACTTCTGGATGGGGACATTATATACATCTATAACGTCATATAGCCTAACCTACGGGAACCTAACATCTCGGATGTAATATTTTACAACATTCCTGGCGTGTCGTCGCCTACTTCTCGATGGGGACATTATATGCATCTATAACGTTGTATATCCTAACCCAAGGCAACCTAATGTCTCGGATGCAATATTTTACAACATTCTGGCGTGTCGTCGCCTGCTTCTCGATGGGGACATTATATACGTCTGTAACCATGTATATACTAACCTAACGCAACCAAACATCTGGGATGTAATATTTTACAACATTCCTGGTGGGTCGTCGCCCGCTTCTCGATGGGGACATTATATACATCTATAACGTCATATATCCTAACCTAAGGGAACCTAACATCTCGGGAGTAATATTTTACAACATTCCTGGCGTGTCGTCGCCTACTTCTCGATGGGGACATTATATACGTCTATAACGTTGTATATCCTAACCTAAGGCAACCTAACATCTCGGATGTAATATTTTACAACATTCCTGGCATGTCGGTCCCTACTTCTCGGTGGGAACATTGTATACGTCTATAACGATATATATTCTAGCCTAAGGCAACCTAACATGTCGAATGTAATATTTTACAACATTCCTGTCGTGTCGTCGCCTGCTTCTCGATGGGGACATTATATACGTCTATAACGTTGTATATCTTAACCCAAGGGAACCTAACATCTCGGGTGTAATATTTTAGAACATTCCTGACGCGTCAGTCCCTATTTCTCGGTGGGAACATTATATACGTCTATAAAGTTATATATCCTAGCCTAAGGCAACCTCACTTGTAGAATGTAATATTTTACAACATTCCTGGCGTGTCTTCGCCTACTTCTCGATGGGGACATTATATACATCTATAACGTTGTATATCCTAACCTAAGGCAACCTAACATCTCGGATGTAATATTTTACAACATTCCTGTCATGTCGGTCCCTACTTCTCGGTCGGAACATTGTATACGTCTATAACGATATATATCCTAGCCTAAGGCAACCTAACATGTCGAATGTAATATTTTACAACATTCCTGTCGTGTCGCCGCCTGCTTCTCGATGGGGACATTATATACGTCTATAACGTTGTATATTCTAACCTAACGCAACCTAACATCTGGGATGTAATATTTTACAACATTCCTGGCGTGTCGTCGCCTACTTCTGGATGGGGACATTATATACATCTATAACGTCATATATCCTAACCTAAGGGAACCTAACATCTCGGGTGTAATATTTTACAACATTCCTGGCGTGTCGTCGCCTACTTCTCGATGGGGACATTATATACATCTATAACCTTGTATATACTAACCTAACGCAACCTAACATCTGGGATGTAATATTTTACAACATTCCTGGCATGTCGGTCCCTACGTCTCCGTGGGTACATTGTACACGTCTATAACCTTGTATATCCTAACCTAACGCAACCTAACATCTGGGATGTAATATTTTACAACATTCCTGGTGGGTCGTCGCCCGCTTCTCGATGGGGACATTATATACGTCTATAACGTTGAACATCCTAACCTAAAGCAACCTAAATCTGGGATGTAATATTTTACAAGATCCCTGGCATGTCGGTCCCCACGTCTCGCTGGGAACATTATATACGTCTATAACGATATATATCCAAACATAAGGCAACATAACATCTCGGATGTTATATTTTTCAACATTCCTGGCGTGTCGTCGCCTGCTTCTCGATGGGGACTTGATGTACGTCTAGAACGTTGTATATCCTAAGCTAACGCAACCTAACATCTGGGATGTAATATTTTACAACATTCCTGGCATGTCGGTCCCTACGTCTCGGTGGGAACGTTATATACGTCTATAACGATATAAATCATAACCTAAAGCAACCTAGCATCTCGGATGTAATATTTTACAACATTCCTGTCGTGTCGTCGCCTGCTTCTCGATGGGGACATTATATACGTCTATAACGTTGTATATTCTAACCTAACGCAACCTAACATCTGGGATGTTATATTTTACAACATTCCTGGCGTGTCGTCGCCTACTTCTGGATGTGGACATTATATACATCTATAACGTTGTATATCCTAACCTAAGGCAACCTAACATCTCGGATGTAATATTTTACAACATTCCTGGCGTGTCGTCGCCTACTTCTGGATGGGGACATTATATACGTCTATAACCTTGTATATACTAACCTAACGCAACCTAACATCTGGGATGTAATATTTTACAACATTCCTGGCGTGTCGTCGCCTACTTCTCGATGGGGACATTATATACGTCTATAACGTTGTATATCCTAACCTAAGGCAACCTAACATCTCGGATGTAATATTTTACAACATTCCTGGCATGTCGGTCCCTAGTTCTGGATGGGGACATTATATACATCTATAACGTCATATAGCCTAACCTACGGGAACCTAACATCTCGGATGTAATATTTTACAACATTCCTGGCGTGTCGTCGCCTACTTCTCGATGGGGACATTATATGCATCTATAACGTTGTATATCCTAACCCAAGGCAACCTAATGTCTCGGATGCAATATTTTACAACATTCTGGCGTGTCGTCGCCTGCTTCTCGATGGGGACATTATATACGTCTATAACCATGTATATACTAACCTAACGCAACCAAACATCTGGGATGTAATATTTTACAACATTCCTGGTGGGTCGTCGCCCGCTTCTCGATGGGGACATTATATACATCTATAACGTCATATATCCTAACCTAAGGGAACCTAACATCTCGGGTGTAATATTTTACAACATTCCTGGCGTGTCGTCGCCTACTTCTCGATGGGGACATTATATACGTCTATAACGTTGTATATCCTAACCTAAGGCAACCTAACATCTCGGATGTAATATTTTACAACATTCCTGGCATGTCGGTCCCTACTTCTCGGTGGGAACATTGTATACGTCTATAACGATATATATTCTAGCCTAAGGCAACCTAACATGTCGAATGTAATATTTTACAACATTCCTGTCGTGTCGTCGCCTGCTTCTCGATGGGGACATTATATACGTCTATAACGTTGTATATCTTAACCCAAGGGAACCTAACATCTCGGGTGTAATATTTTAGAACATTCCTGACGCGTCAGTCCCTATTTCTCGGTGGGAACATTATATACGTCTATAAAGTTATATATCCTAGCCTAAGGCAACCTCACTTGTAGAATGTAATATTTTACAACATTCCTGGCGTGTCTTCGCCTACTTCTCGATGGGGACATTATATACATCTATAACGTTGTATATCCTAACCTAAGGCAACCTAACATCTCGGATGTAATATTTTACAACATTCCTGTCATGTCGGTCCCTACTTCTCGGTCGGAACATTGTATACGTCTATAACGATATATATCCTAGCCTAAGGCAACCTAACATGTCGAATGTAATATTTTACAACATTCCTGTCGTGTCGCCGCCTGCTTCTCGATGGGGACATTATATACGTCTATAACGTTGTATATTCTAACCTAACGCAACCTAACATCTGGGATGTAATATTTTACAACATTCCTGGCGTGTCGTCGCCTACTTCTGGATGGGGACATTATATACATCTATAACGTCATATATCCTAACCTAAGGGAACCTAACATCTCGGGTGTAATATTTTACAACATTCCTGGCGTGTCGTCGCCTACTCCTCGATGGGGACATTATATACATCTATAACCTTGTATATACTAACCTAACGCAACCTAACATCTGGGATGTAATATTTTACGACATTCCTGGCATGTCGGTCCCTACGTCTCCGTGGGTACATTGTACACGTCTATAACCTTGTATATCCTAACCTAACGCAACCTAACATCTGGGATGTAATATTTTACAACATTCCTGGTGGGTCGTCGCCCGCTTCTCGATGGGGACATTATATACGTCTATAACGTTGAACATCCTAACCTAAAGCAACCTAAATCTGGGATGTAATATTTTACAAGATCCCTGGCATGTCGGTCCCCACGTCTCGGTGGGAACATTATATACGTCTATAACGATATATATCCAAACATAAGGCAACATAACATCTCGGATGTTATATTTTTCAACATTCCTGGCGTGTCGTCGCCTGCTTCTCGATGGGGACTTTATGTACGTCTAGAACGTTGTATATCCTAAGCTAACGCAACCTAACATCTGGGATGTAATATTTTACAACATTCCTGGCATGTCGGTCCCTACGTCTCGGTGGGAACGTTATATACGTCTATAACGATATAAATCATAACCTAAAGCAACCTAGCATCTCGGATGTAATATTTTACAACATTCCTGGCGCGTCGTCGCCTGCTTCTCGATGGGGACATTATATACGTCTATAACGTTGTATATTCTAACCTAACGCAACCTAACATCTGGGATGTTATATTTTACAACATTCCTGGCGTGTCGTCGCCTACTGCTGGATGTGGACATTATATACATCTATAACGTTGTATATCCTAACCTAAGGCAACCTAACATGTCGAATGTAATATTTTACAACATTCCTGGCGCTTCGGCTGCTACTTTTCGGTGGGAACATTATATACGTCTATAACGTTACATATCCTAACGTATGGCAACATAACATCTCGGATGTTATATTTTACAACATTCCTGGCGTGTCGTCGCCTGCTTCTCGAAGGGGACTTTATGTACGTCTATAACGTTGAATATCCTAACCTAGAGCAACCTAAATCTGGGATGTAATATTTTACAAGATCCCTGGCATGTCGGTCCCCACGTCTCGGTGGGAACATTATATACGTCTATAACGATATATATCCTAACCTAAGGCAACCTAACATCTCGGATGTAATATTTTACAACATTCCTGGCATATCGGTCCCTACTTCTCGGTGGAAACAATGTATACGTCTATAACGATATATATCCTAGCCTAAGGCAACCCAACATGTAGAATGTAATATTTTACAACATTCCTGGCGTGTCCTCGCCTACTTCTCGATGGGGACATTATATACATCTATAACGTTGTATATCCTAACCTAAGGCAACCTAACATCTCGGATGTAATATTTTAGAACATTCCTGACGCGTCAGTCCCTATTTCTCGGTGGGAACATTATATACGTCTATAACGTTATATATCCTAGCCTAAGGCAACCTCACTTGTAGAATGTAATATTTTACAACATTCCTGGCGTGTCTTCGCCTACTTCTCGATGGGGACATTATATACATCTATAACGTTGTATATCCTAACCTAAGGCAACCTAACATCTCGGATGTAATATTTTACAACATTCCTGTCATGTCGGTCCCTACTTCTCGGTCGGAACATTGTATACGTCTATAACGATATATATCCTAGCCTAAGGCTACCAAACATGTCGAATGTAATATTTTACAACGTTCCTGTCGTGTCGTCGCCGGCTTCTCGATGGGGACATTATATACGTCTATAACGTTGTATATTCTAACCTAACGCAACCTAACATCTGGGATGTTATATTTTACAACATTCCTGGCGTGTCGTCGCCTACTTCTGGATGGGGACATTATATAAATCTATAACGTCATATATCCTAACCTAAGGGAACCTAACATCTCGGGTGTAATATTTTACAACATTCCTGGCGTGTCGTCGCCTACTTCTCGATGGGGACATTATATACATCTATAACGTTGTATATCCTAACCTAAGGCAACCTAACATCTCGGATGTAATATTTTACAACATTCTGGCGTGTCGTCGCCTGCTTCTCGATGGGGACATTGTATACGTCTATAACGATATATATTCTAGCCTAAGGCAACCTAACATGTCGAATGTAATATTTTACAACATTCCTGTCGTGTCGTCGCCTGCTTCTCGATGGGGACATTATATACGTCTATAACCATGTATATACTAACCTAACGCAACCTAACATCTGGGATGTAATATTTTACAACATTCCTGGTGGGTCGTCGCCCGCTTCTCGATGGGGACATTATACACATCTATAACGTCATATATCCTAACCTAAGGGAACCTAACATCTCGGGTGTAATATTTTACAACATTCCTGGCGTGTCGTCGCCTACTTCTCGATGGGGACATTATATACGTCTATAACGTTGTATATCCTAACCTAAGGCAACCTAACATCTCGGATGTAATATTTTACAACATTCCTGGCATGTCGGTCCCTACTTCTCGGTGGGAACATTGTATACGTCTATAACGTCATATATCCTAACCTAAGGCAACCTAACATCTCGGGTGTAATATTTTACAACATTCCTGGCGTGTCGTCGCCTACTTCTCGATGGGGACATTATATACATCTATAACCTTGTATATACTAACCTAACGCAACCTAACATCTGGGATGTAATATTTTACAACATTCCTGGCATGTCGGTCCCTACGTCTCCGTGGGTACATTGTACACGTCTATAACCTTGTATATCCTAACCTAACGCAACCTAACATCTGGGATGTAATATTTTACAACATTCCTGGCATGTCGGTCCCTACGTCTCGGTGGGAACGTTATATATGTCTATAACGATATAAATCATAACCTAAAGCAACCTAGCATCTCGGATGTAATATTTTACAACATTCCTGGCATGTCGGTCCCTACTTCTCGGTGAGAACATTCTATACGTCTATAACGTTGTATATCCTAACCTAAGGGAACCTAACATCTCGGGTGTAATATTTTACAACATTGCTGACGCGTCGGCCCCTGTTTCTCGGTGGAAACTTTCTATACGTCTATAACGTTGTATATCATAACCTAAGGGAACCTAACTTGTAGAATGTAATATATTACAACATTCCTGGCGTATCGTCGCCTGCTTCTCGATGGGGACATTCTATACGTCTATAACGATATATATCCTAGCATAAGGCAACCTAACATGTCGAATGTAATATTTTACAACATTCCTGTCGTGTCGCCGCCTGCTTCTCGATGGGGACATTATATACGTCTATAACGTTGTATATTCTAACCTAACGCAACCTAACATCTGGGATGTAATATTTTACAACATTCCTGGCGTGTCGTCGCCTACTTCTCGATGGGGACATTATATACATCTATAACGTTGTATATCCTAACCTAAGGCAACCTAACATCTCGGATGTAATATTTTACAACATTCCTGGCATGTCGGGCCCTACTTCTCGGTGGGAACATTGTATACGTCTATAACGATATATATCCTAGCCTAAGGCAACCTAACATGTCGAATGTAATATTTTACAACATTCCTGTCGTGTCGTCGCCTGCTTCTCGATGGGGACATTCTATACGTCTATAACGTTGTATATCTTAACCTAAGGGAACCTAACATCTCGGGTGTAATATTTTAGAACATTCCTGACGCGTCAGTCCCTATTTCTCGGTGGGAACATTATATACGTCTATAACGTTATATATCCTAGCCTAAGGCAACCTCACTTGTAGAATGTATTATTTTACAATATTCCTGGCGTGTCGTCGCCTACTTCTCTATGGGAACATTATATACATCTATAACGTTGTATATCCTAACCTAAGGCAACCTAACATCTCGGATGTAATATTTTACAACATTCCTGTCATGTCGGTCCCTACTTCTCGGTGGGAACATTGTATACGTCTATAACGATATATATCCTAGCCTAAGGCAACCTAACATGTCGAATGTAATATTTTACAACATTCCTGTCGTGTCGCCGCCTGCTTCTCGATGGGGACATTGTATACGTGTATAACGTTGTATATTCTAACCTAACGCAACCTAACATCTGGGATGTAATATTTTACAACATTCCTGGCGTGTCGTCGCCTACTTCTGGATGGGGACATTATATACATCTATAACGTCATATATCCTTACCTAAGGGAACCTAACATCTCGGGTGTAATATTTTACAACATTCCTGGCGTGTCGTCGCCTACTTCTCGATGGGGACATTATATACATCTATAACCTTGTATATACTAACCTAACGCAACCTAACATCTGGGATGTAATATTTTACAACATTCCTGGCATGTCGGTCCCTACTTCTCGGTGGGAACATTCTATACGTCTATAACGTTGTATATCCTAACCTAAGGGAACCTAACATCTCGGGTCTAATATTTTACAACATTGCTGACGCGTCGGCCCCTGTTTCTCGGTGGGAACTTTCTATACGTCTATAACGTTGTATATCATAACCTAAGGGAACCTAACTTGTAGAATGTAATATATTACAACATTCCTGGCGTGTCGTCGCCTGCTTCTCGATGGGGACATTCTATACGTCTATAACGATATATATCCTAGCATAAGGCAACCTAACATGTCGAATGTAATATTTTACAACATTCCTGTCGTGTCGCCGCCTGCTTCTCGATGGGGTCATTATATACGTCTATAACGTTGTATATTCTAACCTAACGCAACCTAACATCTGGGATGTAATATTTTACAACATTCCTGGCGTGTCGTCGCCTACTTCTCGATGGGGACATTATATACATCTATAACCTTGTATATACTAACCTAACGCAACCTAACATCTGGGATGTAATATTTTACAACATTCCTGGCATGTCGGTCCCTACGTCTCCGTGGGTACACTGTATACGTCTATAACGTTGTATATCCTAACCTAACGCAACCTAACATCTGGGATGTAATATTTTAAAACATTCCTGGCATGTCGGTCCCTACGTCTCGGTGGGAACATTATATACGTCTATAACGATATATATCCTAACCTAAGGCAACCTAACATCTCGGATGTAATATTTTAGAACATTCCTGGCGCTTCGGCTGCTACTTTTCGGTGGGAACATTATATACGTCTATAACGTTACACATCCTAACGTATGGCAACATAACATCTCGGATGTTATATTTTACAACATTCCTGGCATGTCGTCGCCTGCTTCTCGATGGGGACTTTATGTACGTCTAGAACGTTGTATATCCTAAGCTAACGCAACCTAACATCTGGGATGTAATATTTTACAACATTCCTGGCATGTCGGTCCCTACATCTCGGTGGGAACGTTATATACGTCTATAACGATATAAATCATAACCTAAAGCAACCTAGCATCTCGGATGTAATATTTTACAACATTCCTGGCATGTCGGTCCGTACTTCTCGGTGGGAACATTCTATACGTCTATAACGTTGTATATCCTAACCTAAGGGAACCTAACATCTCGGGTGTAATATTTTACAACATTCCTGACGCGTCGGTCGCTATTTCTCGGTGGGAATATTGTATACGTCTATAACGTTATATATCCTAGCCTAAGGCAACCTAACATCTCGGATGTAATATTTCACAACGTTCCTGGCGTGTTAACCCGCACTTCTCGGTGGGAATATCATATACGTCTATAGCGATATATATCCTAGCCTAAGGCCACCTAACATGTCGAATGTAATATTTTACATCATTCCCGACGTGTCGGCCCGTAGTTCACGGTGGTAACATTATATACGCCTACAACGTTATATATACTAGCCTAAGGCAACCTGACATCTCGGATGTAATATTTGACAACATTTCTGGCGTGTGAGCGCGTACTTCTCGGTGGGAACATCATATACGTTTGTAACGTTATATATCCTGTCGTAAGGCAACATAAAATCTCGGATATAATATTTTACAACATTCCTGGTGGGTCGTCGCCCGCTTCTAGATGGGGACATTATATACGTCTATAACGTTGAATATCCTAACCTAAAGCAACCTAACTTCTGGGATGTAATATTTTACAAGATCCCTGGCATGTCGGTCCCCACGTCTCGGTGGGAACATTATATACGTCTATAACGATATAAATCATAACCTAAAGCAACCTAGCATCTCGGATGTAATATTTTACAACATTCCTGGCATGTCGGTCCCTACGTCTCGGTGGGAACATTATATACGTCTATAACGATATATATCCTAACCTAAGGCAACCTAACATCTCGGATGTAATATTTTACAACATTCCTGGCGCTTCGGCTGCTACTTTTCGGTGGGAACATTATATACGTCTATAACGTTACATATCCTAACGTATGGCAACATAACATCTCGGATGTTATATTTTACAACATTCCTGCCGAGTCCTCGCCTGCTTCTCGATGGGGACTTCATATACGTCTATAAAGTTGTATATCCTAACCTAATGCAACCTAACATCTGGGATGTAATATTTTACAACATTCCTGGCGTGTCGTCGCCTACTTCTGAATGGGGACATTATATACATCTATAACGTCATATATCCTAACCTAAGGGAACCTAACATCTCGGGTGCAATATTTTACAACATTCCTGTCGTGTCGTCGCCTGCTTCTCGATGGGGACATGCTATACGTCTATAACGTTGTATATCCTAACCTAAGGGAACCTAACATCTCGGGTGTAATATTTTAGAACATTCCTGACGCGTCAGTCCCTATTTCTCGGTGAGAACATTATATACGTCTATAACGTTATATATCCTAGCCTAACGCAACCTAACTTGTAGAATGTAATATTTTACAACATTCCTGGCGTGTCGTCGCCTACTTCTCTATGCGAACATTATATACATCTATAACGTTGTATATCCTAACCTAATGCAACCTAACACCTCGGATGTAATATTTTACAACATTCCTGGCATGTCGGTCCCTACTTCTCGGTGGGAGCATACTATATGTCTATAACGTTGTATATCCTAACCTAAGGCAACCTAACATCTCGGATGTAATATTTTAAAACTTTCCTGGCATGTCGGTCCCTGCGTCTCGGTGGGATCATTATATACGTCTATAACGATATATATCCTAACCTAAGGCAACCTAACATCTCGGATGTAATATTTTACAACATTCCTGGCATGTCGGCCACTAGGTCTCGGTGGGAACATTATATACGTCTGTAACGATATATACCCTAACCTAAGGCAACCTAACATCTCGGATGTAATATTTTACAACATTCCTGGCATGTCGGGCCCTACTTCTCGGTGGGAACATTGTATACGTCTATAACGATATATATCCTAGCCTAACGCAACCTAACATGTCGAATGTAATATTTTACACCATTCTGGCGTGTCGTCGCCTGCTTCTCGATGGGGACATTATATACGTCTATAACCTTGTATATACTAACGTAACGCAACCTAACATCTGGGATGTAATATTTTACAATATTGCTGGCATGTCGGTCCCTACGTCACCGTGGGTACATTATATACGTCTATAACGTTGTATATCCTAACCTAACGCAACCTAACATCTGGGATGTAATATTTTAAAACATTCCTGGCATGTCGGTCCCTACTTCTCGGTGGAAACAATGTATACGTCTATAACGACATATATCCTAGCCTAAGGCAACCCAACATGTAGAATGTAATATTTTACAACATTCCCGGCGTGTCGTCGCCTACTTCTGGATGGGGACATTATATACATCTATAACGTTATATATCCTAACCTAAGGGAACCTAACATCTCGGGTGTAATATTTTACAACATTCCTGGCGTGTCGTCGCCTACTTCTCGATGGGGACATTATATACATCTATAACGTTGTATATTCTAACCTAACGCAACCTGACATCTGGGATTTAATATTTTAGAACAATCCTGGCATGTAGGTCCCTACTTCTCGGTGGGAACATTCTATACGTCTATAACGTTGTATATCCTAACCTAAGGGAACCTAACATCTCGGGTGTAATATTTTACAACATTGCTGACGCGTCGGCCCCTCTTTCTCGGTGGGAACATTCTATACGTCTATAACGTTGTATATCCTAACCTAAGGGAACCTAACATCTCGGGTGTAATATTTTAGAACATTCCTGACGCGTCGGTCCCTATTTCTCGGTGGGAACATTATATACGTCTATAACGTTATATATCCTAGCCTACGGCAACCTAACTTGTCGAATGTAATATTTTACAACATTCCTGGCGTGTCGTCGCCTACTTCTCGATGGGGACATTATATACATCTATAACGTTGTATATCCTAACCTAAGGCAACCTAACATCTGGGATGTAATATTTTACAACATTTCTGGCATGTCGGTCCCTACGTCTCCGTGGGTACATTATATACGTCTGTGACGTTGTATATCCTAACCTAACGCAACCTAACGTCTGGGATGTAATATTTTAAAACATTCCTGGCATGTCGGTCCCTACGTCTCGGTGGGAACATTATATACGTCTATAACGATATATATCCTAACCTAAGGCAACCTAACATCTCGGATGTAATATTTGACAACATTCCTGGCGTGTTAACCCGCACTTCTCGGTGGGAACATCATATACGTCTATAGCGATATATATCCTAGCCTAAGGCGACCTAGCAAGTCGAATGTAATATTTTACATCATTCCTGACGTGTCGGCCCCTATTTCTCGGTGGGAACATTATATACGTCTATAACGTTATGTATGCTAGCCTAAGGCAACCTAACATGTCGAATGTAATATTTTACAACATTCCTGACCTGTCGGCCCGTAGTGCAAGGTGGTAACGTTTAAATACGCCTACAACGTTATATATACTAGCCTAAGGCAACCTGACATCTCGGATGTAATATTTTACAACATTCCTGGCATGTCGGTCCCTACGTCTCGGTGGGAACGTTATATACGTCTATAACGATATATATCCTAACCTAAGGGAACCTTACATCTCGGATGTAATATTTTACAACATTCCTGGCATGTCGGTCCCTTCTTCTCGGTGGAAACAATGTATACGTCTATAACGATATATATCCTAGCCTAACGCAACCCAACATGTAGAATGTAATATTTTACAACATTCCTGGCGTGTCGTCGCCTACTTCTCGATGGGGACATTATATACATCTATAACGTTGTATATCCTAACCTAAGGCAACCTAACATCTCGGATGTAATATTTTACAACATTCCTGGCATGTCGGTCCCTACTTCTCGGTGGGACCATTGTATACGTCTATAACGATATATATTCTAGCCTAAGGCAACCTAACATGTCGAATGTAATATTTTACAACATTCCTGTCGTGTCGTCGCCTGCTTCTCGATGGGGACATTATATACGTCTATAACGTTGTATATTCTAACCTAACGCAACCTAACATCTGGGATGTAATATTTTACAACATTCCTGGCGTGTCGTCGCTTACTTCTGGATGGGGACATTATATACATCTATAACGTCATATATCCTAACCTAAGGGAACCTAACATTTCGGGTGTAATATTTTACAACATTCCTGGCGTGTCGTCGCCTACTTCTCGATGGGGACATTATATACATCTATAACGTTGTATATCCTAACCTAAGGCAACCTAACATCTCGGACGTAATATTTTACAACATTCCTGGCATGTCGGGCCCTACTTCTCGGTGGGAACATTATATACGTCTATAACGTTATATATCCTAGCCTAAGGCAACCTAACTTGTAGACTGTAATATTTTACAACATTCCTGGCGTGTCGTCGCCTACTTCTCTATGGGAACATTATATACATCTATAACGTTGTATGTCCTAACCTAAGGCAACCTAACTTCTCGGATGTAATATTTTACAACATTCCTGTCATGTCGGTCCCTACTTCTCGGTGGGAACATTGTATACGTTTATAACGATATATATCCTAGCCTAAGGCAACCTAACATGTCGAATGTAATATTTTACAACATTCCTGTCATGTCGTCTCCTGCATCTCGATGGGGACATTATATACGTCTATAACGTTGAATATCCTAACCTAAAGCAACCTAACATCTGGGATGTAATATATTACAACATTCCTGGCATGTCGGTCCCTACTTCTCGGTGGAAACAATGTATACGTCTATAACGACATATATCCTAGCCTAAGGCAACCCAACATGTAGAATGTAATATTTTACAACATTCCCGGCGTGTCGTCGCCTACTTCTGGATGGGGACATTATATACATCTATAACGTTATATATCCTAACCTAAGGGAACCTAACATCTCGGGTGTAATATTTTACAACATTCCTGGCGTGTCGTCGCCTACTTCTCGATGGGGACATTATATACATCTATAACGTTGTATATTCTAACCTAACGCAACCTAACATCTGGGATTTAATATTTTAGAACATTCCTGGCATGTAGGTCCCTACTTCTCGGTGGGAACATTCTATACGTCTATAACGTTGTATATCCTAACCTAAGGGAACCTAACATCTCGGGTGTAATATTTTACAACATTGCTGACGCGTCGGCCCCCCTTTCTCGGTGGGAACATTCTATACGTCTATAACGTTGTATATCCTAACCTAAGGGAACCTAACATCTCGGGTGTAATATTTTAGAACATTCCTGACGCGTCGGTCCCTATTTCTCGGTGGGAACATTATATACGTCTATAACGTTATATATCCTAGCCTACGGCAACCTAACTTGTCGAATGTAATATTTTACAACATTCCTGGCGTGTCGTCGCCTACTTCTCGATGGGGACATTATATACATCTATAACGTTGTATATCCTAACCTAAGGCAACCTAACATCTGGGATGTAATATTTTACAACATTTCTGGCATGTCGGTCCCTACGTCTCCGTGGGTACATTATATACGTCTGTGACGTTGTATATCCTAACCTAACGCAACCTAACGTCTGGGATGTAATATTTTAAAACATTCCTGGCATGTCGGTCCCTACGTCTCGGTGGGAACATTATATACGTCTATAACGATATATATCCTAACCTAAGGCAACCTAACATCTCGGATGTAATATTTTACAACATTCCTGGCGTGTTAACCCGCACTTCTCGGTGGGAACATCATATACGTCTATAGCGATATATATCCTAGCCTAAGGCGACCTAGCAAGTCGAATGTAATATTTTACAACATTCCTGTCGTGTCGTCGCCTGCTTCTCGATGGGGACATTATATACGTCTATAACGTTGTATATTCTAACCTAACGCAACCTAACATCTCGGATGTAATATTTTACAACATTCCTGTCATGTCGGTCCCTACTTCTCGGTGGGAACATTGTATACGTTTATAACGATATATATCCTAGCCTAAGGCAACCTAACATGTCGAATGTAATATTTTACAACATTTCTGTCGTGTCGTCGCCTGCTTCTCGATGGGGACATTATATACGTCTATAACGTTGTATATTCTAACCTAACGCAACCTAACATCTGGGATGTAATATTTTACAACATTCCTGGCGTGTCGTCGCCTACTTCTGGATGGGGACATTATATACATCTATAACGTTATATATCCTAACCTAAGGGAACCTAACATCTCGGGTGTAATATTTTACAACATCCTGGCGTGTCGTCGCCTACTTCTGGATGGGGACATTATATACATCTATAACGTCATATATCCTAACCTAAGGGAACCTAACATCTCGGGTGTAATATTTTACAACATTCCTGGCGTGTCGTCGCCTACTTCTCGATGGGAACATTATATACGTCTATAACGTTATATATCGTAGCCTAAGGCAACCTAACTTGTAGAATGTAATATTTTACAACATTCCTGGCGTGTCGTCGCCTACTTCTCTATGGGAACATTATATACATCTATAACGTTGTATATCCTAACCTAAGGTAACCTAACATCTCGGATGTAATATTTTACCACATTCCTGTCATGTCGGTCCCTACTTCTCGGTGGGAATATTGTATACGTCTATAACGATATATATCCTAGGCTAAGGCAACCTAACATGTCGAATGTAATATTTTACAACATTCCTGTCGTGTCGTCGCCTGCTTCTCGATGGGGCATTATATACGTCTATAACGTTGTATATTCTAACCTAACGCAACCTAACATCTGGTATGTAATATTTTACAACATTCCTGGCGTGTCGTCGCCTACTTCTGGATGGGGACATTATATACATCTATAACGTCATATATCCTAACCTAAGGGAACCTAACATCTGGGATGTAATATTTTACAACATTCCTGGTGGGTCGTCGCCCGCTTCTCGATGGGGACATTATATACGTCTATAACGTTGACTATCCTAACCTAAAGCAACCTAAATCTGGGATGTAATATTTTACAAGATCCCTGGCATGTCGGTCCCCACGTCTCGGTGGGAACATTATATACGTCTATAACGATATATATCCTCACCTAAGGCAACCTAACATCTCGGATGTAATATTTTACAACAATCCTGGCATGTCGGTCCCTACTTCTCGGTGGAAACAATGTATACGTCTATAACGATATATATCCTAGCCTAAGGCAACCCAACATGTAGGATGTAATATTTTACAACATTCCTGGCGTGTCGTCGCCTGCTTCTCGATGGGGACATTATATACGTCTATAACGTTGTATATTCTAGCCTAAGGCAACCTAACATCTGGGATGTTATATTTTACAACATTCCTGGCGTGTAGTCGCCTACTTCTGGATGGGGACATTATATACATCTATAACGTCATATATCCTAACCTAAGGCAACCTAACACTCGGATGTAATATTTTACAACATTCCTGGCGTGTCATCGCCTACTTCTCGATGGGGACATTATATACGTCTATAACGTTGTATATTCTAACCTAACGCAACCTAACATCTGGGATGTAATATTTTACAACATTCCTGGCGTGTCGTCGCCTACTTCTCGGTGGGAACATTGTATACGTCTATAACGATATATATTCTAGCCTAAGGCAACCTAACATGTCGAATGTAATATTTTACAACATTCCTGGCGTGTCGTCGCCTACTTCTCGATGGGGATATTATATACGTCTATAACGTTGTATATCCTAACCTAAGGCAACCTAACATCTCGGATGTAATATTTTACAACATTCTGGCGTGTCGTCGCCTGCTTCTCGATGGGAACATTATATACGTCTATAACCTTGTATATACTAACCTAACGCAACCTAACATCTCGGATGTAATATTTTACAACATTCCTGGCGTGTCGTCGCCTACTTCTCTATGGGAACATTATATACGTCTATAACGTTGTATATTCTAACCTAACGCAACCTAACATCTGGGATGTAATATTTTACAACATTCCTGGCGTGTCGTCGCCTACTTCTGGATGGGGACATTATATACATCTATATCGTCATATATCCTAACCTAAGGGAACCTAACATCTCGGGTGTAATATTTTACAACATTCCTGGCGTGTCGTCGCCTACTTCTCGATGGGAACATTATATACGTCTATAACGATATATATCCTAGCCTAAGGCAACCTAACATGTCGAATGTAATATTTTACAACATTCCTGTCGTGTCGTCGCCTGCTTCTCGATGGGGACATTATATACGTCTATAACGTTGTATATTCTAGCCTAAGGCAACCTAACATCTGGGATGTTATATTTTACAACATTCCTGGCGTGTCGTCGCCTACTTCTGGATGGGGACATTATATACATCTATAACGTCATATATCCTAACCTAAGGGAACATAACATCTCGGGTGTAATATTTTACAACATTCCTGGCGTGTCATCGCCTACTTCTCGATGGGGACATTATATACGTCTATAACGTTGTATATTCTAACCTAACGCAACCTAACATCTGGGATGTAATATTTTACAACATTCCTGGCGTGTCGTCGCCTACTTCTGGATGGGGCATTATATACATCTATAACGTCATATATCCTAACCTAAGGGAACCTAACATCTCGGGTGTAATATTTTACAACATTCCTGGCGTGTCGTCGCCTACTTCTCGATGGGGACATTATATACATCTATAACCTTGTATATACTAACCTAACGCAACCTAACATCTGGGATGTAATATTTTACAACATTCCTGGCATGTCAGTCCCTACGTCTCCGTGGGTACATTGTATACGTCTATAACGTTGTATATCCTAACCTAACGCAACCTAACATCTGGGATGTAATATTTTAAAACATTCCTGGCATGTCGGTCCCTACGTCTCGGTGGGAACATTATATAAGTCTATAACGATATATATCCTAACCTAAGGCAACCTAACATCTCGGATGTAATATTTTACAACATTCCTGGCGTGTCGTCGCCTACTTCTGGATGGGGACATTATATACATCTATAACGTCATATATCCTAACCTAAGGCAACCTAACATCTCGGATGTAATATTTTACAACATTCCTGGCATGTCGGTCCCTACTTCTCGGTGGGAACATTGTATACGTCTATAACGATATATATTCTAGCCTAAGGCAACCTAACATGTCGAATGTAATATTTTACAACATTACTGTCGTGTCGTCGCCTGCTTCTCGATGGGGACATTATATACGTCTATAACGTTGTATATTCTAACCTAACGCAACCTAACATCTGGGATGTTATATTTTACAACATTCCTGGCGTGTCGTCGCCTACTTCTGGATGGGGACATTACGTACATCTATAACGTTATATATCCTAACCTAAGGGAACCTAACATCTCGGGTGTAATATTTTACAACATTCCTGGCGTGTCGTCGCCTACTTCTCAATGGGGACATTATGTACGTCTATAACGTTGTATATCCTAACCTAAGGCAACCTAACATCTCGGATGTAATACTTTACAACATTCCTGGCATGTCGGTCCCTACTTCTCGGTGGGAACATTGTATACGTCTATAACGATATATATTCTAGCCTAAGGCAACCTAACATGTCGAATGTAATATTTTACAACATTCCTGGCGTGTCGTCGCCTACTTCTCGATGGGGATATTATATACGTCTATAACGTTGTATATCCTAACCTAAGGCAACCTAACATCTCGGATGTAATATTTTACAACATTCCTGGCATGTCGGTCCCTACTTCTCGGTGGGAACATTATATACGTCTATAACGATATATATTCTAGCCTAAGGCAACCTAACATGTCGAATGTAATATTTTACAACATTCCTGGCGTGTCGTCGCCTACTTCTCGATGGGGATATTATATACGTCTATAACGTTGTATATCCTAACCTAAGGCAACCTAACATCTCGGATGTAATATTTTACAACATTCTGGCGTGTCGTCGCCTGCTTCTCGATGGGAACATTATATACGTCTATAACCTTGTATATACTAACCTAACGCAACCTAACATCTGGGATGTAATATTTTACAACATTCCTGGCATGTCGGTCCCTACGTCTCCGTGGGTACATTATATACGTCTATAACGTTGTATATCCTAACCTAACGCAACCTAACATCTGGGATGTAATATTTTAAAACATTCCTGGCATGTCGGTCCCTACGTCTCGGTGGGAACATTATATACGTCTATAACGATATATATCTTAACCTAAGGCAACCTAACATCTCGGATGTAATATTTTACAACATTCCTGGCGCTTCGGCTGCTACTTTTCGGTGGGAACATTATATACGCCTACAACGTTATATATACTAGCCTAAGGCAACGTGACATCTCGGATGTAATATTTGACAACATTTCTGGCGTGTGAGCGCGTACTTCTCGGTGGGAACATCATATACGTCTGTAACGTTATATATCCTGTCGTAAGGCAACATAACATCTCGGATGTAATATTTTACAACATTCCTGGTGGGTCGTCGCCCGCTTCTCGATGGGGACATTATATACGCCTATAACGTTGAATATCCTAACCTAAAGCAACCTAACATCTGGGATGTAATATTTTACAAGATCCCTGGTATGTCGGTCCCCACGTCTCGGTGGGAACATTATATACGTCTATAACGATATATATCATAACCTAAAGCAACCTAACATTTCGGATGTAATATTTTACAACATTCCTGGCATGTCGGTCCCTACTTCTCGGTGGAAACAATGTATACGTCTATAACGATATATATCCTAGCCTAAGGCAACCCAACATGTAGAATGTAATATTTTACAACATTCCTGGCGTGTCGTCGCCTACTTCTCGATGGGGACATTATATACATCTATAACGTTGTATATCCTAACCTAAGGCAACGTAACATCTCGGATGTAATATTTTACAACATTCCTGGCATGTCGGTCCCTACTTCTCGGTGGGAACATTGTATACGTCTATAACGATATATAACCTAGCCTAAGGCAACCTAACATGTCGAATGTAATATTTTACAACATTCCTGTCGTGTCGTCGCCTGCTTCTCAATGGGGACATTATATACGTCTATAACGTTGTATATTCTAACCTAACGCAACCTAACATCTGGGATGTAATATTTTACAACATTCCTGGCGTGTCGTCGCCTACTTCTGGATGGGGACATTATATACATCTTTATCGTCATATATCCTAACCTAAGGGAACCTAACATCTCGGGTGTAATATTTTACAACATTCCTGTCGTGTCGTCGCCTACTTCTCGATGGGAACATTATATACATCTATAACGTTATATATCCTAGCCTAAGGCAACCTAACTTGTAGAATGTAATATTTTACAACATTCCTGGCGTGTCGTCGCCTACTTCTCTATGGGAACATTATATACATCTATAACGTCATATATCTTAACCTAAGGGAACCTAACATCTCGGGTGTAATATTTTACAACATTCCTGACATGTCGGTCCCTACGTCTCCGTGGGTACATTATATACGTCTATAACGTTGTATATCCTAACATAACGCAACCTAACATCTGGGATGTAATATTTTAAAACATTCCTGGCATGTCGGTCCCTACGTCTCGGTGGGAACATTATATACGTCTATAACGATATATATCCTAGCATAAGGCAACCTAACATGTAGAATGTAATATTTTACAACATTCCTGGCGTGTCGTCGCCTACTTCTCGATGGGGACATTATATACATCTACAACGTTGTATATCCTAACCTAAGGCAACCTAACATCTCGGATGTAATATTTTACAACGTTCCTGGCATGTCGGTCCCTACTTCTCGGTGGGAACATTGTATACGTCTATAACGATATATATTCTAGCCTAAGGCAACCTAACATCTCGGATGTAATATTTTACAACATTCTGGCGTGTCGTCGCCTGCTTCTCGATGGGAACATTATATACGTCTATAACCTTGTATATACTAACCTAACGCAACCTAACATCTGGGATGTAATATTTTACAACATTCCTGGCATGTCGGTCCCTACGTCTCCGTGGGTACATTATATACGTCTATAACGTTGTATATCCTAACCTAACGCAACCTAACATCTGGGATGTAATATTTTAAAACATTCCTGGCATGTCGGTCCCTACGTCTCGGTGGGAACATTATATACATCTATAACGATATATATCCTAACCTAAGGCAACCTAACATCTC
This sequence comes from Xylocopa violacea, assembly GCA_963969225.1. NCBI lineage: Eukaryota > Metazoa > Arthropoda > Insecta > Hymenoptera > Apidae > Xylocopa > Xylocopa violacea. Next base: position 3,911,467 of record CAXAJV010000500.1, on the reverse strand, counting down.
GGATGTAATATTTTACAACATTCCTGGCGCTTCGGCTGCTACTTTTCGGTGGGAACATTATATACGCCTACAACGTTATATATACTAGCCTAAGGCAACGTGACATCTCGGATGTAATATTTGACAACATTTCTGGCGTGTGAGCGCGTACTTCTCGGTGGGAACATTATATACGTCTGTAACGCTATATATCCTGTCGTAAGGCAACATAACATCTCGGATGTAATATTTTACAGCATTCCTGGTGGGTCGTCGCCCGCTTCTCGATGGGGACATTATATACGCCTATAACGTTGAATATCCTAACCTAAAGCAACCTAACATCTGGGATGTAATATTTTATAAGATCCCTGGTATGTCGGTCCCCACGTCTCCGTGGGAACATTATATACGTCTATAACGATATATATCATAACCTAAAGCAACCTAACATTTCGGATGTAATATTTTACAACATTCCTGGCATGTCGGTCCCTACTTCTCGGTGGAAACAATGTATACGTCTATAACGATATATATCCTAGCCTAAGGCAACCCAACATGTAGAATGTAATATTTTACAACATTCCTGGCGTGTCGTCGCCTACTTCTCGATGGGGACATTATATACATCTATAACGTTGTATATCCTAACCTAAGGCAACCTAACATCTCGGATGTAATATTTTACAACATTCCTGGCATGTCGGTCCCTACTTCTCGGTGGGAACATTGTATACGTCTATAACGATATATAACCTAGCCTAAGGCAACCTAACATGTCGAATGTAATATTTTACAGCATTCCTGGCGTGTCGTCGCCTACTTCTCTATGGGAACATTATATACATCTATAACGTTGTATATCCTAACCTAAGGCAACCTAACATCTCGGATGTAATATTTTACAACATTCCTGTCATGTCGGTCCCTACTTCTCGGTGGGAACATTCTATACGTCTATAACGATATATATCCTAGCCTAAGGCAACCTAACATCTCGGATGTAATATTTTACAACATTCCTGGCGCTTCGGCTGCTACTTTTCGGTGGGAACATTATATACGTCTATAACGTTACATATCCTAACGTATGGCAACATAACATCTCGGATGTTATATATTACAACATTCCTGGCGTGTCGTCGCCTGCTTCTCGATGGGGACTTTATGTACGTCTATAACGATATATATCCTAACCTAAGGGAACCTTACATCTCGGATGTAATATTTTACAACATTCCTGGCATGTCGGGCCCTACTTCTCGGTGGGAACATTGTATACGTCTATAACGATATATATACTAGCCTAAGGCAAACTAACATGTCGAATGTAATATTCTACAACATTCCTGTCGTGTCGTCGCCAGCTTCTCGATGGGGACATTATATACGTCTATAACGTAGTATATTCTAACCTAACGCAACCTAACATCAGGGAAGTAATATTTTACAACATTCCTGGCGTGTCGTCGCCTACTTCTGGATGGGGACATTATATACATCTATAACGTCATATATCCTAACCTAAGGGAACCTAACATCTCGGGTGTAATATTTTACAACATTCCTGGCGTGTCGTCGCCTACTTCTGGATGGGGACATTATATACATCTATAACGTCATATATCCTAACGTAAGGGAACCTAACATCTCGGGTGTAATATTTTACAACATTCCTGGCGTGTCGTCGCCTACTTCACCGATGGGGACATTATATACATCTATAACGTTGTATATCCTAACCTAAGGCAACCTAACATCTCGGATGTAATATTTTACAACATTCTGGCGTGTCGTCGCCTGCTTCTCAATGGGGACATTATATACGTCTTTAACCTTGTATATACTAACCTAACGCAACCTAACATCTGGGATGTAATATTTTACAACATTCCTGGTGGGTCGTCGCCCGCTTCTCGATGGGGACATTATATACGTCTATAACGTTGAATATCCTAACCTAAAGCAACCTAAATCTGGGATGTAATATTTTACAACGTTCCTGGCATGTCGGTCCCTACTTCTCGGTGGGAACATTGTATACGTCTATAACGATATATATTCTAGCCTAAGGCAACCTAACATCTCGGATGTAATATTTTACAACATTCTGGCGTGTCGTCGCCTGCTTCTCGATGGGAACATTATATACGTCTATAACCTTGTATATACTAACCTAACGCAACCTAACATCTGGGATGTAATATTTTACAACATTCCTGGCATGTCGGTCCCTACGTCTCCGTGGGTACATTATATACGTCTATAACGTTGTATATCCTAACCTAACGCAACCTAACATCTGGGATGTAATATTTTAAAACATTCCTGGCATGTCGGTCCCTACGTCTCGGTGGGAACATTATATACATCTATAACGATATATATCCTAACCTAAGGCAACCTAACATCTCGGATGTAATATTTTACAACATTCCTGGCGCTTCGGCTGCTACTTTTCGGTGGGAACATTATATACGCCTACAACGTTATATATACTAGCCTAAGGCAACGTGACATCTCGGATGTAATATTTGACAACATTTCTGGCGTGTGAGCGCGTACTTCTCGGTGGGAACATTATATACGTCTGTAACGCTATATATCCTGTCGTAAGGCAACATAACATCTCGGATGTAATATTTTACAGCATTCCTGGTGGGTCGTCGCCCGCTTCTCGATGGGGACATTATATACGTCTATAACGTTGTATATTCTAACCTAACGCAACCTAACATCTGGGATGTAATATTTTACAACATTCCTGGCGTGTCGTCGCCTACTTCTGGATGGGGACATTATATACATCTTTATCGTCATATATCCTAACCTAAGGGAACCTAACATCTCGGGTGTAATATTTTACAACATTCCTGGCGTGTCGTCGCCTACTTCTCGATGGGAACATTATATACGTCTATAACGTTATATATCCTAGCCTAAGGCAACCTAACTTGTAGAATGTAATATTTTACAACATTCCTGGCGTGTCGTCGCCTACTTCTCTATGGGAACATTATATACATCTATAACGTCATATATCTTAACCTAAGGGAACCTAACATCTCGGGTGTAATATTTTACAACATTCCTGACATGTCGGTCCCTACGTCTCCGTGGGTACATTATATACGTCTATAACGTTGTATATCCTAACATAACGCAACCTAACATCTGGGATGTAATATTTTAAAACATTCCTGGCATGTCGGTCCCTACGTCTCGGTGGGAACATTATATACGTCTATAACGATATATATCCTAGCATAAGGCAACCTAACATGTAGAATGTAATATTTTACAACATTCCTGGCGTGTCGTCGCCTACTTCTCGATGGGGACATTATATACATCTACAACGTTGTATATCCTAACCTAAGGCAACCTAACATCTCGGATGTAATATTTTACAACGTTCCTGGCATGTCGGTCCCTACTTCTCGGTGGGAACATTGTATACGTCTATAACGATATATATTCTAGCCTAAGGCAACCTAACATCTCGGATGTAATATTTTACAACATTCTGGCGTGTCGTCGCCTGCTTCTCGATGGGAACATTATATACGTCTATAACCTTGTATATACTAACCTAACGCAACCTAACATCTGGGATGTAATATTTTACAACATTCCTGGCATGTCGGTCCCTACGTCTCCGTGGGTACATTATATACGTCTATAACGTTGTATATCCTAACCTAACGCAACCTAACATCTGGGATGTAATATTTTAAAACATTCCTGGCATGTCGGTCCCTACGTCTCGGTGGGAACATTATATACATCTATAACGATATATATCCTAACCTGAGGCAACCTAACATCTCGGATGTAATATTTTACAACATTCCTGGCGCTTCGGCTGCTACTTTTCGGTGGGAACATTATATACGCCTACAACGTTATATATACTAGCCTAAGGCAACGTGACATCTCGGATGTAATATTTGACAACATTTCTGGCGTGTGAGCGCGTACTTCTCGGTGGGAACATTATATACGTCTGTAACGCTATATATCCTGTCGTAAGGCAACATAACATCTCGGATGTAATATTTTACAGCATTCCTGGTGGGTCGTCGCCCGCTTCTCGATGGGGACATTATATACGCCTATAACGTTGAATATCCTAACCTAAAGCAACCTAACATCTGGGATGTAATATTTTATAAGATCCCTGGTATGTCGGTCCCCACGTCTCCGTGGGAACATTATATACGTCTATAACGATATATATCATAACCTAAAGCAACCTAACATTTCGGATGTAATATTTTACAACATTCCTGGCATGTCGGTCCCTACTTCTCGGTGGAAACAATGTATACGTCTATAACGATATATATCCTAGCCTAAGGCAACCCAACATGTAGAATGTAATATTTTACAACATTCCTGGCGTGTCGTCGCCTACTTCTCGATGGGGACATTATATACATCTATAACGTCATATATCCTAACCTAAGGGAACCTAACATCTCGGGTGTAATATTTTACAACATTCCTGGCGTGTCGTCGCCTACTTCTGGATGGGGACATTATATACATCTATAACGTCATATATCCTAACGTAAGGGAACCTAACATCTCGGGTGTAATATTTTACAACATTCCTGGCGTGTCGTCGCCTACTTCACCGATGGGGACATTATATACATCTATAACGTTGTATATCCTAACCTAAGGCAACCTAACATCTCGGATGTAATATTTTACAACATTCTGGCGTGTCGTCGCCTGCTTCTCAATGGGGACATTATATACGTCTATAACCTTGTATATACTAACCTAACGCAACGTAACATCTGGGATGTAATATTTTACAACATTCCTGGTGGGTCGTCGCCCGCTTCTCGATGGGGACATTATATACGTCTATAACGTTGAATATCCTAACCTAAAGCAACCTAAATCTGGGATGTAATATTTTACAACATCCCTGGCATGTCGGTCCCCACGTCTCGGTGGGAACATTATATACGTCTATAACGATATATATCCTAACCTAAGGCAATCTAACATCTCGGATGTAATATTTTACAACATTCCTGTTATGTCGGTCCCTACTTCTCGGTGGGAACATTGTATACGTCTATAACGATATATATCCTAGCCTAAGGCAACCTAACATGCCGAATGTAATATTTTACAACATTCCTGTCGTGTCGTCGCCTGCTTCTCGATGGGGACATTCTATACGTCTATAACGTTGTATATCCTAACCTAAGGGAACCTAACATCTCGGGTGTAATATTTTAGAACATTCCTGACGCGTCAGTCCCTATTTCTCGGTGGGAACATTATATACGTCTATAACGTTATATATCCTAGCCTAAGGCAACCTAACATCTGGGATGTAATATTTTACAACATTCCTGGTAGGTCGTCGCCCGCTTCTCGATGGGGACATTATATACGTCTATAACGTTGAATATCCTAACCTAAAGCAACCTAAATCTGGGATGTAATATTTTACAACATCCCTGGCATGTCGGTCCCCACGTCTCGGTGGGAACATTATATACGTCTATAACGATATATATCCTAACCTAAGGCAACCTAACATCTCGGATGTAATATTTTACAACATTCCTGTTATGTCGGTCCCTACTTCTCGGTGGGAACATTGTATACGTCTATAACGATATATATTCTAGCCTAAGGCAACCTAACATGTCGAATGTAATATTTTACAACATTCCTGGCGTGTCGTCGCCTACTTCTCGATGGGGATATTATATACGTCTATAACGTTGTATATCCTAACCTAAGGCAACCTAACATCTCGGATGTAATATTTTACAACATTCTGGCGTGTCGTCGCCTGCTTCTCGATGGGAACATTATATACGTCTATAACCTTGTATATACTAACCTAGCGCAACCTAACATCTGGGATGTAATATTTTACAACATTCCTGGCATGTCGGTCCCTACGTCTCCGTGGGTACATTATATAAGTCTATAACGTTGTATATTCTAACCTAACGCAACCTAACATCTGGGATGTAATATTTTAAAACATTCCTGGCATGTCGGTCCCTACGTCTCGGTCGGAACATTATATACGTCTATAACGATATATATCCTAACCTAAGGCAACCTAACATCTCGGATGTAATATTTTACAACATTCCTGGCGCTTCGGCTGCTACTTTTCGGTGGGAACATTATATACGCCTACAACGTTATATATACTAGCCTAAGGCAACGTGACATCTCGGATGTAATATTTGACAACATTTCTGGCGTGTGAGCGCGTACTTCTCGGTGGGAACATCATATACGTCCGTAACGTTATATATCCTGTCGTAAGGCAACATAACATCTCGGATGTAATATTTTACAACATTCCTGGTGGGTCGTCGCCCGCTTCTCGATGGGGACATCATATACGCCTATAACGTTGAATATCCTAACCTAAAGCAACCTAACATCTGGGCTGTAATATTTTACAAGATCCCTGGTATGTCGGTCCCCACGTCTCGGTGGGAACATTATATACGTCTATAACGATATATATCCTAACTTAAGGCAACCTAACATCTCGGATGTAATATTTTACAACATTCCTGGCGCTTCCGCTGCTACTTTTCGGTGGGAACATTATGTACGTCTATAACGTTACATATCCTGACGTATGGCAACATAACATCTCGGATGTTATATTTTACAACATTCCTGGCGTGTCGTCGCCTGCTTCTCGATGGGGACTTTATGTACGTCTAGAACGTTGTATATCCTAAGCTAACGCAACCTAACATCTGGGATGTAATATTTTACAACATTCCTGGCATGTCGGTCCCTACGTCTCGGTGGGAACGTTATATACGTCTATAACGATATAAATCATAACCTAAAGCAACCTAGCATCTCGGATGTAATATTTTACAACATTCCTGGCATGTCGGTCCCTACTTCTCGGTGGGAACATTCTATACGTCTATAACGTTCTATATCCTAACCTAAGGGAACCTAACATCTCGGGCGTAATATTTTACAACATTGCTGACGCGTCGGCCCCTATTTCTCGGTGGGAACTTTCTATACGTCTACAACGATATATATCCAAGCCTAAGGCAACCCAACATGTAAAATGTAATATTTTACAACATTCCGGGCGTGTCGTCGCCTACTTCTCGATGGGGACAATATATACGTCTATAACGTTGTATATTCTAGCCTAAGGCAACCTAACATCTGGGATGTTATATTTTACAACATTCCTGTTATGTCGGTCCCTACTTCTCGGTGGGAACATTGTATACGTCTATAACGATATATATCCTAGCCTAAGGCAACCTGACATGCCGAATGTAATATTTTACAACATTCCTGGCGTGTCGTCGCCTACTTCTCGATGGGGACATTATATACATCTATAACGTTGTATATCCTCACCTAAGGCAACCTAACATCTCGGATGTAATATTTTACAACATTCCTGGCATGTCGGTCCCTACTTCTCGGTGGGAACAATGTATACGTCTATAACGTTGTATATCCTAGCCTAAGGCAACCTCACTTGTAGAATGTAATATTTTACAACATTCCTGGCTTGTCGCCGCCTACTTCTCTATGGGAACATTATATACATCTATAACGTTGTATATCCTAACCTAAGGCAACCTAACATCTCGGATGTAATATTTTACAACATTCCTGTCATGTCGGTCCCTACTTCTCGGTGGGAACATTGTATACGTCTATAACGATATATATCCTAGCATAAGGCAACCTAACATGTCGAATGTAATATTTTACAACATTCCTGTCGTGTCGCCGCCTGCTTCTCGATGGGGACATTATATACGTCTATAACGTTGTATATTCTAACCTAACGCAACCTAACATCTGGGATGTAATATTTTACAACATTCCTGGCGTGTCGTCGCCTACTTCTGGATGGGGACATTATATACATCTATATCGCCATATATCCTAACCTAAGGGAACCTAACATCTCGGGTGTAATATTTTACAACATTCCTGGCGTGTCGTCGCCTACTTCTCGATGGGAACATTATATACGTCTATAACGTTATATATCCTAGCCTAAGGCAACCTAACTTGTAGAATGTAATATTTTACAACATTCCTGGCGTGTCGTCGCCTACTTCTCTATGGGAACATTATATACATCTATAACGTCATATATCTTAACCTAAGGGAACCTAACATCTCGGGTGTAATATTTTACAACATTCCTGGCATGTCGGTCCCTACGTCTCCGTGGGTACATTATATACGTCTATAACGTTGTATATCCTAACATAACGCAACCTAACATCTGGGATGTAATATTTTACAACATTCCTGTTATGTCGGTCCCTACTTCTCGGTGGGAACATTGTATACGTCTATAACGATATATATCCTAGCCTAAGGCAACCTGACATGCCGAATGTAATATTTTACAACATTCCTGGCGTGTCGTCGCCTACTTCTCGATGGGGACATTATATACGTCTATAACGTTGTATATCCTAACCTAAGGCAACCTAACATCTCGGATGTAATATTTTACAACATTCCTGGCATGTCGGTCCCTGCTTCTCGGTGGGAACATTATATACGTCTATAACCATATATATTCTAGCCTAAGGCAACCTAACATGTCGAATGTAATATTTTACAACATTCCTGGCGTGTCGTCGCCTACTTCTCGATGGGGATATTATATACGTCTATAACGTTGTATATCCTAACCTAAGGCAACCTAACATCTCGGATGTAATATTTTACAACATTCTGGCGTGTCGTCGCCTGCTTCTCGATGGGAACATTATATACGTCTATAACCTTGTATATACTAACCTAACGCAACCTAACATCTGGGATGTAATATTTTACAACATTCCTGGCATGTCGGTCCCTACGTCTCCGTGGGTACATTATATACGTCTATAACGTTGTATATCCTAACCTAACGCAACCTAACATCTGGGATGTAATATTTTAAAACATTCCTGGCATGTCGGTCCCTACGTCTCGGTGGGAACATTATATACGTCTATAACGATATATATCTTAACCTAAGGCAACCTAAAATCTCGGATGTAATATTTTACAACATTCCTGGCGCTTCGGCTGCTACTTTTCGGTGGGAACATTATATACGCCTACAACGTTATATATACTAGCCTAAGGCAACGTGACATCTCGGATGTAATATTTGACAACATTTCTGGCGTGTGAGCGCGTACTTCTCGGTGGGAACATCATATACGTCTGTAATGTTATATATCCTGTCGTAAGGCAACATAACATCTCGGATGTAATATTTTACAACATTCCTGGTGGGTCGTCGCCCGCTTCTCGATGGGGACATTATATACGCCTATAACGTTGAATATCCTAACCTAAAGCAACCTAACATCTGGGATGTAATATTTTACAAGATCCCTGGTATGTCGGTCCCCACGTCTCGGTGGGAACATTATATACGTCTATAACGATATATATCATAACCTAAAGCAACCTAACATTTCGGATGTAATATTTTACAACATTCCTGGCATGTCGGTCCCTACTTCTCGGTGGAAACAATGTATACGTCTATAACGATATATATCCTAGCCTAAGGCAACCCAACATGTAGAATGTAATATTTTACAACATTCCTGGCGTGTCGTCGCCTACTTCTCGATGGGGACATTATATACATCTATAACGTTGTATATCCTAACCTAAGGCAACCTAACATCTCGGATGTAATATTTTACAACATTCCTGGCATGTCGGTCCCTACTTCTCGGTGGGAACATTGTATACGTCTATAACGATATATAACCTAGCCTAAGGCAACCTAACATGTCGAATGTAATATTTTACAACATTCCTGTCGTGTCGTCGCCTGCTTCTCGATGGGGACATTATATACGTCTATAACGTTGTATATTCTAACCTAACGCAACCTAACATCTGGGATGTAATATTTTACAACATTCCTGGCGTGTCGTCGCCTACTTCTGGATGGGGACATTATATACATCTATATCGTCATATATCCTAACCTAAGGGAACCTAACATCTCGGGTGTAATATTTTACAACATTCCTGGCGTGTCGTCGCCTACTTCTCGATGGGAACATTATATACGTCTATAACGTTATATATCCTAGCCTAAGGCAACCTAACTTGTAGAATGTAATATTTTACAACATTCCTGGCGTGTCGTCGCCTACTTCTCTATGGGAATATTATATACATCTATAACGTCATATATCTTAACCTAAGGGAACCTAACATCTCGGGTGTAATATTTTACAACATTCCTGGCATGTCGGTCCCTACGTCTCCGTGGGTACATTATATACGTCTATAACGTTGTATATCCTAACATAACGCAACCTAACATCTGGGATGTAATATTTTAAAACATTCCTGGCATGTCGGTCCCTACGTCTCGGTGGGAACATTATATACGTCTATAACGATATATATCCTAGCATAAGGCAACCTAACATGTAGAATGTAATATTTTACAACATTCCTGGCGTGTCGTCGCCTACTTCTCGATGGGGACATTATATACATCTATAACGTTGTATATCCTAACCTAAGGCAACCTAACATCTCGGATGTAATATTTTACAACGTTCCTGGCATGTCGGTCCCTACTTCTCGGTGGGAACATTGTATACGTCTATAACGATATATATTCTAGCCTAAGGCAACCTAACATCTCGGATGTAATATTTTACAACATTCTGGCGTGTCGTCGCCTGCTTCTCGATGGGAACATTATATACGTCTATAACCTTGTATATACTAACCTAACGCAACCTAACATCTGGGATGTAATATTTTACAACATTCCTGGCATGTCGGTCCCTACGTCTCCGTGGGTACATTATATACGTCTATAACGTTGTATATCCTAACCTAACGCAACCTAACATCTGGGATGTAATATTTTAAAACATTCCTGGCATGTCGGTCCCTACGTCTCGGTGGGAACATTATATACATCTATAACGATATATATCCTAACCTAAGGCAACCTAACATTTCGGATGTAATATTTTACAACATTCCTGGCGCTTCGGCTGCTACTTTTCGGTGGGAACATTATATACGCCTACAACGTTATATATACTAGCCTAAGGCAACGTGACATCTCGGATGTAATATTTGACAACATTTCTGGCGTGTGAGCGCGTACTTCTCGGTGGGAACATTATATACGTCTGTAACGCTATATATCCTGTCGTAAGGCAACATAACATCTCGGATGTAATATTTTACAGCATTCCTGGTGGGTCGTCGCCCGCTTCTCGATGGGGACATTATATACGTCTATAACGTTGAATATCCTAACCTAAAGCAACCTAACATCTGGGATGTAATATTTTAAAACATTCCTGGCATGTCGGTCCCTACGTCTCGGTGGGAACATTATATACGTCTATAACGATATATATCCTAGCATAAGGCAACCTAACATGTAGAATGTAATATTTTACAACATTCCTGGCGTGTCGTCGCCTACTTCTCGATGGGGACATTATATACATCTATAACGTTGTATATCCTAACCTAAGGCAACCTAACATCTCGGATGTAATATTTTACAACGTTCCTGGCATGTCGGTCCCTACTTCTCGGTGGGAACATTGTATACGTCTATAACGATATATATTCTAGCCTAAGGCAACCTAACATCTCGGATGTAATATTTTACAACATTCTGGCGTGTCGTCGCCTGCTTCTCGATGGGAACATTATATACGTCTATAACCTTGTATATACTAACCTAACGCAACCTAACATCTGGGATGTAATATTTTACAACATTCCTGGCATGTCGGTCCCTACGTCTCCGTGGGTACATTATATACGTCTATAACGTTGTATATCCTAACCTAACGCAACCTAACATCTGGGATGTAATATTTTAAAACATTCCTGGCATGTCGGTCCCTACGTCTCGGTGGGAACATTATATACATCTATAACGATATATATCCTAACCTAAGGCAACCTAACATTTCGGATGTAATATTTTACAACATTCCTGGCGCTTCGGCTGCTACTTTTCGGTGGGAACATTATATACGCCTACAACGTTATATATACTAGCCTAAGGCAACGTGACATCTCGGATGTAATATTTGACAACATTTCTGGCGTGTGAGCGCGTACTTCTCGGTGGGAACATTATATACGTCTGTAACGCTATATATCCTGTCGTAAGGCAACATAACATCTCGGATGTAATATTTTACAGCATTCCTGGTGGGTCGTCGCCCGCTTCTCGATGGGGACATTATATACGTCTATAACGTTGAATATCCTAACCTAAGGCAACCTAACATCTCGGATGTAATATTTTACAACATTCCTGTCATGTCGGTCCCTACTTCTCGGTGGGAACATTGTATACGTCTATAACGATATATATCCTAGCCTAAGGCAACCTAACATGTCGAATGTAATATTTTACAACATTCCTGTCGTTTCGTCGCCTGCTTCTCGATGGGGACATTATATACGTCTATAACGTTGTATATTCTAGCCTAAGGCAACCTAACATCTGGGATGTTATATTTTACAACATTCCTGGCGTGTCGTCGCCTACTTCTGGATGGGGACATTATATACATCTATAACGTCATATATCCTAACCTAAGGCAACCTAACATCTCGGATGTAATATTTTACAACATTCCTGGCGCTCCCGCTGCTACTTTTCGGTGGGAACATTATATACGTCTATAACGTTACATATCCTAACGTATGGCAACATAACATCTCGGATGTTATATTTTACAACATTCCTGGCGTGTCGTCGCCTGCTTCTCGATGGGGACTTTATGTACGTCTAGAACGTTGTATATCCTAAGCTAACGCAACCTAACATCTGGGATGTAATATTTTACAACGTTCCTGGCATGTCGGTCCCTACGTCTCGGTGGGAACGTTATATACGTCTATAACGATATAAATCATAACCTAAAGCAACCTAGCATCTCGGATGTAATATTTTACAACATTCCTGGCATGTCGGTCCCTACTTCACGGTGGGAACATTCTATACGTCTATAACGTTGTATATCCTAACCTAAGGGAACCTAACATCTCGGGTGTAATATTTTACAACATTGCTGACGCGTCGGCCCCTATTTCTCGGTGGGAACTTTCTATACGTCTATAACGTTGTATATCATAACCTAAGGGAACCTAACTTGTAGAATGTAATATTTTACAACATTCCTGGCGTGTCGTCGCCTACTTCTGGATGGGGACATTATAATCATCTATAACGTCATATATCCTAACCTAACGGAACCTAACATCTCGGGTGTAATATTATACAACACTCCTGGCGTGTCGTCGCCTACTTCTCGATGGGGACATTATATACATCTATAACGTTGTATATCCTAACCTAAGGCAACCTAACATCTCGGAGGTAATATTTTACAACATTCCTGTTATGTCGGTCCCTACTTCTCGGTGGGAACATTGTATACGTCTATAACGATATATATCCTAGCCTAAGGCAACCTAACATGCCGAATGTAATATTTTACAACATTCCTGTCGTGTCGTCGCCTGCTTCTCGATGGGGACATTCTATACGTCTATAACGTTGTATATCCTAACCTAAGGGAACCTAACATCTCGGGTGTAATATTTTAGAACATTCCTGACGCGTCAGTCCCTATTTCTCGGTGGGAACATTATATACGTCTATAACGTTATATATCCTAGCCTAAGGCAACCTAACATCTCGGATGTAATATTTTACAACATTCCTGGCATGTCGGTCCCTACTTCTCGGTGGAAACAATGTATACGTCTATAACGATATATATGCTAGCCTAAGGCAACCCAACATGTAGAATGTAATATTTTACAACATTCCTGGCGTGTCGTCGCCTACTTCTCGATGGGGACATTATATACATCTATAACGTTGTATATCCTAACCTAAGGCAACTTAACATCTCGGATGTAATATTTTACAACATTCCTGGCATGTCGGTCCCTACTTCTCGGTGGGAACATTGTATACGTCTATAACGATGTATATTCTAGCCTAAGGCAACCTAACATGTCGAATGTAATATTTTACAACATTCCTGGCGTGTCGTCGCCTACTTCTCGACGGGGATATTATATACGTCTATAACGTTGTATATCCTAACCTAAGGCAACCTAACATCTCGGATGTAATATTTTACAACATTCTGGCGTGTCGTCGCCTGCTTCTCGATGGGAACATTATATACGTCTATAACCTTGTATATACTAACCTAACGCAACCTAACATCTGGGATGTAATATTTTACAACATTCCTGGCGCTTCGGCTGCTACTTTTCGGTGGGAACATTATATACGCCTACAACGTTATTGTTGTTAATATACTAGCCTAAGGCAACGTGACATCTCGGATGTAATATTTGACAACATTTCTGGCGTGTGAGCGCGTACTTCTCGGTGGGAACATCATATACGTCTGTAACGTTATATATCCTGTCGTAAGGCAACATAACATCTCGGATGTAATATTTTACAACATTCCTGGCGTGTCGTCGCCTACTTCTCGATGGGAACATTATATACGTCTATAACGTTATATATCCTAGCCTAAGGCAACCTAACTTGTAGAATGTAATATTTTACAACATTCCTGGCGTGTCGTCGCCTACTTCTCTATGGGAACATTATATACATCTATAACGTCATATATCTTAACCTAAGGGAACCTAACATCTCGGGTGTAATATTTTACAACATTCTGGCGTGTCGTCGCCTGCTTCTAGATGGGTACATTATATACGTCTATAACCTTGTATATACTAACCTAACGCAACCTAACATGTAGGGTGTAATATTTTACAACATTCCTGGCATGTCGGTCCCTACGTCTCCGTGGGTACATTATATACGTCTATAACGTTGTATATCCTAACCTAACGCAACCTAACATCTGGGATGTAATATTTTAAAACATTCCTGGCATGTCGGTCCCTACGTCTCGGTGGGAACATTATATACGTCTATAACGATATATATCCTAGCATAAGGCAACCTAACATGTCGAATGTAATATTTTACAACATTCCTGTCGTGTCGTCGCCTGCTTCTCGATGGGGACATTATATACGTCTATAACGTTATATATCCTAGCCTAAGGCAACCTAACATCTCGGATGTAGTATTTTCCAACATTCTTGGCGGGTCGGCCCCTACTTCACGGTGGGCACATTATATACGTCTATAACGTTATATATCCTAGCCTAAGGCAACCTAACTTGTACAATGTAATATTTTACAACATTCCTGGCGTGTCGTCGCCTACTTCTCTATGCGAACATTATATACATCTATAACGTTGTATATCCTAACCTAAGGCAACCTAACATCTCGGATGTAATATTTTACAAGATCCCTGGCATGTCGGTCCCCACGTCTCGGTGGGAACATTATATACGTCTATAACGTAATATAACCTAACCTAACCCATCTAGCCCCTCGCTGGTATTGTTTTACTGAATCACGGTCGTGTCGGCCTTTACTTCTCGGTGGGGACATTACATACGTCTATAACGTTATATATCCTAACGTAAGGCAACCTAACATCTCGGATGTAGTATTTTCCAACATTCCTGGCGGGTCGGCATCTACTTCTCGGTGGTAACATTATATACGTCTATAACCTAATATAACCTATCCTAATCCATATAGGCTCTCGCTGGTAATGTTTTACAGAATCAACCACGCTCCGCTGGTAATGTTTTACAGAATCCCGGTCGTGTCGGCCGTACTTCTCGTTGGGTATATTATATACGTCTGTAACATTATATATTCTAATCTAAGGCAAACTAACATCTCGGATGCAGTATTTTGCAACATTCCGGGCGGGTCGGCCCCACTTCTCGGTGGGAACATTACATACGTCTATAACTTAATATAACCTAATCTAATCCATCTAGCCCCTCGCTGGTAATGTTTCACAGCATCCCAGTCGCGTCGGCCTGTACTTCTGGGTGGGGACATTATATTCGTCTATAACGTTATATATCCTAACGTAAGGCAACCTAACATCTCGGATATAGTATTTTCCAACATTCCTGGCCGGTCGGAACCTAATTCACGGTGGGAATATTATATACGTCTATAACGTAATATAACCTATCCTAACCCATCTAGTACGTCGCTGGCAATGTTTTATAGAATCCCCGACGTGTCGGCGCGTACTTCTCGGTGGGTTCACTACATACGTCTATAACGTTATATATTACAACCCAAGGCAACCTAACGTTTCGGATGTAGTATTTTCCAACATTCCTGGCGCGGTCGGCCCCTACTTCTCGGTGGGGACATTATATACGTCTATAACGTAATATAACCTAACCTAACCCAGCTAGATCCTCGCTGGTAATGTTTCACAGAGTCCCGTTCGTGTCGTCCCGTACATCTCGTCGCGGACATTATATACGTCTATAATGTAATAGATCCTAACCTGACCCATCTAGACCCTCGCTGGTAATGTTTTACAGAATCCCGTTCGTGTCGTCCCGTACGTCTCGGGGCGGACATTATATACGTCTATAACGTTATATTTCCTATCCTAAGGCAACCTAACATCTCGAATGTAGTATTTTCCAACATTTCTGGCGGGTCGGCCCCTACTTCTCGGTGGGAACATTATAAACCTCTATAACGTAATATAACCTAACCTAACCCAGCTAGACCGTCGCTGGTAATGTTTCACAGAATCCCGTTCGTGTCGTCCCGTGCATCACGGCGCGGACATTATATACGTCTATAAGGTTATATATCCTATCCTAAGGCAACCTAACATCTCGGATGTAGTATTTTCCAACATTTCTGCCGGGTCGTCCCCTACTTCTCGGTGGGAACATTATATACTTTTATAACGTAATGAAACCTAACCTAACCCATCTAGACCCTCGCTGGTAATGTTTTACAGAATCTCGTTCGTGTCGCCCCGTACGTCTCTGTGCGGACATTATATGCGTCTATATTGTTATATATCCTAACCTAAGGCATACTAACATCTCGGATGTAGTAGTTTCCAACATTCATGGCGGGTCGGCCGCTACTTCTCGGTGGGAACATTATATACGTCTATAACGTAATAGATCCTAACATAACCCATCTATACCCTCGCTGGTAATGTTTTACAGAATCCCGTTCGTGTCGTCCCGTACGTCTCGGTGCGGGCATTATATACGTCTATAACGTTACATATCCTTACCTAAGGCAACCTAACATCTCGATTGTAGTATTTCCCAACACTTCTGGCGGGTCGGTCCCTATTTCTCGGTGGGAACATTATATACGACCATAACGTAATATAACCTAACCTAACCCATCTAGACCCTCGCTGGTAATGTTTTACAGAATCCCGTTCGTGTCTACCCGTACGTCTCGTTGCGGACCTTGTATACGTCTATAACGTTATATATCCTAACCTAAGGCATCCTAACATCTCGGATGTAGTAGTTTCCAACATTCATGGCGGGTCGGCCGCTACTTCTCGGTGGGAACATTATATACGTCTATAACGTAACAGATCCTAACCTAATCCATCTATAGCCTCGCTGGTAATGTTTTACAGAATCCCGTTCGTGTCGTCCCGTACGTCTCGGTGCGGACATTATATACGTCTATAACGTTATATTTCCTATCCTAAGGCAACCTAACATCTCGAATGTAGTATTTTCCATTATTTCTGGCGGGTCGGCCCCTACTTCTCGGTGGGAACATTATAAACCTCTATAACGTAATATAACCTAACCTAACCCAGCTAGACCGTCGCTGGTAATGTTTCACAGAATCCCGTTCGTGTCGTCCCGTACATCACGGCGCGGACATTATATACGTCTATAAGGTTATATATCCTATCCTAAGGCAACCTAACATCTCGGATGTAGTATTTTCCAACATTTCTGGCGGGTCGGTCCCTACTTCTCGGTGGGCACATTATTTACGTCTATAACGTAATATAACCTAACCTGACCCATCTAGACCCTCGCTGGTAGTGTTTTACAGAATCCCGTTCCGTGTCTACCCGTACGTCTCGGTGCGGACATTATATACGTCTATAACGTTATATATCCTAACCTAAGGCATCCTAATATCTCGTATGTAGTATTTTCCAACATTCCTGGCGGGTCGGTCCCTACTTCTCGGTGGGGACATTATGTACGTTTACTACGTTATATATCCTAACCTAATCCATCTAGACCCTCGGTGGTAATATTTTACAGAATCCCGGGCGTGTCGGCCCGTACTTCTCGGTGGGGACATTATGTACGTTTACTACGTTATATATCCTAACCTAAGACAACTTAACATCTCGAATGTAGTATTTCACAACATTTCTGGCGGGTCGGCCCCTACTTCTCGGTGGGAACATTATATACTTTTATAACGTAATGTAACCTAACCTAACCCATCTAGACCCTCGCTGGTAATGTTTTACAGAATCTCGTTCGTGTCGCACCCTACGTCTCTGTGCGGACATTATATGCGTCTGTATCGTTATATATCCTAACCTAAGGCAACCTAACATCTCGAATGTTGTATTTTACTACATTCCAGGCGGGTCGGCCGCTACTTCTTGGTGGGAACATTATATACGTCTATAACGTAATAGATCCTAACCTAACCCATCTAGACCCTCGCTGGTAAGGTGTGACAGAATCCCGTTCGTGTCGTGCCCTACGTCTCGGTGCGGACATTATATACGTCTATAACGTTATTTTTCCTATCCTAAGGCAACCTAACCTCTCGAATGTAGTATTTTCCAACATTTCTGGGGGGTCGGCCCCTACTTCTCGGTGGGAACATTATATACTTTTATAACGTAATGAAACCTAACCTAACCCATCTAGACCCTCGCTGGTAATGTTTTACAGAATCTCGTTCGTGTCGCCCCGTACGTCTCTGTGCGGACATTATATGCGTCTATATTGTTATATATCCTAACCTAAGGCATCCTAACATCTCGGATGTAGTAGTTTCCAACATTCATGGCGGGTCGGCCGCTACTTCTCGGTGGGAACATTATATACGTCTATAACGTAATAGATCCTAACCTAACCCACCTATACCCTCGGTGGTAATGTTTTACAGAATCCCGTTCGTGTCGTCCCGTACGTCTTGCGGCGGACATTATATACGTCTATAACGTTATATTTCCTATCCTAAGGCAACCTAACATCTCGAATGTAGTATTTTCCAACATTTCTGGCGGGTCGGTCCCTACATCTCGGTGGGAACATTATAAACCTCTATAACGTAATATAACCTAACCTGACCCATCTAGACCCTCGCTGGTAATGTTTTACAGAATCCCGTTCGTGTCGTGCCCTACGTCTCGGTGCGGACATTATATACGTCTATAACGTTGTATATCCTTACCTACGGCAACCTAAAATCTTGAATGTGGTACTTTAAACTTTCCAGGCGCGTCGGGCCCACTTCTCGGTGGGAACATTATATACTTCTATAACTTTATATATCGCAACCTAAGGCATCCTAACATCTCGGATGTAGTATTTTCCAACATTCCTGGCGGGTCGGCCCCTACTTCTCGGTGGGAACATTATATACGTCTATAACGTAATATAACCTAACCTAACCCATCTAGACCCTCGCTGGTAATGTTTTACAGAATCCCGTTCGTGTCTACCCGTACGTCTCGTTGCGGACCTTGTATACGTCTATAACGTTATATATCCTAACCTAAGGCATCCTAACATCTCGGATGTAGTAGTTTCCAACATCCATGGCGGGTCGGCCGCTACTTCTCGGTGGGAACATTATATACGTCTATAACGTAACAGATCCTAACCTAATCCATCTATAGCCTCGCTGGTAATGTTTTACAGAATCCCGTTCGTGTCGTCCCGTACGTCTCGGTGCGGACATTATATACGTCTATAACGTTATATTTCCTATCCTAAGGCAACCTAACATCTCGAATGTAGTATTTTCCATTATTTCTGGCGGGTCGGCCCCTACTTCTCGGTGGGAACATTATAAACCTCTATAACGTAATATAACCTAACCTAACCCAGCTAGACCGTCGCTGGTAATGTTTCACAGAATCCCGTTCGTGTCGTCCCGTACATCACGGCGCGGACATTATATACGTCTATAAGGTTATATATCCTATCCTAAGGCAACCTAACATCTCGGATGTAGTATTTTCCAACATTTCTGGCGGGTCGGTCCCTACTTCTCGGTGGGCACATTATTTACGTCTATAACGTAATATAACCTAACCTGACCCATCTAGACCCTCGCTGGTAGTGTTTTACAGAATCCCGTTCCGTGTCTACCCGTACGTCTCGGTGCGGACATTATATACGTCTATAACGTTATATATCCTAACCTAAGGCATCCTAATATCTCGTATGTAGTATTTTCCAACATTCCTGGCGGGTCGGTCCCTACTTCTCGGTGGGGACATTATGTACGTTTACTACGTTATATATCCTAACCTAATCCATCTAGACCCTCGGTGGTAATATTTTACAGAATCCCGGGCGTGTCGGCCCGTACTTCTCGGTGGGGACATTATGTACGTTTACTACGTTATATATCCTAACCTAAGACAACTTAACATCTCGAATGTAGTATTTCACAACATTTCTGGCGGGTCGGCCCCTACTTCTCGGTGGGAACATTATATACTTTTATAACGTAATGTAACCTAACCTAACCCATCTAGACCCTCGCTGGTAATGTTTTACAGAATCTCGTTCGTGTCGCACCCTACGTCTCTGTGCGGACATTATATGCGTCTGTATCGTTATATATCCTAACCTAAGGCAACCTAACATCTCGAATGTTGTATTTTACTACATTCCAGGCGGGTCGGCCGCTACTTCTTGGTGGGAACATTATATACGTCTATAACGTAATAGATCCTAACCTAACCCATCTAGACCCTCGCTGGTAAGGTGTGACAGAATCCCGTTCGTGTCGTGCCCTACGTCTCGGTGCGGACATTATATACGTCTATAACGTTATTTTTCCTATCCTAAGGCAACCTAACCTCTCGAATGTAGTATTTTCCAACATTTCTGGGGGGTCGGCCCCTACTTCTCGGTGGGAACATTATATACTTTTATAACGTAATGAAACCTAACCTAACCCATCTAGACCCTCGCTGGTAATGTTTTACAGAATCTCGTTCGTGTCGCCCCGTACGTCTCTGTGCGGACATTATATGCGTCTATATTGTTATATATCCTAACCTAAGGCATCCTAACATCTCGGATGTAGTAGTTTCCAACATTCATGGCGGGTCGGCCGCTACTTCTCGGTGGGAACATTATATACGTCTATAACGTAATAGATCCTAACCTAACCCACCTATACCCTCGGTGGTAATGTTTTACAGAATCCCGTTCGTGTCGTCCCGTACGTCTTGCGGCGGACATTATATACGTCTATAACGTTATATTTCCTATCCTAAGGCAACCTAACATCTCGAATGTAGTATTTTCCAACATTTCTGGCGGGTCGGTCCCTACATCTCGGTGGGAACATTATAAACCTCTATAACGTAATATAACCTAACCTGACCCATCTAGACCCTCGCTGGTAATGTTTTACAGAATCCCGTTCGTGTCGTGCCCTACGTCTCGGTGCGGACATTATATACGTCTATAACGTTGTATATCCTTACCTACGGCAACCTAAAATCTTGAATGTGGTACTTTAAACTTTCCAGGCGCGTCGGGCCCACTTCTCGGTGGGAACATTATATACTTCTATAACTTTATATATCGCAACCTAAGGCATCCTAACATCTCGGATGTAGTATTTTCCAACATTCCTGGCGGGTCGGCCCCTACTTCTCGGTGGGAACATTATATACGTCTATAACGTAATAGATCCTAACCTAACCCATCTAGACCCTCGCTGGTAAGGTGTGACAGAATCCCGTTCGTGTCGTGCCCTACGTCTCGGTGCGGACATTATATACGTCTATAACGTTATTTTTCCTATCCTAAGGCAACCTAACCTCTCGAATGTAGTATTTTCCAACATTTCTGGGGGGTCGGCCCCTACTTCTCGGTGGGAACATTATATACTTTTATAACGTAATGAAACCTAACCTAACCAATCTAGACCCTCGCTGGTAATGTTTTACAGAATCTCGTTCGTGTCGCCCCGTACGTCTCTGTGCGGACATTATATGCGTCTATATTGTTATATATCCTAACCTAAGGCATCCTAACATCTCGGATGTAGTAGTTTCCAACATTCATGGCGGGTCGGCCGCTACTTCTCGGTGGGAATATTATATACGTCTATAACGTAATAGATCCTAACCTAACCCACCTATACCCTCGGTGGTAATGTTTTACAGAATCCCGTTCGTGTCGTCCCGTACGTCTTGCGGCGGACATTATATACGTCTATAACGTTATATTTCCTATCCTAAGGCAACCTAACATCTCGAATGTAGTATTTTCCAACATTTCTGGCGGGTCGGTCCCTACATCTCGGTGGGAACATTATAAACCTCTATAACGTAATATAACCTAACCTAACCCAGCTAGACTGTCGCTGGTAATGTTTCCCAGAATCCCGTTCGTGTCGTCCCGTACATCACGGCGCGGACATTATATACGTCTATAAGGTTATATATCCTATCCTAAGGCAACCTAACATCTGGGATGTAGTATTTTCCAACATTTCTGGCGGGTCGGCCCCTACTTCTCGGTGGGAACATTATATACTTTTATAACGTAATGAAACCTAACCTAACCCATCTAGACCCTCGCTGGTAATGTTTTACAGAATCTCGTTCGTGTCGCCCCGTACGTCTCTGTGCGGACATTATATGCGTCTATATTGTTATATATCCTAACCTAAGGCATCCTAACATCTCGGATGTAGTAGTTTCCAACATTCATGGCGGGTCGGCCGCTACTTCTCGGTGGGAACATTATATACGTCTATAACGTAATAGATCCTAACCTAACCCACCTATACCCTCGGTGGTAATGTTTTACAGAATCCCGTTCGTGTCGTCCCGTACGTCTTGCGGCGGACATTATATACGTCTATAACGTTATATTTCCTATCCTAAGGCAACCTAACATCTCGAATGTAGTATTTTCCAACATTTCTGGGCGGTCGGTCCCTTCATCTCGGTGGGAACATTATAAACCGCTATAACGTAATATAACCTAACCTAACCCAGCTAGACTGTCGCTGGTAATGTTTCCCAGAATCCCGTTCGTGTCGTCCCGTACATCACGGCGCGGACATTATATACGTCTATAAGGTTATATATCCTATCCTAAGGCAACCTAACATCTCGGATGTAGTATTTTCCAACATTTCTGGCGGGTCGGCCCCTACTTCTCGGTGGGAACATTATATACTTTTATAACGTAATGAAACCTAACCTAACCCATCTAGACCCTCGCTGGTAATGTTTTACAGAATCTCGTTCGTGTCGCCCCGTACGTCTCTGTGCGGACATTATATGCGTCTATATTGTTATATATCCTAACGTAAGGCATCCCAACATCTCGGATGTAGTAGTTTCCAACATTCATGGCGGGTCGGCCGCTACTTCTCGGTGGGAACATTATATACGTCTATAACGTAACAGATCCTAACCTAACCCATCTATAGCCTCGCTGGTAATGTTTTACAGAATCCCGTTCGTGTCGTCCCGTACGTCTCGGTGCGGACATTATATACGTCAATAACGTTATATTTCCTATCCTAAGGCAACCTAACATCTCGAATGTAGTATTTTCCAACATTTCTGGCGGGTCGGCCCCTACTTCTCGGTGGGAACATTATAAACCTCTATAACGTAATATAACCTAACCTAACCCAGCTAGACCGTCGCTGGTAATGTTTCACAGAATCCCGTTCGTGTCGTCCCGTACATCACGGCGCGGACATTATATACGTCTATAAGGTTATATATCCTATCCTAAGGCAACCTAACATCTCGGATGTAGTATTTTCCAACATTTCTGGCGGGTCGGTCCCTATTTCTCGGTGGGCACATTATTTACGTCTATAACGTAATATAACTTAACCTAACCCATCTAGCCCCTCGCTGGTAATGTTTTACTGAATCCCGGTCGTGTCGTCCCGTACGTCTCGGTGGGTACATTATTTACGTCTACAACGTTATATATCCTAACCTAAGGCATCCTAATATCTCGTATGTAGTATTTTCCAACATTCCTGGCGGGTCGGTCCCTACTTCTCGGTGGGAACATTAGATACGTCTATAACGTAATAGAACCTAACCTAATCCATCTAGACCCTCGGTGGTAATATTTTACTGAATCCCGGGCGTGTCGGCCCGTACTTCTCGGTGGGGACATTATGTACGTCTACTACGTTATATATCCTAACCTAAGACAACTTAACATCTCGAATGTAGTATTTCACAACATTTCTGGCGGGTCGGCCCCTACTTCTCGGTGGGAACATTATATACTTTTATAACGTAATGTAACCTAACCTAACCCATCTAGACCCTCGCTGGTAATGTTTTACAGAATCTCGTTTGTGTCGCCCCGTACGTCTCTGTGCGGACATTATATGCATCTGTATCGTTATATATCCTAACCTAAGGCAACCTAACATCTCGAATGTTGTATTTTACTACATTCCAGGCGGGTCGGCCGCTACTTCTTGGTGGGAACATTATATACGTCTATAACGTAATAGATCCTAAACTAACCCATCTAGACCCTCGCTGGAAATGTTTTACAGAATCCCGTTCGTGTCGTCCCGTACGTCTCGGTGCGGGCATTATATACGTCTATAACGTTACATATCCTTACCTAAGGCAACCTAACATCTCGATTGTAGTATTTCCCAACATTTCTGGCTGGTCGGTCCCTATTTCTCGGTGGGAACATTATATACGACCATAACGTAATATAACCTAACCTGACCCATCTAGACCCTCGCTGGTAATGTTTTACAGAATCCCGTTCGTGTCTACCCGTACGTATCGGTGCGGACATTGTATACGTCTATAACGTTATATATCCTAACCTAAGGCATCCTAACATCTCGGATGTAGTAGTTTCCAACATCCATGGCGGGTCGGCCGCTACTTCTCGGTGGGAACATTATATACGTCTATAACGTAACAGATCCTAACCTAATCCATCTATAGCCTCGCTGGTAATGTTTTACAGAATCCCGTTCGTGTCGTCCCGTACGTCTCGGTGCGGACATTATATACGTCTATAACGTTATATTTCCTATCCTAAGGCAACCTAACATCTCGAATGTAGTATTTTCCAACATTTCTGGCGGGTCGGCCCCTACTTCTCGGTGGGAACATTATAAACCTCTATAACGTAATATAACCTAACCTAACCCAGCTAGACCGTCGCTGGTAATGTTTCACAGAATCCCGTTCGTGTCGTCCCGTACATCACGGCGCGGACATTATATACGTCTATAAGGTTATATATCCTATCCTAAGGCAACCTAACATCTCGGATGTAGTATTTTACAACATTTCTGGCGGGTCGGTCCCTACTTCTCGGTGGGCACATTATTTACGTCTATAACGTAATATAACCTAACCTGACCCATCTAGACCCTCGCTGGTAATGTTTTACTGAATCCCGGTCGTGTCGTCCCGTACGTCTCGGTGGGTACATTATTTACGTCTAGAACGTTATATATCCTAACCTAGGGCAGCTTAACATCTCGGATGTAGTATTTTCCATCATTCCTGGCGTGTCGGCGGCTACGTCTCGGTGGGCACATTATATGTGTCCATAACGTAATATAACCTAACCTGACCCATCTAGACCCTCGCTGGTAGTATTTTACAGAATCCCGTTCCGTGTCTACCCGTACGTCTCGGTGCGGACATTATATACGTCTATAACGTTACATATCCTTACCTAAGGCAACCTAACATCTCGAATGTAGTATTTTCCAACATTTCTGGGGGGTCGGCCCCTACTTCTCGGTGGGAACATTATATACTTTTATAACGTAATGAAACCTAACCTAACACATTTAGACCTTCGCTGGTAATGTTTTACAGAATCTCGTTCGTGTCGCCCCGTACGTCTCTGTGCGGACATTATATGCGTCTATATTGTTATATATCCTAACCTAAGGCATCCTAACATCTCGGATGTAGTAGTTTCCAACATTCATGGCGGGTCGGCCGCTACTTCCCGGTGGGAACATTATATACGTCTATAACGTAATAGATCCTAACCTAACCCACCTATACCCTCGCTGGTAATGTCTTACAGAATCCCGTTCGTGTCGTCCCGTACGTCTTGCGGCGGACATTATATACGTGTATAACGTTATATTTCCTATCCTAAGGCAACCTAACATCTCGAATGTAGTATTTTCCAACATTTCTGGCGGGTCGGTCCCTACATCTCGGAGGGAACATTATAAACCTCTATAACGTAATATAACCTAACCTAACCCAGCTAGACCGTCGCTGGTAATGTTTCACAGAATCCCGTTCGTGTCGTCCCGTACATCACGGCGCGGACATTATATACGTCTATAAGGTTATATATCCTATCCTAAGGCAACCTAACATCTCGGATGTAGTATTTTCCAACATTTCTGGCGGGTCGGCCCCTACTTCTCGGTGGGCACATTATATACGTCTATATCGTAATATAGCCTAACCTAACCAATCTAGATCCTAGCTGGTAATGTTTTACAGAATCCCGTTCGTGTCGTCCCGTACGTCTCGGAGGGCACATTATATACGTCTATAACGAAATATAACCTAACCTAACCCATCTTGCACCTCGGTGATAATGCTTTACAGAATCCCATCCTTGCCGGACCGTACTTCTCGTTGTGGACATTATATACGTCTAGAACGTTATATAACCCAATCCAGGGCAACCTAACATCCCGAATATAATATTTTCCTATATTCCTGGCGGGTCCGCCTCTACTTCTCGTTGGGAACATTATATACGTCTATAACCTAATATAACCTAACTTAACCCATCTAGACCCTCGCTAGTAATGTTTTACAGCATCCCGGTCGTGACGGCCTGTACTTCTCGGTGGGGACACTATATTCGTCTATAACGTTATATATCCTAACGTAAGGCAACCTAACATATCGGATGTAGTATTTTCCAACATTTCTGTCGGGTTGGCCCCTACTTCTCGGTGGGCACATTATATACGTCTATAACGTTATATATCCTAACCTGTGGCATCCTAACTTGTCGAACGTAATATTTTACAACATTCCTGGCTCATCGGCCCGTACTTCTCGGTGGCAACACTATATACGTCTGTAACGTTATATATCCTAACCTAAGGCAACCTAACATGTCGGATGTAATATTTTACTACATTTCTGGCACGTCGGCCGCTACTTCTCGGTGGGAACAATATATACATCTATAACGTTATATATCCTAACCTAAGGCAACCTAACATGTCGAATGTAATATATCACCACATTCCTGGCACGTGGCCCCTACTTCTCGGTGGGAACATTATATACGTCTATAATGTTACATATCCTAGCCTAAGGCACCCTAACATGTCGAATGTAATATTTTACAACATTCCCAGCACTTCGGCCCCTACTTCTCGTGGGGCACGTTATATACGCCTATATCGCTATATATCCTAGCTTACGGCAACCTAACATGTCGAATGTAATATTTTACAACATTCCCGTCACTTCGGTCCCTGCTTCTCTGTGGTAACACTATATACGTCTATAACGTTATATATCATAGCCTGAGGCAACCTAACATCTCGGATGTAATATTTTACTACATACCTGGCACGTCGACCGCTACTTCTCGGTGGGAACATTATATACGTCTATAACGCTATATATCCTAGCCTAAGGCAACCTAACATGTCATATGTAATATTTTACAACATTCCCGGCGCTTCGGCCCCTACTTCTCGGTGGGAACATTATATACATCTATAACGCTACATATCTTAGCTTAAGGCAACCTAACATCTCGGATGTAATATTTTACAACATTCCTCGCTCGTCGGCCCCTACTTCTCGGTGGGAACATTATATACGTCCATAACGTTATATATCCTAACCTGAGGCATCCTAACTTGTCGAACGTAATATTTTACAACATTCCTGGCTCATCGGCCCCTAGTTCTCGGTGGGAACAATATATACGTTTATAACGTTATAATATCCTAACCTAAGGCAACCTAACACCTCGGATGTAATGTTTTACAACATTCCTGATGCGTCGGCCCCTACTTCTCGGTGGGAACACTATATACGTCTATAACATTATATATCCTAACCTAAGGCAACCTAACATCTCGGATGTAATATTTTACAACATTCCTGGCGTGTCGGCCCTTAGTTCTCGGAGGGAACATTATACACGTCTACAAGGTCATATATCCTAACCAAATGCAACCTAGCATCTCGGATGTAATGTTTTACTACATTCCTGGCTCGTTGCCCCCTACTTCTCGGTGGGAACATTATATACGTCTATAGCGTTACATATCCTAGGCTAAGGCAACCTAACATGTCGAATGTAATATTTTACAACATTCCTGGCGCGTCGGCCCCTACTTCTCGGTGGGAACATTATATAATTCAATAACGTTATATATCCTAACGTAAGGCAACCTAACATCTCGGATGTAATATTTTACTACATTCCTGGCGCGGCGGCACCTACTTCTCGGTGGGAACAGTATATACGTCTATAACGTTATATATCCCAACCTAAGGCAACCTAACATGCCGAATGTAATATTTTACAACATTCCCGGCGCTTCGATCCCTACTTCTCTGTTGTAACATTATATACGTCTATAAGGTTATATATCCTAGCCTAAGGCAATCCTAACATGTCGAATGGAATATTTTACAACATTCCAGGCGCGTCCGCTACCACTTCTCGGTGGGAACATTATATAGGTCAATAACGTTATATATCCTAACCTAAGGCAACCTAGCATCTCGGGTGTAATATTTTACTACATTACTGGCACGTCGGCCCGTACCTGTCGGCGGCAATATTATATAAGTCAAAAACGTTATATACACTAACCTAAGGCAACCTAACATGTCGAGCGCAATATTTTACAACATTCTTGGCTCGTCGGCCCCTACTTTTCGGTGGGAACATTATATACGTCTATAACGTTATACATCCTAACCTAAGACAACTTAACATCTCGAATGTAGTATTTCACAACATTTCTGGCGGGTCGGCCCCTACTTCTCGGTGGGAACATTATATACTTTTGTAACGTAATGTAACCTAACCTAACCCATCTAGACCCTCGCTGGTAATGTTTTACAGAATCTCGTTCGTGTCGCCCCGTACGTCTCTGTGCGGACATTATATGCATCTGTATCGTTATATATCCTAACCTAAGGCAACCTAACATCTCGAATGTTGTATTTTACTACATTCCAGGCGGGTCGGCCGCTACTTCTTGGTGGGAACATTATATACGTCTATAACGTAATAGATCCTAACCTAACCCATCTAGACCCTCGCTGGAAATGTTTTACAGAATCCCGTTCGTGTCGTCCCGTACGTCTCGGTGCGGGCATTATATACGTCTATAACGTTACATATCCTTACCTAAGGCAACCTAACATCTCGAATGTAGTATTTTCCAACATTTCTGGGGGGTCGGCCCCTACTTCTCGGTGGGAACATTATATACTTTTATAACGTAATGAAACCTAACCTAACACATCTAGACCTTCGCTGGTAATGTTTTACAGAATCTCGTTCGTGTCGCCCCGTACGTCTCTGTGCGGACATTATATGCGTCTATATTGTTATATATCCTAACCTAAGGCATCCTAACATCTCGGATGTAGTAGTTTCCAACATTCATGGCGGGTCGGCCGCTACTTCTCGGTGGGAACATTATATACGTCTATAACGTAATAGATCCTAACCTAACCCACCTATACCCTCGCTGGTAATGTCTTACAGAATCCCGTTCGTGTCGTCCCGTACGTCTTGCGGCGGACATTATATACGTGTATAACGTTATATTTCCTATCCTAAGGCAACCTAACATCTCGAATGTAGTATTTTCCAACATTTCTGGCGGGTCGGTCCCTACATCTCGGTGGGAACATTATAAACCTCTCTAACGTAATATAACCTAACCTAACCCAGCTAGACCGTCGCTGGTAATGTTTCCCAGAATCCCGTTCGTGTCGTACCGTACATCACGGCGCGGACATTATATACGTCTATAAGGTTATATATCCTATCCTAAGGCAACCTAACATCTCGGATGTAGTATTTTCCAACATTTCTGGCGGGTCGGCCCCTACTTCTCGGTGGGCACATTATATACGTCTATATCGTAATATAGCCTAACCTAACCAATCTAGGTCCTAGCTGGTAATGTTTTACAGAATCCCGTTCGTGTCGTCCCGTACGTCTCGGAGGGCACATTATATACGTCTATAACGAAATATAACCTAACCTAACCCATCTTGCACCTCGGTGATAATGCTTTACAGAATCCCATCCGTGTCGGACCGTACTTCTCGTTGGGGACATTATATACGTCTAGAACGTTATATAACCCAATCCAGGGCAACCTAACATCCCGAATGTAATATTTTCCTATATTCCTGGCGGGTCCGCCTCTACTTCTCGTTGGGAACATTATATACGTCTATAACCTAATATAACCTAACTTAACCCATCTAGACCCTCGCTGGTAATGTTTTACAGCATCCCGGTCGTGTCGGCCTGTACTTCTCGGTGGGGACACTATATTCGTCTATAACGTTATATATCCTAACGTAAGGCAACCTAACATCTCGGATGTAGTATTTTCCAACATTTCTGTCGGGTTGGCCCCTACTTCTCGGTGGGCACATTATATACGTCTATAACGTTATATATCCTAACCTGAGGCATCCTAACTTGTCGAACGTAATATTTTACAACATTCCTGGCTCATCGGCCCGTACTTCTCGGTGGCAACACTATATACGTCTGTAACGTTATATATCCTAACCTAAGGCAACCTAACATGACGGATGTAATATTTTACTACATTTCTGGCACGTCGGCCGCTACTTCTCGGTGGGAACAATATATACATCTATAACGTTATATATCCTAACCTAAGGCAACCTAACATGTCGAATGTAATATATCACCACATTCCTGGCACGTGGCCCCTACTTCTCGGTGGGAACATTATATACGTCTATAATGTTACATATCCTAGCCTAAGGCACCCTAACATGTCGAATGTAATATTTTACAACATTCCCGGCACTTCGGCCCCTACTTCTCGTGGGGCACGTTATATACGTCTCTATATCGCTATATATCCTAGCTTACGGCAACCTAACATGTCGAATGTAATATTTTACAACATTCCCGTCACTTCGGTCCCTACTTCTCTGTGGTAACATTATATACGTCTATAACGTTATATATCATAGCCTGAGGCAACCTAACATCTCGGATGTAATATTTTACTACATACCTGGCACGTCGACCGCTACTTCTCGGTGGGAACATTATATACGTCTATAACGCTATATATCCTAGCCTAAGGCAACCTAACATGTCATATGTAATATTTTACAACATTCCCGGGGCTTCGGCCCCTACTTCTCGGTGGGAACATTATATACATCTATAGCGCTACATATCTTAGCTTAAGGCAACCTAACATCTCGGATGTAATATTTTACAACATTCCTCGCTCGTCGTCCCCTACTTCTCGGTGGGAACATTATATACGTCTATAACGTTATATATCCTAACCTGAGGCATCCTAACTTGTCGAACGTAATATTTTACAACATTCCTGGCTCATCGGCCCCTAGTTCTCGGTGGGAACAATATATACGTTTATAACGTTATATATCCTAACCTAAGGCAACCTAACACCTCGGATGTAATGTTTTACAACATTCCTGATGCGTCGGCCCCTACTTCTCGGTGGGAACACTATATACGTCTATAACATTATATATCCTAACCTAAGGCAACCTAACATCTCGGATGTAATATTTTACAACATTCCTGGCGTGTCGGCCCTTAGTTCTCGGAGGGAACATTATACACGTCTACAACGTCATATATCCTAACCTAATGCAACCTAGCATCTCGGATGTAATGTTTTACTACATTCCTGGCTCGTTGCCCCCTACTTCTCGGTGGGAACATTATATACGTCTATAGCGTTACATATCCTAGGCTAAGGCAACCTAACATGTCGAATGTAATATTTTACAACATTCCTGGCGCGTCGGCCCCTACTTCTCGGTGGGAACATTATATAAGTCAATAACGTTATATATCCTAACGTAAGGCAACCTAACATCTCGGATGTAATATTTTACTACATTCCTGGCGCGGCGGCACCTACTTCTCGGTGGGAACAGTATATACGTCTATAACGTTATATGCCCCAACCTAAGGCAACCTAACATGCCGAATGTAATATTTTACAACATTCCCGGCGCTTCGGTCCCTACTTCTCTGTGGTAACATTATATACGTCTATAAGGTTATATATCCTAACCTAAGGGAACCTAACATGTCGAATGTAATATTTTACAACATTCCTGTCGAGTCGTGGCCTGCTTCTCGATGGGGACATTATATACGTCTATAACGTTATATATCCTAGCCTAAGGCAACCTAACTCCTCGGATGTAATACTTGACAACATTCCTGGCGTGTTAGACCGTACTTCTCGGTGGGAACAGCATATACGTCTACAGCGATAAATATCCTAACTGAAGGCAACCTAATATCTCGGATGTAATATTTTACAACATTCCTGTCGTGTGGTCGCCTGTTTCTCGATGGGGACACTATATACGTCTATAACGATATATATCCTAACCTAAGGGAACCTAACATCTCGGGTGTAATATTTTACAAGATTCCTGACACGTCCTCGCCTGCTTCTCGATGGGGACATTATATACGTCTATAACGTTGTATATCCTAACCTAAGCAACCTAACATCTGGGATGTAATATTTTACAAGATTCCTGGCATGTCGGTCCCCACGTCTCGGTAGGAACATTATATACGTCTATAACGATATATATCCTAACCTGCAGCAACGTAACATCTCGGATGTAATATTTTACATCATTCCTGGCGCGTCGGCTCCTACTTTTCGGTGGGAACATTATATACGTCTATAACGGTATATATCGTAGCCTAAGGCAACCTAACATCTCGGATGTAATAGTTGGCAACATTCCTGGCTTGTCGGCCCCTATTTCTCGGTGGGAACATTATATACGTCTATAGCGTTATATATCCTAGCCTATGGCGACCTAACATGTCGAATGTAATATTTTACATCATTCCCTGCGTGTCGGCCCGTAGTTCTCGGTGGTAACATTACATACGACTATAACGGTATATATCCTAGCCTAAGGCAACCTAACATGTCGAATGTAATAGTTGGCAACATTCCTGGCGTGTCGGCCCCTATTTCTCGGTGGGAACATTATATACGTCTATAACGTTGGATATCCTAACCTAACGCAACCTAACATCTGGGATGTAATATTTTACAACAATCCTGGCGTGTCGTCTCCTACTTCTAGATGGGGACATTATGTACATCTATAACGTTGTATATCCTAACCTAAGGCAACCTAACATCTCGAAAGTAATATCTGACAACATTGGTGTTGTGTCGGCCCGTACTTCTCGGTGGGAACATCATATACGTCTATAGCGATATATATCCTAACCTAATGGAACCTAACATCTCGGGTGTAATATTTTACAACATTCCTGGCATGTCGGTCACTACGTCTCGGTGCGAACATCATATACGTCTATAAGGTTGTATATCCTAACCTAAGGCAACTTAACATCTCGAATGTAGTATTTTCCACCATTCCTGGCGGGTCGGCCCCTAAACCTCGGTGGGCACATTATATACGTTTATAACGTTGTATATATTACCATAAGGAAACCTAACATCTCGAATGTAGTATTTCACAACATTCCTGGCGGGTCGGCCCCACTTCTCGGTGGGAACATTATATACGTTTATAACATAATATAACCTAAACTAAACAATCTAGCCCCTCCCTGGTAATGTTTAACAGAATCCCAGTCGTGTCGGACGGTACTTCTCGGTGGCGACATTATATACGTCTATAATGCTATATATCCCAACCTAAGGCAACCTATCATCTCGAATGTAGTATTTTACAACTTTCCTGGCGGATCGGCCCCTACTTCTCGGTGGGAACATTATATACGTGTATATCGTAATATAGCCTAACCTAACCCATCTAGATCCTCGGCGGTATTGTTTTACAGAATCTCGTTCGCTTCGTCCCGTACGTCTCGGTGCCGAAATTATATACGTCTATAACGTTATACATCCTAACCTAAGGCAATTTAACATCTCGAATGTAGTATTTTACAACATTCCTGGCGGGTCGGCCCCAAATTCTCGGTGGGAACATTATATACGTCTATATCGTAATATAACCTAACCTAAACCATCTAGACCCTCGCTGGTAATGTTTTACAGAATCCCGGTCGTGTCGTCCCGTACGACTCGGTGCCGAAATTATATACGTCTATAACGTTATACATCCTAACCTAAGGCAACCTAACATCTCGAATGTAGTATTTTACCACATTCCAGGCGTGTCGGCCCCTACTTCTCGGTGGGAACATTATATAAATCTATATCGTAATATAACCTAACCTAACCCATTTTGCATCTCGGTGATACGGTTTTACAGAATCCCGTTCGTGTCGTACCGTACGTCTCGGTGCGGACATTGTATAAGTCTATAACGTTATATATCTTAACCTAAGGCAACCTAACAACTCGAATGTAGTATTTTACCACATTCCATGCGGATCGGCCCCTACATCTCGGTGGGAACATTATATACGTCTGTAACTTTATATATCGCAACCTAAGGCAACCTAACATCTCGGATGTAGTATTTTCCAAAATTCCTGGCGGGTCGGCCCCTACTTCTCGGTGGGCACATTATATACATCCATAACGTAATATAACACAACCTAACCCATCTAGACTCTCGCTGGTAATGCTTTACAGAATCCCCGTCGTGTCGGCCCAACTTCTCGGTGGGAACATTATATACGTCTATAACATAATATAACCTACCCTAACCCATCTAGCCGCTCGCTGGTAATGTTTTACAGAATCCAGTTCGTGTCGTCCCGTACATCACGGTGGGGACATTGTATGCGTCTGTAACGTTATATATCCTAACCTAAGGCAACTTAACATCTCGAATGTAGTATTTTACAACATTCCATGCAGGTCGGCCCCTACTTCTCGGTGGGCACACTATATGCGTCTATATCGTAATATAACCTAACCTAACCCATTTTGCCTCTCGGTGATAATGTTTTACAGAATCCCGGTCGTGTTGGCTCATACTTCTAGGTGGGAACATGATATACGTCTATAACGTTATATATCCTAGCCTAAGGTGACCTAACATGTCGAAAGTAATATTTTACATCATTCCTGGCGTGTCGGCCCATAGTTCTCCGTGGTAACATTATATACGTCTGTAAAGTTATATATCCTAGTCTAAGGCAACCTAGCATGTCGAATGTAATATTTTACAACATTCCTGGCGTGTCGTCGCCTGCTTATCGATGGAGACATTATATACGTCTATAACGTTGTATATCCTAAACTAACGCAACCTAACATCTGGGATGTAATATTTTACAGCTTTCCTGGCATGTCGGTCCCTACATCTCGGTGGGAACATTCTGTACGTCTATAACGTTGTATATCCTAACCTACGGGAACCTAACATCTCGGGTGTAATATTTTACAACATTCCTGACGCGTCGGCCCCTATTCCTCGATGGGATCATTATATACGTCTATCACGTTATATATCCTAGCCTAAGGCAACCTAGCATCTCGCATGTAATATATTACAACATTCCTGGCATGTCGGTCCCTATGTCTCGGTGGGAACAGTATATACGTCTATATCGTAAAATAAACTAACCTAACCCATTTTGCACCTCGGTGATATTGTTTTGCAGAATCCCGTTCGTGTCGTCCCGTACGTCTCTGTGCGGACATTATATAAGTCTATAACGTTATATATCCTAACCTAAGGCAACATACATCTCGAATGTAGTATTTTACAACATTCCACTCGCTCCGGCCCCCAATTCTCGTTGGGTACATTATATACGTCTATAACGTAATATAACCTAACCTAACCCATCTAGCCCCACTCTGGTAATGTTCTACACAATCCCGGTCGTGTCGGCCGGTACTACTCGGTCGGGACATTATATGCGTCTAGAACGTTATATATCCTAACCTAAGGCAACCTAACATCTCGGATGTAGTATTTTACAACATTCCTGGCGGGTCGGCCCCTAATTCTCGGTCAGAACATTATATACGTCTATAACGTAATAAAACTTAACCTATCCCATCTAGCCCCTCGCTGGTAATGTTTCACAGAATCCAGTTCGTGTCGTCCCGTACGCCTCGGTGGGAACATTGTATGCGTCTACAACGTTATATATCCTAACCTGAGGCAACCTAACATCTCGGATGTAGTATTTTACAACATTCCTGGCGGGTCGGAACCTACTTCTCGGTGGGAACATTATATGCGTCTATAATGTAATATAACCTAACCTAACCCATCTAGCACCTCGCAGGTAATGTTTTACAGAATCACGTTCGTGCCGCCCCGCACGTCTCGGTGGGGACATTATATACGTCTATAACGTTATATATCCCACCCTAAGGCAACCTAACATCTCGTATGTAGTATTTTGCAACATTCCTGGCACGTCGGCCGTTACTTCTCGGTGGCAATATTATATACGTCCATAACGCTATATGTCCTAGCTTAAGGCAACCTAACATGTCGAATGTAATATTGGACAACATTCCTTTCGTGTCGGCCCGTACTTCTCGGTGGGAATATCATATACGTCTATAACGTTATATATCCTAGCCTACGGCAATCCTAACATGTCGCATGTACTATTTTACAACATTTCAGGCGCGTCAGGGACTACTTCTCCGTGGGAACATTATATAAGTCAATAACGTTATATATCCTAAACTAAGGCAACCTAGCACCTCGGGTGTAATATTTTACTACATTCCTGGTTCATCGGCGCCTACTTCTCGGTGGGAACAATATATACGTCTATAACGTCATATATCCTAACCTAAGGCAACCTAACACCTCGGATGTAATGTTTAACAACATTCCTGGCTCATCGGCCCCTACTTCTCGGTGGCAACACTATATACGTCTATAACGTTATATATCCTAACCTAAGGCAACCTAACATCTCGGATGTAATATTTTACAACATTCCTTGCATGCAAGTCCCTACTTCTCTGTGGTAACATTATATACGGCTATAACGTTATATATCCTAGCCTAAGGAAAACTAACATCTCGGATGTAATATGTTACAACATTCCCCGCGCGTCGGCCCCTACTTCTTTGTCGGAACATTGTATACGTCTATAACGCTATATATCCTAGCTTAGGGTAACCTAATATGTCGAGCGTAAAATTTTACAACATTCCTGGCTCGTCGGCCCCTACTTCTCGGTGGGAACATTATATACGTCTATAACGTTATATATACTAACTTAAGGCAACCTAACATCTCTACCGTAATATTTTACAACATTCCTGGCATGGAAGTCCCTTCTTCTCTGTGGTAACATTATATATGGCTATAACGTTATATATCCTAGCCTAAGGAAAACTAACATCTCGGATGTAATATGTTACAACATTCCCCGCGCGTCGGCCCCTACTTCTTTGTCGGAACATTGTATACGTCTATAACGCTATATATCCTAGCTTAGGGTAACCTAATATGTCGAGCGTAATATTTTACAACACTCCTGGCTCGTCGGCCCCTACTTCTCGGTGGGAACATTATATACGTCTATAACGTTATATATACTAACTTAAGGCAACCTAACATCTCTACCGTAATATTTTACAACATTCCTGGCATGGAAGTCCCTACTTCTCTGTGGTAACATTATATATGGCTATAACGTTATATATCCTAGCTTAGGGTAACCTAACATGTCGAGCGTAATATTTTACAACATTCCTGGCTCGTCGGCCCCTACTTCTCGGTGGGAACATTATATACGTCTATAACGTTATATATACTAACTTAAGGCAACCTAACATCTCTACCGTAATATTTTACAACATTCCTGGCGCCTCGGCCCCTACTTCTCGGTGGGAACATTATATACGTCTATAACGTTATATATCCTAGCCTGAGGCAACCTAACATCTCGGATGTAATATTTTACAACATTCCTGGCTCATCGGCCCCTACTTCTCGGTGGGAACAATATATACGTCTATAACGTTATATATCCTAACCTAAGGCAACCTAACACCTCGGATGTAATGTTTAACAACATTCCTGTCTCGTCGGCCCCTACTTCTCGGTGGGAACATTATATACGTCTATAACGTTATATATCCTAACCTAAGGCAACCTAACATGTCGAACGTAATATTTTACAACATTCCTGGCTCAGGGGCCCCTAATTCTCGGTGGGAACAATATACACGTCTATAACGTTATATATCCTAACCTATGGCAACCTAACACCTCGGATGGTACGTTTTACAACATTCCTGGCTCATCAGCCCCTACTTCTCGGTGGCAACACTATATACGTCTATAACGTTATATATATTAACCTAAAGATACCTAACATGTCGGATGTAATATTTTACTACATTCCTGGCACGTCGGCCCCTACTTCTCGGTGGGAACATTATATACGTCTATAACGTTATATATCCTAGCCTAAGGCAACCTAACGTGTCGAATGTAATATTTTACAACATTCCTGGCGCGACGGCCGCTACTTCTAGGTGGGAACATTATATACGTCTATAACGTTATATATCCTAGCCTGAGGCAACCTAACTTCTCGGATGTAATATTTTACTACATTCCTGGCGCGACGGCCGCTACTTCTCGGTGGAAACATTATATACGTCTATAACGTTATATATCCTAGCCTAAGGCAACCTAACGTGTCGAATGTAATATTTTACAACATTCCTGGCGCGACGGCCGCTACTTCTAGGTGGGAACATTATATACGTCTATACCGCTATATATCCTAGCCTAAGGCAACCTAACATGTCGAATGTAATATTTTACAACATTCCCGGCGCATCGGCCCCTACTTGTCGGTGGGAACATTATATACGTCTATAACGTCATATATCCTAACCTAAGGCAACCTAACACCTCGGATGTAATGTTTAACAACATTCCTGGCTCATCGGCCCCTACTTCTCGGTGGCAACACTATATACGTCTATAACGTTATATATCCTAACCTAAGGCAACCTAACACCTCGGATGTAATGTTTAACAACATTCCTGGCTCATCGGCCCCTACTTCTCGGTGGCAACACTATATACGTCTATAACGTTATATATCCTAACCTAAGGCAACCTAACATCTCGGATGTAATATTTTACTACATTCCTGGCACGTCGGTCCCTACTTCTCGGTGGGGACATTATAAACGTCTATAACGCTATATATCCTAGCCTAAGGTAACCTAACATGTCGAGCGTAATGTTCTACAACATTCCTGGCTCATCGGCCCCTCCTTCTCGGTGGCAACACTATATACGTCTATAACGTTATATATACTAACTTAAGGCAACCTAACATCTCCACCGTAATATTTTACAACATTCCTGGCATGCAAGTCCCTACTTCTCTGTGGTAACATTATATACGGCTATAACGTTATATATCCTAGCCTAAGGAAACCTAACATCTCGGATGTAATATGTTACAACATTCCCCGCGCGTCGGCCCCTACTTCTTTGTCGGAACATTGTATACGTCTATAACGCTATATATCCTAGCTTAGGGTAACCTAACATGTCGAGCGTAATATTTTACAACATTCCTGGCTCGTCGGCCCCTACTTCTCGGTGGGAACATTATATACGTCTATAACGTTATATATGCAAGCCTAAGGCAATCCTAACATGTCGAATGTAATATTTTCCAACATTCCTGGCGCCTCGGCCCCTACTTCTCGGTGGGAACATTATATACGTCTATAACGTTATATATCCTAGCCTGAGGCAACCTAACATCTCGGATGTAATATTTTACAACATTCCTGGCTCATCGGCCCCTACTTCTCGGTGGGAACAATATATACGCCTGTAACGTTATATATCCTAGCCTAAGGCAACCTAACATGTCGGATGTAATATTTTACTACATTCCTGGCACGTCGGCCGTTACTTCTCGGTGGCAATATTATATACGTCCATAACGCTATATATCCTAGCTTAAGGCAACCTAACATGTCGAATGTAATATTTTACAACATTCCTGGCTCATCGGCCCCTACTTCTCGCCGGGAACAATATATACGTCTATAACGTTATATATCCTAACCTAAGGCAACCTAACACCTCGGATGTAATGTTCTACAACATTCCTGGCTTATCGGCCCCCACTTCTCGGTGGCAACATTATATACGTCTATAACGCTATATATCCTAAACTAAGGCAACCTAACATCTCGGATGTAATATTTTACTACATTCCTGGCACGTCGGGCCCTACTTCTCGGTGGAGACATTATATACGTCTATAACGCTATATATCCTAGCCTAAGGTAACCTAACATGTCGAGCGTAATGTTCTACAACATTCCTGGCTCATCGGCCCTTCCTATTCGGTGGCAACACTATATACGTCTATAACGTTATATATACTAACCTAAGGCAACCTAACATCTCTACCGTAATATTTTACAACATTCCTGGCATGCAAGTCCCTACTTCTCTGCGGTAACATTATATACGGCTATAACGTTATATATCCTAGCCTAAGGAAACCTAACATCTCGGATGTAATATGTTACAACATTCCCCGCGCGTCGGCCCCTACTTCTTTGTCGGAACATTGTATACGTCTATAACGCTATATAACCTAGCTTAGGGTAACCTAACATGTCGAGTGTAATATTTTACAACATTCCTGGCTCGTCGGCGCCTACTTCTCGGTGGGAACATTATATACGTCTATAACGTTATATATGCAGTCCTAAGGCAATCCTTACATGTCGAATGTAATATTTTCCAACATTCCTGGCGCCTCGGCCCCTACTTCTCGGTGGGAACATTATATACGTCTATAACGTTATATATCCTAGCCTGAGGCAACCTAACATCTCGGATGTAATATTTTACAACATTCCTGGCTCATCGGCCCCTACTTCTCGGTGGGAACAATATATACGTCTGTAACGTTATATATCCTAGTCTAAGGCAACCTAACGTGTCGGATGTAATATTTTACTACATTCCTGGCACGTCGGCCCCTACCTCTCTGTGGGAACATTATATACGTCTATAACGCTATATATGCAAGCCTAAGGCAATCCTAACATGTCGAATGTAATATTTTCCAATATTCCTGGCGCGTCGGCCCCTACTTCTCGGTGGGAACATTATATACGTCTACAACGTTATATATCCTAGCCTGAGGCAACCTAACATGTGGAGCGTAATATTTTACAACATTCCTGGCTCGTCGGCCCAAACTTCTAGGTGGAAACATTATATACGTCTACAACGTTATATATCCTAGCCTAAGGCAACCTAACGTGTCGAATGTAATATTTTACAACATTCCTGGCGCGACGGCCGCAACTTCTCGGTGGAAACATTATATACGTCTATACGTTATATATCCTAGCCTAAGGCAACCTAACGTGTCGAATGTAATATTTTACAACATTCCTGGCGCGACGGCCGCTACTTCTCGGTGGGAACATTATATACGTCTATAACGCTATATATCCTAGCCTAAGGCAACCTAACATGTCGAATGTAATATTTTACAACATTCCCGGCGCTTCGGCCCCTACTTGTCGGTGGGAACATTAAATACGTCTATAACGCTATATATCCTACCTTAAGGCAACCTAACATTTCGGATGTAATATTTTACAACATTCCTGTCTCGTCGGCCCCTACTTCTCGGTGGGAACATTATATACGTATATAGCGTTATATATGCTAACCTGAGGCAACCTAACTTGTCGAACGTAATATTTTACAACATTCCTGGCTCATCGGCCCCTACTTCTCGGTGGGAACAATATATACGTCTATAACGTTATATATCCTAACCTAAGGCAACCTAACATCTCGGATGTAATATTTTACTACATTCCTGGCACGTCGGCCGATACTTCTCGGTGGGAATATTATATACGTCTGTAAGGCTATATATCGTAGCTTAAGGCAACCTAACATGTCGAATGTAATATTTCACAACATTCCTGGCGCGTCGGTACCTCCTTCTCGGTGGGAACAGTATATAAGTCTATAACGTTATATATCCTATCCTAAGGCAACCTAACATATCGAATGTAATATTGGACAACATTCCTTTCGTGTCGTCCCGTACTTCTCGGTGGGAATATCATATACGTCTAAGACGTTATATATCCTAGCCTACGGCAATCCTAACATGTCGAATGTACTATTTTACAACATTCCAGGCGCGTCAGGGACTACTTCTCCGTGGGAACATTATATAAGTCAATAACGTTATATATCCTAAACTAAGGCAACCTAGCACCTCGGGTGTAATATTTTACTGCATTCCTGGCACGTCGGCCCGTACCTATTGGCGGGAACATTATATAAGTCAATAACGTGATATATCCTAACCTAAGGCTACCTAACATCTCGGATGTAATATTTTACTACATTCCTGGCACGTCGGGCCCTACTTCCCGGTGGGGACATTATATACGTCTATAACGCTATATATCCTAGCCTGAGGCAACCTAACATCTCGGATGTAATATTTTACAACATTCCTGGCTCATCGGCCCCTACTTCTCGGTGGTAACAATATATACGTCTATAACGTTATATATCCTAGCCTAAGGCAACCTAACATGTCGGATGTAATATTTTACTACATTCCTGGCACGTCGGCCCCTACCCCTCGGTGGGAACATTATATACGTCTATAACGCTATATATGCAAGCATAAGGCAATCCTAACATGTCGAATGTAATATTTTCCAACATTCCTGGCGCGTCGGCCCCTACTTCTCGGTGGGAACATTATATACGCATATAACGTTATATATCCTAGCCTGAGGCAACCTAACATCTCGGATGTAATATTTTACAACATTCCTGGCTCATCGGCGCCTACTTCTCGGTGGGAAGAATATATACGTCTATAACGTTATATATCCTAACCTAAGGCAACCTAACACCTCGGATGTAATGTTTAACAACATTCCTGGCTCGTCGGCCCCTACTTCTCGGTGGGAACATTATATACGTATATAACGTTATATATCCTAACCTAAGGCAACCTAACATGTCGAACGTAATATTTTACAACATTCCTGGCTCAGGGGCCCCTAATTCTCGGCAGGAACAATATACACGTCTATAACGTTATATATCCTAACCTATGGCAACCTAACACCTCGGATGGTACGTTTTACAACATTCCTGGCTCATCAGCCCCTACTTCTCGGTGGCAACACTATATACGTCTATAACGTTATATATCCTAGCCTATGGCAACCTAACACCTCGGATGGTACGTTTTACAACATTCCTGGCTCATCAGCCCCTACTTCTTGGTGGCAACACTATATACGTCTATAACGTTATACATACTAACCTAAAGATACCTAACATGTCGGATGTAACATTTTACTACATTCCTGGCACGTCGGCCCCTACTTTTCGGTGGGAACATTATATACGTCTATAACGTTATATACGCAAGCCTAAGGCAATCCTAACATGTCGAATGTAATATTTTCCAACATTCCTGGCGCCTCGGCCCCTACTTCCCGGTGGGAACATTATATACGTCTATAACGTTATATATCCTAGCCTGAGGCAACCTAACATCTCGGATGTAATATTTTACTACATTCCTGGCACGTCGGCCCCTACCTCTCGGTGGCAACATTATATACGTCTATAACGCTATATATGCAAGCCTAAGGCAATCCTAACATGTCGAATGTAATATTTTCCAACATTCCTGGCGCGTCGGCCCCTACTTCTCGGTGGGAACATTATATACGTCTATAACGTTATATATCCTAGCCTGAGGCAACCTAACATGTCGGATGTAATATTTTACAACATTCCTGGCTCATCGGCCCCTACTTCTCGGTGGGAACAATATATACGTTTGTAACGTTATATATCCTAGCCTAAGGCAACCTAACATGTCGGATGTAATATTTTACTACATTCCTGGCACGTCGGCCCCTACCTCTCGGTGGGAACATTATATACGTCTATAACGTCATGTATCCTAACCTAAGGCAACCTAACACCTCGGATGTAATGTTTAACAACATTCCTGGCTCATCGGCCCCTACTTCTCGGTGGCAACACTATATACGTCTATAACGTTATATATCCTAACCTAAGGCAACCTAACACCTCGGATGTAATGTTTAACAACATTCCTGGCTCATCGGCCCCTACTTCTCGGTGGCAACACTATATACGTTTATAACGTTATATATCCTAACCTAAGGCAACCTAACATCTCGGATGTAATATTTTACTACATTCCTGGCACGTCGGTCCCTACTTCTCGGTGGGGACATTATATACGTCTATAACGCTATATATCCTAGCCTAAGGTAAC
This sequence comes from Xylocopa violacea, assembly GCA_963969225.1. Lineage (NCBI taxonomy): Eukaryota > Metazoa > Arthropoda > Insecta > Hymenoptera > Apidae > Xylocopa > Xylocopa violacea. The sequence continues at coordinate 3,866,718 of CAXAJV010000500.1, read as the reverse complement.
CTAACATGTCGAGCGTAATGTTCTACAGCATTCCTGGCTCATCGGCCCCTCCTTCTCGGTGGCAACACTATATACGTCTATAACGTTATATATACTAACTTAAGGCAACCTAACATCTCCACCGTAATATTTTACAACATTCCTGGCATGCAAGTCCCTACTTCTCTGTGGTAACATTATATACGGCTATAACGTTATATATCCTAGCCTAAGGAAACCTAACATCTCGGATGTAATATGTTACAACATTCCCCGCGCGTCGGCCCCTACTTCTTTGTCGGAACATTGTATACGTCTATAACGCTATATATCCTAGCTTAGGGTAACCTAACATGTCGAGCGTAATATTTTACAACATTCCTGGCTCGTCGGCCCCTACTTCTCGGTGGGAACATTATATACGTCTATAACGTTATATATGCAAGCCTAAGGCAATCCTAACATGTCGAATGTAATATTTTACAACATTCCTGGCTCATCGGCCCCTACTTCTCGGTGGCAACACTATATACGTCTATAACGTTATATATCCTAACCTAAGGCAACCTAACATCTCGGATGTAATATTTTACTACATTCCTGGCACGTCGGCCGTTACTTCTCGGAGGCAATATTATATACGTCCATAACGCTATATATCCTAGCTTAAGGCAACCTAACATGTCGAATGTAATATTTTACAACATTCTTGGCGCGTCGGCACCTACTTCTCGGTGGGAACAGTATATACGTCTATATCGTTATATATCCTAGCCTAAGGCAACCTAACTTCTCGGATGTAATATTTTACCACATTCCTGGCGCGACGGCCGCTACTTCTCGGTGGAAACATTATATACGTCTATAACGTTATATATCCTAGCCTAAGGCAACCTAACGTGTCGAATGTAATATTTTACAACATTCCTGGCGCGACGGCCGCTACTTCTAGGTGGGAACATTATATACGTCTATACCGCTATATATCCTAGCCTAAGGCAACCTAACATGTCGAACGTAATATTTTACAACATTCCCGGCGCATCGGCCCCTACTTGTCGGTGGGAACATTATATACGTCTATAACGTCATATATCCTAACCTAAGGCAACCTAACACCTCGGATGTAATGTTTAACAACATTCCTGGCTCATCGGCCCCTACTTCTCGGTGGCAACACTATATACGTCTATAACGTTATATATCCTAACCTAAGGCAACCTAACATGTCGAATGTAATATTTTCCAACATTCCTGGCGCGTCGACCCCTACTTCTCGGTGCGAACATTATATACGTCTATAACGTTATATATCCTAGCCTGAGGCAACCTAACATCTCGGATGTAATATTTTACAACATTCCTGGCTCATCGGCCCCTACTTCTCGGTGGCAACACTATATACGTCTATAACGTTATATATCCTAACCTAAGGCAACCTAACATCTCGGATGTAATATTTTACTACATTCCTGGCACGTCGGCCGTTACTTCTCGGTGGCAATATTATATACGTCCATAACGCTATATATCCTAGCTTAAGGCAACCTAACATGTCGAATGTAATATTTTACAACATTCTTGGCGCGTCGGCACCTACTTCTCGGTGGGAACAGTATATACGTCTATATCGTTATATATCCTAGCCTAAGGCAACCTAACTTCTCGGATGTAATATTTTACTACATTCCTGGCGCGACGGCCGCTACTTCTCGGTGGAAACATTATATACGTCTATAACGTTATATATCCTAGCCTAAGGCAACCTAACGTGTCGAATGTAATATTTTACAACATTCCTGGCGCGACGGCCGCTACTTCTAGGTGGGAACATTATATACGTCTATACCGCTATATATCCTAGCCTAAGGCAACCTAACATGTCGAATGTAATATTTTACAACATTCCCGGCGCATCGGCCCCTACTTGTCGCGGGGAACATTATATACGTCTATAACGTCATATATCCTAACCTAAGGCAACCTAACACCTCGGATGTAATGTTTAACAACATTCCTGGCTCATCGGCCCCTACTTCTCGGTGGCAACACTATATACGTCTATAACGTTATATATCCTAACCTAAGGCAACCTAACATCTCGGATGTAATATTTTACTACATTCCTGGCACGTCGGTCCCTACTTCTCGGTGGGGACATTATATACGTCTATAACGCTATATATCCTAGCCTAAGGTAACCTAACATGTCGAGCGTAATGTTCTACAACATTCCTGGCTCATCGGCCCCTCCTTCTCGGTGGCAACACTATATACGTCTATAACGTTATATATACTAACTTAAGGCAACCTAACATCTCCACCGTAATATTTTACAACATTCCTGGCATGCAAGTCCCTACTTCTCTGTGGTAACATTATATACGGCTATAACGTTATATATCCTAGCCTAAGGAAACCTAACATCTCGGATGTAATATGTTACAACATTCCCCGCGCGTCGGCCCCTACTTCTTTGTCGGAACATTGTATACGTCTATAACGCTATATATCCTAGCTTAGGGTAACCTAACATGTCGAGCGTAATATTTTACAACATTCCTGGCTCGTCGGCCCCTACTTCTCGGTGGGAACATTATATACGTCTATAACGTTATATATGCAAGCCTAAGGCAATCCTAACATGTCGAATGTAATATTTTCCAACATTCCTGGCGCCTCGGCCCCTACTTCTCGGTGGGAACATTATATACGTCTATAACGTTATATATCCTAGCCTGAGGCAACCTAACATCTCGGATGTAATATTTTACAACATTCCTGGCTCATCGGCCCCTACTTCTCGGTGGGAACAATATATACGCCTGTAACGTTATATATCCTAGCCTAAGGCAACCTAACATGTCGGATGTAATATTTTACTACATTCCTGGCACGTCGGCCGTTACTTCTCGGTGGCAATATTATATACGTCCATAACGCTATATATCCTAGCTTAAGGCAACCTAACATGTCGAATGTAATATTTTACAACATTCCTGGCTCATCGGCCTCTACTTCTCGGTGGGAACAATATATACGTCTATAACGGTATATATCCTAACCTAAGGCAACCTAACACCTCGGATGTAATGTTCTACAACATTCCTGGCTTATCGGCCCCCACTTCTCGGTGGCAACATTATATACGTCTATAACGTTATATATCCTAAACTAAGGCAACCTAACATCTCGGATGTAATATTTTACTACATTCCTGGCACGTCGGGCCCTACTTCTTGGTGGAGACATTATATACGTCTATAACGCTATATATCCTAGCCTAAGGTAACCTAACATGTCGAGCGTAATGTTCTACAACATTCCTGGCTCATCGGCCCTTCCTATTCGGTGGCAACACTATATACGTCTATAACGTTATATATACTAACCTAAGGCAACCTAACATCTCTATCGTAATATTTTACAACATTCCTGGCATGCAAGTCCCTACTTCTCTGCGGTAACATTATATACGGCTATAACGTTATATATCCTAGCCTAAGGAAACCTAACATCTCGGATGTAATATGTTACAACATTCCCCGCGCGTCGGCCCCTACTTCTTTGTCGGAACATAGTATACGTCTATAACGCTATATATCCTAGCTTAGGGTAACCTAACATGTCGAGTGTAATATTTTACTACATTCCTGGCACGTCGGCCCCTACTTCTCGGTGGGAACATTATATACGTCTATAACGTTATATACGCAAGCCTAAGGCAATCCTAACATGTCGAATGTAATATTTTCGAACATTCCTGGCGCCTCGGCCCCTACTTCTCGGTGGGAACATTATATACGTCTATAACGTTATATATCCTAGCCTGAGGCAACCTAACATCTCGGATATAATATCTTACTACATTCCTGGCACGTCGGCCCCTACCTCTCGGTGGGAACATTATATACGTCTATAACGCTATATATGAAAGCCAAAGGCAATCCTAACATGTCGAATATAATATTTTCCAACATTCCTGGCGCGTCGGCCCCTACTTCTCGGTGGGAACATTATATACGTCTATAACGTTATATATCCTAGCCTGAGGCAACCTAACATCTCGGATGTAATATTTTACTACATTCCTGGCACGTCGGCCCCTACCTCTCGGTGGGAACATTATATACGTCTATAACGCTATATATGCAAGCCAAAGGCAATCCTAACATGTCGGATGTAATATTTTACTACATTCCTGGCACGTCGGCCCCTACTTCTCGGTGGGAACATTATATACGTCTATAACGTTATATATGCAAGCCTAAGGCAATCCTAACATGTCGAATGTAATATTTTCCAACATTCCTGGCGCGTCGGCCCCTACTTCTCGGTGGGAACATTATATACGTCTATAACGTTATATATCCTAGCCTGAGGCAACCTAACATCTCGGATGTAATATTTTACTACATTCCTGGTACGTCGGCCCCTACCTCTCGGTGGGAACATTATATACGTCTATAACGCTATATATGCAAGCCAAAGGCAATCCTAACATGTCGAATGTAATATTTTCCAACATTCCTGGCGCGTCGGCCCCTACTTCTCGGTGGGAACATTATATACGTCTATAACGTTATATATCCTAGCCTGAGGCAACCTAACATCTCGGATGTAATATTTTACAACATTCCTGGCTCATCGGCCCCTACTTCTCGGTGGGAACAATATATACCTCTATAACGTTATATATCCTAGCCTAAGGCAACCTAACATGTCGAATGTAATATTTTCCAACATTCCTGGCGCGTCGGCCCCTACTTCTCGGTGGGAACATTATATACGTCTATAACGTTATATATCCTAGCCTGAGGCAACCTAACATCTCGGATGTAATATTTTACTACATTCCTGGCACGTCGGCCCCTACCTCTCGGTGGGAACATTATATACGTCTATAACGCTATATATGCAAGCCAAAGGCAATCCTAACATGTCGAATGTAATATTTTCCAACATTCCTGGCGCGTCGGCCCCTACTTCTCGGTGGGAACATTATATACGTCTATAACGTTATATATCCTAGCCTGAGGCAACCTAACATCTCGGATGTAATATTTTACAACATTCCTGGCTCATCGGCCCCTACTTCTCGGTGGGAACAATATATACGTCTATAACGTTATATATCCTAGCCTAAGGCAACCTAACATGTCGGATGTAATATTTTACTACATTCCTGGCACGTCGGCCCCTACCTCTCGATGGGAACATTATATACGTCTATAACGCTATATATGCAAGCCTAAGGCAATCCTAACATGTCGAATGTAATATTTTCCAACATTCCTGGCGCGTCGGCCCCTACTTCTCGGTGGGAACATTATATACGCATATAACGTTATATATCCTAGCCTGAGGCAACCTAACATCTCGGATGTAATATTTTACAACATTCCTGGCTCATCGGCCCCTACTTCTCGGTGGGAACAATATATACGTCTATAACGTTATATATCCTAACCTAAGGCAACCTAACACATCGGATGTAATGTTTAACAACATTCCTGGCTCGTCGGCCCCTACTTCTCGGTGGGAACATTATATACGTCTATAACGTTATATATCCTAACCTAAGGCAACCTAACATGTCGAACGTAATATTTTACAACATTCCTGGTTCAGTGGGCCCTAATTCTCGGCGGGAACAATATACACGTCTATAACGTTATATATCCTAACCTATGGCAACCTAACACCTCGGATGGTACGTTTTACAACATTCCTGGCTCATCAGCCCCTACTTCTCGGTGGCAACACTATATACGTCTATAACGTTATATATACTAACCTAAAGATACCTAACATGTCGGATGTAATATTTTACTACATTCCTGGCACGTCGGCCCCTACTTCTCGGTGGGAACATTATATACGTCTATAACGCTATATATGCAAGCCAAAGGCAATCCTAACATGTCGAATGTAATATTTTCCAACATTCCTGGCGCGTCGGCCCCTACTTCTCGGTGGGAACATTATATACGTCTATAACGTTATATATCCTAGCCTGAGGCAACCTAACATCTCGGATGTAATATTTTACAACGTTCCTGGCTCATCGGCCCCTACTTCTCGGTGGGAACAATATATACCATATATACGTCTATAACGTTATATATCCTAACCTAAGGCAACCTAACACCTCGGATGTAATGTTTAACAACATTCCTGGCTCATCGGCCCCTACTTCTCGGTGGCAACACTATATACGTCTATAACGTTATATATCCTAACCTAAGGCAACCTAATATCTCGGATGTAATATTTTACTACATTCCTGGCACGTCGGGCCCTACTTCTCGGTGGGGACATTATATACGTCTATAACGCTATATATCCTAGCCTAAGGTAACCTAACATGTCGAGCGTAATATTTTACAACATTCCTGGCTCATCGGCCCCTACTTCTCGGTGGGAACAATATATACGTCTATAACGTTATATATCCTAATCTAAGGCAACCTAACACCTCGGATGTAATCTTCTACAACATTCCTGGCTTATCGGCCCACACTTCTCGGTGGCAACACTATATACGTCTATAACGTTATATATCCTAGCCTAAGGAAACCTAACATCTCGGATGTAATATGTTACAACATTCCCCGCGCGTCGGCCCCTACTTCTTTGTCGGAACATTGTATACGTCTATAACGCTATATATCCTAGCTTAGGGTAACCTAACATGTCGAGCGTAATATTTTACAACATTCCTGGCTCGTCGGCCCCTACTTCTCGGTGGGAACATTATATACGTCTATAACGTTATATATGCAAGCCTAAGGCAATCCTAACATGTCGAATGTAATATTTTCCAACATTCCTGGCGCGGCGGCCGCTACTTCTAGGTGGGAACATTATATACGTCTATAACGCTATATATCCTACCTCAAGGCAACCTAACATCTCGGATGTAATATTTTACAACATTCCTGGCTCATCGGCCCCTACTTCTCGGTGGGAACAATATATACGTCGATAACGTTATATATCCTAGCCTAAGGCAACCTAACATGTCGGATGTAATATTTTACTACATTCCTGGCACGTCGGCCCCTACCTCTCGATGGGAACATTACATACGTCTATAACGTTATATATCCTAACCTGAGGCAACCTAACTTGTCGAACGTAATATTTTACAACATTCCTGGCTCATCGGCCCCTACTTCTCGGTGGGAACAATATATACGTCTATAACGTTATATATCCTAGCCTAAGGCAACCTAACATGTCGAATGTAATATTTTACAACATTCCCGGCGCTTCGGCCCCTACTTGTCGGTGGGAACATTATATACGTCTATAACGTTATATATCCTAGCCTAAGGCAACCTAACGTGTCGAATGTAATATTTTCCAACATTCCTGGCGCTTCGGCCCCTACTTCTCGGTGGGAACATTATATACGTCTATAACGTTATATATCCTAGCCTGAGGCAACCTAACATCTCGGATGTAATATTTTACAACATTCTTGGAGCGTCGGCACCTACTTCTCGGTGGGAACAGTATATACGTCTATATCGTTATATATCCTAGCCTAAGGCAACCTAACTTCTCGGATGTAATATTTTACTACATTCCTGGCACGTCGGCCACTACATCTCGGTGGGAACATTATATACGTCTACAACGCTATATATCGTAGCCTAAGGCAACCTAACATGTGGAGCGTAATATTTTACAACATTCCTGGCTCGTCGGCCCAAACTTCTCGGTGGAAGCATTATATACGTCTATAACGTTATATATCCTAGCCTAAGGCAACCTAACGTGTCGAATGTAATATTTTACAACATTCCTGGCGCGACGGCCGCTACTTCTCGGTGGAAACATTATATACGTCTATAACGTTATATATCCTAGCCTAAGGCAGCCTAACGTGTCGAATGTAATATTTTACAACATTCCTGGCGCGGCGGCCGCTACTTCTAGGTGGGAACATTATATACGTCTATAACGCTGTATATCCTAGCCTAAGGCAACCTAACATGTCGAATGTAATATTTTACAACATTCCCGGCGCTTCGGCCCCTACTTGTCGGTGGGAACATTATATACGTCTATAACGCTATATATCCTACCTTAAGGCAACCTAACATCTCGGATGTAATATTTTACAACATTCCTGTCTCGTCGGCCCCTACTTCTCGGTGGGAACATTATATACGTCTATAACGTTATATATCCTAACCTGAGGCAACCTAACTTGTCGAACGTAATATTTTACAACATTCCTGGCTCATCGGCCCCTACTTCTCGGTGGGAACAATATATACGTCTACAACGTTATATATCCTAACCTAAGGCAACCTAACACCTCGGATGTAATGTTCTACAACATTCCTGGCTTATCGGCCCACACTTCTCGGTGGCAACACTATATACGTCCATAACGCTATATATCCTAGCTTAAGGCAACCTAACATGTCGAATGTAATATTTTACAACATTCCTGGCTCATCGGCCCCTACTTCTCGGTGGGAACAATATATACGTCTATAACGTTATATATCCTAGCCTAAGGCAACCTAACGTGTCGAATGTAATATTTTACAACATTCCTGGCGCGGCGGCCGCTACTTCTAGGTGGGAACATTATATACGTCTATAACGCTATATATCCTACCTCAAGGCAACCTAACATCTCGGATGTAATATTTTACAACATTCCTGGCTCATCGGCCCCTACTTCTCGGTGGGAACAATATATACGTCGATAACGTTATATATCCTAGCCTAAGGCAACCTAACATGTCGGATGTAATATTTTACTACATTCCTGGCACGTCGGCCCCTACCTCTCGATGGGAACATTACATACGTCTATAACGTTATATATCCTAACCTGAGGCAACCTAACTTGTCGAACGTAATATTTTACAACATTCCTGGCTCATCGGCCCCTACTTCTCGGTGGGAACAATATATACGTCTATAACGTTATATATCCTAGCCTAAGGCAACCTAACATGTCGAATGTAATATTTTACAACATTCCCGGCGCTTCGGCCCCTACTTGTCGGTGGGAACATTATATACGTCTATAACGTTATATATCCTAGCCTAAGGCAACCTAACGTGTCGAATGTAATATTTTACAACATTCCTGGCGCGGCGGCCGCTACTTCTCGGTGGCAACACTATATACGTCCATAACGCTATATATCCTAGCTTAAGGCAACCTAACATGTCGAATGTAATATTTTACAACATTCCTGGCTCATCGGCCCCTACTTCTCGGTGGGAACAATATATACGTCTATAACGTTATATATCCTAGCCTAAGGCAACCTAACATGTCGGATGTAATATTTTACTACATTCCTGGCACGTCGGCCCCTACCTCTCGATGGGAACATTATATACGTCTATAACGCTATATATGCAAGCCTAAGGCAATCCTAACATGTCGAATGTAATATTTTCCAACATTCCTGGCGCGTCGGCCCCTACTTCTCGGTGGGAACATTATATACGTCTATAACGTTATATATCCTAGCCTGAGGCAACCTAACATCTCGGATGTAATATTTTACAACATTCTTGGCGCGTCGGCACCTACTTCTCGGTGGGAACAGTATATACGTCTATATCGTTATATATCCTAGCCTAAGGCAACCTAACTTCTCGGATGTAATATTTTACTACATTCCTGGCACGTCGGCCACTACATCTCGGTGGGAACATTATATACGTCTACAACGCTATATATCGTAGCCTAAGGCAACATAACATGTGGAGCGTAATATTTTACAACATTCCTGGCTCGTCGGCCCAAACTTCTCGGTGGAAGCATTATATACGTCTATAACGTTATATATCCTAGCCTAAGGCAACCTAACGTGTCGAATGTAATATTTTACAACATTCCTGGCGCGACGGCCGCTACTTCTCGGTGGAAACATTATATACGTCTATAACGTTATATATCCTAGCCTAAGGCAGCCTAACGTGTCGAATGTAATATTTTACAACATTCCTGGCGCGGCGGCCGCTACTTCTAGGTGGGAACATTATATACGTCTATAACGCTATATATCCTAGCCTAAGGCAACCTAACATGTCGAATGTAATATTTTACAACATTCCCGGCGCTTCGGCCCCTACTTGTCGGTGGGAACATTATATACGTCTATAACGCTATATATCCTACCTTAAGGCAACCTAACATCTCGGATGTAATATTTTACAACATTCCTGGCACGTCGGCCCCTACCTCTCGATGGGAACATTATATACGTCTATAACGCTATATATGCAAGCCTAAGGCAATCCTAACATGTCGAATGTAATATTTTCCAACATTCCTGGCGCGTCGGCCCCTACTTCTCGGTGGGAACATTATATACGTCTATAACGTTATATATCCTAGCCTGAGGCAACCTAACATCTCGGATGTAATATTTTACAACATTCTTGGCGCGTCGGCACCTACTTCTCGGTGGGAACAGTATATACGTCTATATCGTTATATATCCTAGCCTAAGGCAACCTAACTTCTCGGATGTAATATTTTACTACATTCCTGGCACGTCGGCCACTACATCTCGGTGGGAACATTATATACGTCTACAACGCTATATATCGTAGCCTAAGGCAACATAACATGTGGAGCGTAATATTTTACAACATTCCTGGCTCGTCGGCCCAAACTTCTCGGTGGAAGCATTATATACGTCTATAACGTTATATATCCTAGCCTAAGGCAACCTAACGTGTCGAATGTAATATTTTACAACATTCCTGGCGCGACGGCCGCTACTTCTCGGTGGAAACATTATATACGTCTATAACGTTATATATCCTAGCCTAAGGCAGCCTAACGTGTCGAATGTAATATTTTACAACATTCCTGGCGCGGCGGCCGCTACTTCTAGGTGGGAACATTATATACGTCTATAACGCTATATATCCTAGCCTAAGGCAACCTAACATGTCGAATGTAATATTTTACAACATTCCCGGCGCTTCGGCCCCTACTTGTCGGTGGGAACATTATATACGTCTATAACGCTATATATCCTACCTTAAGGCAACCTAACATCTCGGATGTAATATTTTACAACATTCCTGGCGCGTCGGCCCCTACTTCTCGGTGGGAACATTATATACGTCTATAACGTTATATATCCTAGCCTGAGGCAACCTAACATCTCGGATGTAATATTTTACAACATTCCTGGCTCATCGGCCCCTACTTCTCGGTGGGAACAATATATACGTCTATAACGTCATATACCCTAACCTAAGGCAACCTAACATCTCGGATGTAATATTTTACTACATTCCTGGCACGTCGGGCCCTACTTCTCGGTGGGGACATTATATACGTCTATAACGCTATATATCCTAGCCTAAGGTAACCTAACATGTCGAGCGTAATGTTCTACAACATTCCTGGCTCATCGGCCCCTCCTTCTCGGTGGCAACACTATATACGTCTATAACGTTATATATACTAACTTAAGGCAACCTAACATCTCTACCGTAATATTTTACAACATTCCTGGCATGCAAGTCCCTACTTCTCTGTGGTAACATTATATACGGCTATAACGTTATATATCCTAGCCTAAGGAAACCTAACATCTCGGATGTAATATGTTACAACATTCCCCGCGCGTCGGCCCCTACTTCTTTGTCGGAACATTGTCTACGTCTATAACGCTATATATCCTAGCTTAGGGTAACCTAACATGTCGAGCGTAATATTTTACAACATTCCTGGCTCGTCGGCCCCTACTTCTCGGTGGGAACATTATATACGTCTATAACGTTATATATCCTAGCCTGAGGCAACCTAACATCTCGGATGTAATATTTTACTACATTCCTGGCACGTCGGCCCCTACCTCTCGGTGGGAACATTATATACGTCTATAACGCTATATATGCAAGCCAAAGGCAATCCTAACATGTCGGATGTAATATTTTACTACATTCCTGGCACGTCGGCCCCTACTTCTCGGTGGGAACATTATATACGTCTATAACGTTATATATGCAAGCCTAAGGCAATCCTAACATGTCGAATGTAATATTTTCCAACATTCCTGGCGCGTCGGCCCCTACTTCTCGGTGGGAACATTATATACGTCTATAACGTTATATATCCTAGCCTGAGGCAACCTAACATCTCGGATGTAATATTTTACTACATTCCTGGTACGTCGGCCCCTACCTCTCGGTGGGAACATTATATACGTCTATAACGCTATATATGCAAGCCAAAGGCAATCCTAACATGTCGAATGTAATATTTTCCAACATTCCTGGCGCGTCGGCCCCTACTTCTCGGTGGGAACATTATATACGTCTATAACGTTATATATCCTAGCCTGAGGCAACCTAACATCTCGGATGTAATATTTTACAACATTCCTGGCTCATCGGCCCCTACTTCTCGGTGGGAACAATATATACCTCTATAACGTTATATATCCTAGCCTAAGGCAACCTAACATGTCGAATGTAATATTTTCCAACATTCCTGGCGCGTCGGCCCCTACTTCTCGGTGGGAACATTATATACGTCTATAACGTTATATATCCTAGCCTGAGGCAACCTAACATCTCGGATGTAATATTTTACTACATTCCTGGCACGTCGGCCCCTACCTCTCGGTGGGAACATTATATACGTCTATAACGCTATATATGCAAGCCAAAGGCAATCCTAACATGTCGAATGTAATATTTTCCAACATTCCTGGCGCGTCGGCCCCTACTTCTCGGTGGGAACATTATATACGTCTATAACGTTATATATCCTAGCCTGAGGCAACCTAACATCTCGGATGTAATATTTTACAACATTCCTGGCTCATCGGCCCCTACTTCTCGGTGGGAACAATATATACGTCTATAACGTTATATATCCTAGCCTAAGGCAACCTAACATGTCGGATGTAATATTTTACTACATTCCTGGCACGTCGGCCCCTACCTCTCGATGGGAACATTATATACGTCTATAACGCTATATATGCAAGCCTAAGGCAATCCTAACATGTCGAATGTAATATTTTCCAACATTCCTGGCGCGTCGGCCCCTACTTCTCGGTGGGAACATTATATACGCATATAACGTTATATATCCTAGCCTGAGGCAACCTAACATCTCGGATGTAATATTTTACAACATTCCTGGCTCATCGGCCCCTACTTCTCGGTGGGAACAATATATACGTCTATAACGTTATATATCCTAACCTAAGGCAACCTAACACATCGGATGTAATGTTTAACAACATTCCTGGCTCGTCGGCCCCTACTTCTCGGTGGGAACATTATATACGTCTATAACGTTATATATCCTAACCTAAGGCAACCTAACATGTCGAACGTAATATTTTACAACATTCCTGGTTCAGTGGGCCCTAATTCTCGGCGGGAACAATATACACGTCTATAACGTTATATATCCTAACCTATGGCAACCTAACACCTCGGATGGTACGTTTTACAACATTCCTGGCTCATCAGCCCCTACTTCTCGGTGGCAACACTATATACGTCTATAACGTTATATATACTAACCTAAAGATACCTAACATGTCGGATGTAATATTTTACTACATTCCTGGCACGTCGGCCCCTACTTCTCGGTGGGAACATTATATACGTCTATAACGCTATATATGCAAGCCAAAGGCAATCCTAACATGTCGAATGTAATATTTTCCAACATTCCTGGCGCGTCGGCCCCTACTTCTCGGTGGGAACATTATATACGTCTATAACGTTATATATCCTAGCCTGAGGCAACCTAACATCTCGGATGTAATATTTTACAACGTTCCTGGCTCATCGGCCCCTACTTCTCGGTGGGAACAATATATACCATATATACGTCTATAACGTTATATATCCTAACCTAAGGCAACCTAACACCTCGGATGTAATGTTTAACAACATTCCTGGCTCATCGGCCCCTACTTCTCGGTGGCAACACTATATACGTCTATAACGTTATATATCCTAACCTAAGGCAACCTAATATCTCGGATGTAATATTTTACTACATTCCTGGCACGTCGGGCCCTACTTCTCGGTGGGGACATTATATACGTCTATAACGCTATATATCCTAGCCTAAGGTAACCTAACATGTCGAGCGTAATATTTTACAACATTCCTGGCTCATCGGCCCCTACTTCTCGGTGGGAACAATATATACGTCTATAACGTTATATATCCTAATCTAAGGCAACCTAACACCTCGGATGTAATCTTCTACAACATTCCTGGCTTATCGGCCCACACTTCTCGGTGGCAACACTATATACGTCTATAACGTTATATATCCTAGCCTAAGGAAACCTAACATCTCGGATGTAATATGTTACAACATTCCCCGCGCGTCGGCCCCTACTTCTTTGTCGGAACATTGTATACGTCTATAACGCTATATATCCTAGCTTAGGGTAACCTAACATGTCGAGCGTAATATTTTACAACATTCCTGGCTCGTCGGCCCCTACTTCTCGGTGGGAACATTATATACGTCTATAACGTTATATATGCAAGCCTAAGGCAATCCTAACATGTCGAATGTAATATTTTCCAACATTCCTGGCGCCTCGGCCCCTACTTCTCGGTGGGAACATTATATACGTCTATAACGTTACATATCCTAGCCTGAGGCAACCTAACACCTCGGATGTAATATTTTACAACATTCCTGGCTCATCGGCCCCTACTTCTCGGTGGGAACAATATATACGTCTATAACGTTATATATCCTAATCTAAGGCAACCTAACACCTCGGATGTAATCTTCTACAACATTCCTGGCTTATCGGCCCACACTTCTCGGTGGCAACACTATATACGTCTATAACGTTATATATCCTAACCTAAGGCAACCTAACATCTCGGATGTAATATTTTACTACATTCCTGGCACGTCGGCCGATACTTCTCGGTGGGAATATTATATACTTCTGTAATGCTATATATCCTAGCTTAAGGCAACCTAACATCTCGGATGTAATATTTTACAACATTCTTGGCGCGTCGGCACCTACTTCTCGGTGGGAACAGTATATACGTCTATATCGTTATATATCCTAGCCTAAGGCAACCTAACTTCTCGGATGTAATATTTTACTACATTCCTGGCACGTCGGCCACTACATCATGGTGGGAACATTATATACGTCTACAACGCTATATATCATAGCCTAAGGCAACCTAACATGTGGAGCGTAATATTTTACAACATTCCTGGCTCGTCGGCCCAAACTTCTCGGTGGAAGCATTATATACGTCTATAACGTTATATATCCTAGCCTAAGGCAACCTAACGTGTCGAATGTAATATTTTACAACATTCCTGGCGCGGCGGCCGCTACTTCTAGGTGGGAACATTATATACGTCTATAACGCTATATATCCTACCTCAAGGCAACCTAACATCTCGGATGTAATATTTTACAACATTCCTGGCTCATCGGCCCCTACTTCTCGGTGGGAACAATATATACGTCGATAACGTTATATATCCTAGCCTAAGGCAACCTAACATGTCGGATGTAATATTTTACTACATTCCTGGCACGTCGGCCCCTACCTCTCGATGGGAACATTACATACGTCTATAACGTTATATATCCTAACCTGAGGCAACCTAACTTGTCGAACGTAATATTTTACAACATTCCTGGCTCATCGGCCCCTACTTCTCGGTGGGAACAATATATACGTCTATAACGTTATATATCCTAGCCTAAGGCAACCTAACATGTCGAATGTAATATTTTACAACATTCCCGGCGCTTCGGCCCCTACTTGTCGGTGGGAACATTATATACGTCTATAACGTTATATATCCTAGCCTAAGGCAACCTAACGTGTCGAATGTAATATTTTCCAACATTCCTGGCGCTTCGGCCCCTACTTCTCGGTGGGAACATTATATACGTCTATAACGTTATATATCCTAGCCTGAGGCAACCTAACATCTCGGATGTAATATTTTACAACATTCTTGGAGCGTCGGCACCTACTTCTCGGTGGGAACAGTATATACGTCTATATCGTTATATATCCTAGCCTAAGGCAACCTAACTTCTCGGATGTAATATTTTACTACATTCCTGGCACGTCGGCCACTACATCTCGGTGGGAACATTATATACGTCTACAACGCTATATATCGTAGCCTAAGGCAACCTAACATGTGGAGCGTAATATTTTACAACATTCCTGGCTCGTCGGCCCAAACTTCTCGGTGGAAGCATTATATACGTCTATAACGTTATATATCCTAGCCTAAGGCAACCTAACGTGTCGAATGTAATATTTTACAACATTCCTGGCGCGACGGCCGCTACTTCTCGGTGGAAACATTATATACGTCTATAACGTTATATATCCTAGCCTAAGGCAGCCTAACGTGTCGAATGTAATATTTTACAACATTCCTGGCGCGGCGGCCGCTACTTCTAGGTGGGAACATTATATACGTCTATAACGCTATATATCCTAGCCTAAGGCAACCTAACATGTCGAATGTAATATTTTACAACATTCCCGGCGCTTCGGCCCCTACTTGTCGGTGGGAACATTATATACGTCTATAACGCTATATATCCTACCTTAAGGCAACCGAACATCTCGGATGTAATATTTTACAACATTCCTGTCTCGTCGGCCCCTACTTCTCGGTGGGAACATTATATACGTCTATAACGTTATATATCCTAACCTGAGGCAACCTAACTTGTCGAACGTAATATTTTACAACATTCCTGGCTCATCGGCCCCTACTTCTCGGTGGGAACAATATATACGTCTACAACGTTATATATCCTAACCTAAGGCAACCTAACACCTCGGATGTAATGTTCTACAACATTCCTGGCTTATCGGCCCACACTTCTCGGTGGCAACACTATATACGTCCATAACGCTATATATCCTAGCTTAAGGCAACCTAACATGTCGAATGTAATATTTTACAACATTCCTGGCTCATCGGCCCCTACTTCTCGGTGGGAACAATATATACGTCTATAACGTTATATATCCTAGCCTAAGGCAACCTAACATGTCGAATGTAATATTTTACAACATTCCTGGCGCGGCGGCCGCTACTTCTAGGTGGGAACATTATATACGTCTATAACGCTATATATCCTACCTCAAGGCAACCTAACATCTCGGATGTAATATTTTACAACATTCCTGGCTCATCGGCCCCTACTTCTCGGTGGGAACAATATATACGTCGATAACGTTATATATCCTAGCCTAAGGCAACCTAACATGTCGGATGTAATATTTTACTACATTCCTGGCACGTCGGCCCCTACCTCTCGATGGGAACATTACATACGTCTATAACGTTATATATCCTAACCTGAGGCAACCTAACTTGTCGAACGTAATATTTTACAACATTCCTGGCTCATCGGCCCCTACTTCTCGGTGGGAACAATATATACGTCTATAACGTTATATATCCTAGCCTAAGGCAACCTAACATGTCGAATGTAATATTTTACAACATTCCCGGCGCTTCGGCCCCTACTTGTCGGTGGGAACATTATATACGTCTATAACGTTATATATCCTAGCCTAAGGCAACCTAACGTGTCGAATGTAATATTTTACAACATTCCTGGCGCGGCGGCCGCTACTTCTCGGTGGCAACACTATATACGTCCATAACGCTATATATCCTAGCTTAAGGCAACCTAACATGTCGAATGTAATATTTTACAACATTCCTGGCTCATCGGCCCCTACTTCTCGGTGGGAACAATATATACGTCTATAACGTTATATATCCTAGCCTAAGGCAACCTAACATGTCGGATGTAATATTTTACTACATTCCTGGCACGTCGGCCCCTACCTCTCGATGGGAACATTATATACGTCTATAACGCTATATATGCAAGCCTAAGGCAATCCTAACATGTCGAATGTAATATTTTCCAACATTCCTGGCGCGTCGGCCCCTACTTCTCGGTGGGAACATTATATACGTCTATAACGTTATATATCCTAGCCTGAGGCAACCTAACATCTCGGATGTAATATTTTACAACATTCTTGGCGCGTCGGCACCTACTTCTCGGTGGGAACAGTATATACGTCTATATCGTTATATATCCTAGCCTAAGGCAACCTAACTTCTCGGATGTAATATTTTACTACATTCCTGGCACGTCGGCCACTACATCTCGGTGGGAACATTATATACGTCTACAACGCTATATATCGTAGCCTAAGGCAACATAACATGTGGAGCGTAATATTTTACAACATTCCTGGCTCGTCGGCCCAAACTTCTCGGTGGAAGCATTATATACGTCTATAACGTTATATATCCTAGCCTAAGGCAACCTAACGTGTCGAATGTAATATTTTACAACATTCCTGGCGCGACGGCCGCTACTTCTCGGTGGAAACATTATATACGTCTATAACGTTATATATCCTAGCCTAAGGCAGCCTAACGTGTCGAATGTAATATTTTACAACATTCCTGGCGCGGCGGCCGCTACTTCTAGGTGGGAACATTATATACGTCTATAACGCTATATATCCTAGCCTAAGGCAACCTAACATGTCGAATGTAATATTTTACAACATTCCCGGCGCTTCGGCCCCTACTTGTCGGTGGGAACATTATATACGTCTATAACGCTATATATCCTACCTTAAGGCAACCTAACATCTCGGATGTAATATTTTACAACATTCCTGGCACGTCGGCCCCTACCTCTCGATGGGAACATTATATACGTCTATAACGCTATATATGCAAGCCTAAGGCAATCCTAACATGTCGAATGTAATATTTTCCAACATTCCTGGCGCGTCGGCCCCTACTTCTCGGTGGGAACATTATATACGTCTATAACGTTATATATCCTAGCCTGAGGCAACCTAACATCTCGGATGTAATATTTTACAACATTCTTGGCGCGTCGGCACCTACTTCTCGGTGGGAACAGTATATACGTCTATATCGTTATATATCCTAGCCTAAGGCAACCTAACTTCTCGGATGTAATATTTTACTACATTCCTGGCACGTCGGCCACTACATCTCGGTGGGAACATTTTATACGTCTACAACGCTATATATCGTAGCCTAAGGCAACATAACATGTGGAGCGTAATATTTTACAACATTCCTGGCTCGTCGGCCCAAACTTCTCGGTGGAAGCATTATATACGTCTATAACGTTATATATCCTAGCCTAAGGCAACCTAACGTGTCGAATGTAATATTTTACAACATTCCTGGCGCGACGGCCGCTACTTCTCGGTGGAAACATTATATACGTCTATAACGTTATATATCCTAGCCTAAGGCAGCCTAACGTGTCGAATGTAATATTTTACAACATTCCTGGCGCGGCGGCCGCTACTTCTAGGTGGGAACATTATATACGTCTATAACGCTATATATCCTAGCCTAAGGCAACCTAACATGTCGAATGTAATATTTTACAACATTCCCGGCGCTTCGGCCCCTACTTGTCGGTGGGAACATTATATACGTCTATAACGCTATATATCCTACCTTAAGGCAACCTAACATCTCGGATGTAATATTTTACAACATTCCTGTCTCGTCGGCCCCTACTTCTCGGAGGGAACATTATATACGTCTATAACGTTATATATCCTAACCTGAGGCAACCTAACTTGTCGAACGTAACATTTTACAACATTCCTGGCTCATCGGCCCCCACTTCTCGGTGGGAACAATATATACGTCTACAACGTTATATATCCTAACCTAAGGCAACCTAACATCTCGGATGTAATATTTTACTACATTCCTGGCACGTCGGCCGATACTTCTCGGTGGGAATATTATATACTTCTGTAATGCTATATATCCTAGCTTAAGGCAACCTAACATCTCGGATGTAATATTTTACAACATTCTTGGCGCGTCGGCACCTACTTCTCGGTGGGAACAGTATATACGTCTATATCGTTATATATCCTAGCCTAAGGCAACCTAACTTCTCGGATGTAATATTTTACTACATTCCTGGCACGTCGGCCACTACATCTCGGTGGGAACATTATATACGTCTACAACGCTATATATCATAGCCTAAGGCAACCTAACATGTGGAGCGTAATATTTTACAACATTCCTGGCTCGTCGGCCCAAACTTCTCGGTGGAAGCATTATATACGTCTATAACGTTATATATCCTAGCCTAAGGCAACCTAACGTGTCGAATGTAATATTTTACAACATTCCTGGCGCGGCAGCCGCTACTTCTAGGTGTGAACATTATATACGTCTATAACGCTATATATCCTAGCCTAAGGCAACCTAACATGTCGAATGTAATATTTTACAACATTCCCGGCGCTTCGGCCCCTACTTGTCGGTGGGAACATTATATACGTCTATAACGCTATATATCCTACCTTAAGGCAACCTAACATCTCGGATGTAATATTTTACAACATTCCTGGCTCATCGGCCCCTACTTCTCGGTGGGAACAATATATACGTCTATAACGTTATATATCCTAGCCTAACGCAACCTAACATGTCGGATGTAATATTTTACTACATTCCTGGCACGTCGGCCCCTACCTCTCGATGGGAACATTATATACGTCTATAACGTTATATATCCTAACCTGAGGCAACCTAACATGTCGAACGTAATATTTTACAACATTCCTGGCTCATCGGCCCCTACTTCTCGGTGGGAACAATATATACGTCTATAACGTTATATATCCTAACCTAAGGCAACCTAACACCTCGGATGTAATGTTCTACAACATTCCTGGCTTATCGGCCCACACTTCTCGGTGGCAACACTATATACGTCTATAACGTTATATATCCTAACCTAAGGCAACCTAACATCTCGGATGTAATATTTTACTACATTCCTGGCACGTCGGCCGATACTTCTCGGTGGGAATATTATATACTTCTGTAATGCTATATATCCTAGCTTAAGGCAACCTAACATCTCGGATGTAATATTTTACAACATTCTTGGCGCGTCGGCACCTTCTTCTCGGTGGGAACATTATATAAGTCAATAACGTTATATATCCTAACCTAAGGCAACCTAACATTTCGGGTGTAATATTTAACTACATTCCTGGCACGTCGGCCCCTACTTCTCGGTGGGAATATTATATAAGTCAATAACGTTGTATATCCTAAGCTAAGGCAACCTAACATCTCGGATGTAAAATTTTACTACATTCCTGGCACGCCGACCCTACTTCTCTGTGGTAACATTATATACGGCTATAACGTTATATATCCTAGCCTAAGGAAACCTAACATCTCGGATGTAATATGTTACAACATTCCCCCCGCGTCGGACCCTACTTCTTTGTCGGAACATTGTACACGTCTATAACGCTATATATCCTAGCTTAATGTAACCTAACATCTCGGATGTAATATTTTACAACATTCCTGGCTCATCGGCCCCTACTTCTCGGTGGGAACAATATATACGTCGATAACGTTATATATCCTAGCCTAAGGCAACCTAACATGTCGGATGTAATATTTTACTACATTCCTGGCACGTCGGCCCCTACCTCTCGATGGGAACATTACATACGTCTATAACGTTATATATCCTAACCTGAGGCAACCTAACTTGTCGAACGTAATATTTTACAACATTCCTGGCTCATCGGCCCCTACTTCTCGGTGGGAACAATATATACGTCTATAACGTTATATATCCTAGCCTAAGGCAACCTAACGTGTCGAATGTAATATTTTCCAACATTCCTGGCGCTTCGGCCCCTACTTCTCGGTGGGAACATTATATACGTCTATAACGTTATATATCCTAGCCTGAGGCAACCTAACATCTCGGATGTAATATTTTACAACATTCTTGGAGCGTCGGCACCTACTTCTCGGTGGGAACAGTATATACGTCTATATCGTTATATATCCTAGCCTAAGGCAACCTAACTTCTCGGATGTAATATTTTACTACATTCCTGGCACGTCGGCCACTACATCTCGGTGGGAACATTATATACGTCTACAACGCTATATATCATAGCCTAAGGCAACCTAACATGTGGAGCGTAATATTTTACAACATTCCTGGCTCGTCGGCCCAAACTTCTCGGTGGAAGCATTATATACGTCTATAACGTTATATATCCTAGCCTAAGGCAACCTAACGTGTCGAATGTAATATTTTACAACATTCCTGGCGCGGCAGCCGCTACTTCTAGGTGTGAACATTATATACGTCTATAACGCTATATATCCTAGCCTAAGGCAACCTAACATGTCGAATGTAATATTTTACAACATTCCCGGCGCTTCGGCCCCTACTTGTCGGTGGGAACATTATATACGTCTATAACGCTATATATCCTACCTTAAGGCAACCTAACATCTCGGATGTAATATTTTACAACATTCCTGGCTCATCGGCCCCTACTTC
This sequence comes from Xylocopa violacea, assembly GCA_963969225.1. Lineage (NCBI taxonomy): Eukaryota > Metazoa > Arthropoda > Insecta > Hymenoptera > Apidae > Xylocopa > Xylocopa violacea. The sequence continues at coordinate 3,844,279 of CAXAJV010000500.1, read as the reverse complement.
TCGGTGGGAACAATATATACGTCTATAACGTTATATATCCTAGCCTAACGCAACCTAACATGTCGGATGTAATATTTTACTACATTCCTGGCACGTCGGCCCCTACCTCTCGATGGGAACATTATATACGTCTATAACGTTATATATCCTAACCTGAGGCAACCTAACATGTCGAACGTAATATTTTACAACATTCCTGGCTCATCGGCCCCTACTTCTCGGTGGGAACAATATATACGTCTATAACGTTATATATCCTAACCTAAGGCAACCTAACACCTCGGATGTAATGTTCTACAACATTCCTGGCTTATCGGCCCACACTTCTCGGTGGCAACACTATATACGTCTATAACGTTATATATCCTAACCTAAGGCAACCTAACATCTCGGATGTAATATTTTACTACATTCCTGGCACGTCGGCCGATACTTCTCGGTGGGAATATTATATACTTCTGTAATGCTATATATCCTAGCTTAAGGCAACCTAACATCTCGGATGTAATATTTTACAACATTCTTGGCGCGTCGGCACCTTCTTCTCGGTGGGAACATTATATAAGTCAATAACGTTATATATCCTAACCTAAGGCAACCTAACATTTCGGGTGTAATATTTAACTACATTCCTGGCACGTCGGCCCCTACTTCTCGGTGGGAACATTATATAAGTCAATAACGTTGTATATCCTAAGCTAAGGCAACCTAACATCTCGGATGTAAAATTTTACTACATTCCTGGCACGCCGACCCTACTTCTCTGTGGTAACATTATATACGGCTATAACGTTATATATCCTAGCCTAAGGAAACCTAACATCTCGGATGTAATATGTTACAACATTCCCCCCGCGTCGGACCCTACTTCTTTGTCGGAACATTGTACACGTCTATAACGCTATATATCCTAGCTTAATGTAACCTAACATGTCGAGCGTAATATTTTACAACATTCCTGGCTCGTCGGCCCCTACTTCTCGGTGGGAACATTATATACGTCTATAACGTTATATATGCAAGCCTAAGGCAATCCTAACATGTCGAATGTAATATTTTCCAACATTCCTGGCTCATCCGCCCCTACTTCTCGGTGGGAACAATATATACGTCTATAACGTCATATACCCTAACCTAAGGCAACCTAACACCTCGGATGTAATGTTTAACAACATTCCTGGCTCATCGGCCCCTACTTCTCGGTGGCAACACTATATACGTCTATAACGTTATATATCCTAACCTAAGGCAACCTAACATCTCGGATGTAATATTTTACTACATTCCTGGCACGTCGGGCCCTACTTCTCGGTGGGGACATTACATACGTCTATAACGCTATATATCCTAGCCTAAGGTAACCTAACATGTCGAGCGTAATGTTCTACAACATTCCTGGCTCATCGGCCCCTCCTTCTCGGTGGCAACACTATATACGTCTAGAACGTTATATATACTAAATTAAGGCAACCTAACATCTCTACCGTAATATTTTACAACATTCCTGGCATGCAAGTCCCTACTTCTCTGTGGTAACATTATATACGGCTATAACGTTATATATCCTAGCCTAAGGAAACCTAACATCTCGGATGTAGTATGTTACAACATTCCCCGCGTGTCGGCCCCTACTTCTTTGTCGGAACATTGTACACGTCTATAACGCTATATATCCTAGCTTAGGGTAACCTAACATGTCGAGCGTAATATTTTACAACATTCCTGGCTCGTCGGCCCCTACTTCTCGGTGGGAATATTATATACGTCTATAACGTTATATATCCTAACCTAAGGCAACCTAACATGTCGAACGTATTATTTTACAACATTCCTGGCTCATCGGCCCCTCCTTCTCGGTGGCAACACTATATACGTCTATATCGTTATATATACTAACTTAAGGCAACCTAACATCTCTACCGTAATATTTTACAACATTCCTGGCATGCAAGTCCCTACTTCTCTGTGGTAACATTATATACGGCTATAACGTTATATATCCTAGCCTAAGGAAACCTAACATCTCGGATGTAGTATGTTACAACATTCCCCGCGTGTCGGCCCCTACTTCTTTGTCGGAACATTGTACACGTCTATAACGCTATATATCCTAGCTTAGGGTAACCTAACATGTCGAGCGTAATATTTTACAACATTCCTGGCTCGTCGGCCCCTACTTCTCGGTGGGAATATTATATACGTCTATAACGTTATATATCCTAACCTAAGGCAACCTAACATGTCGAACGTATTATTTTACAACATTCCTGGCTCATCGGCCCCTCCTTCTCGGTGGCAACACTATATACGTCTATATCGTTATATATACTAACTTAAGGCAACCTAACATCTCTACCGTAATATTTTACAACATTCCTGGCATGCAAGTCCCTACTTCTCTGTGGTAACATTATATACGGCTATAACGTTATATATCCTAGCCTAAGGAAACCTAACATCTCGGATGTAATATGTTACAACATTCCCCGCGCGTCGGCCCCTACTTCTTTGTCGGAACATTGTATACGTCTATAACGCTATATATCCTAGCTTAGGGTAACCTAACATGTCGAGCGTAATATTTTACAACATTCCTGGCTCGTCGGCCCCTACTTCTCGGTGGGAACATTATATACGTCTATAACGTTATATATGCAAGCCTAAGGCAATCCTAACATGTCGAATGTAATATTTTCCAACATTCCTGGCGCCTCGGCCCCTACTTCTCGGTGGGAACATTATATACGTCTATAACGTTACATATCCTAGCCTGAGGCAACCTAACATCTCGGATGTAATATTTTACAACATTCCTGGCTCATCGGCCCCTACTTCTCGGTGGGAACAATATATACAATATATACGTCTATAACGTTATATATCCTAACCTAAGGCAACCTAACACCTCGGATGTAATGTTTAACAACATTCCTGGCTCATCGGCCCCTACTTCTCGGTGGCAACACTATATACGTCTATAACGTTATATATCCTAACCTAAGGCAACCTAATATCTCGGATGTAATATTTTACTACATTCCTGGCACGTCGGGCCCTACTTCTCGGTGGGGACATTATATACGTCTATAACGCTATATATCCTAGCCTAAGGTAACCTAACATGTCGAGCGTAATATTTTACAACATTCCTGGCTCATCGGCCCCTACTTCTCGGTGGGAACAATATATACGTCTATAACGTTATATATCCTAATCTAAGGCAACCTAACACCTCGGATGTAATCTTCTACAACATTCCTGGCTTATCGGCCCACACTTCTCGGTGGCAACACTATATACGTCTATAACGTTATATATCCTAGCCTAAGGAAACCTAACATCTCGGATGTAATATGTTACAACATTCCCCGCGCGTCGGCCCCTACTTCTTTGTCGGAACATTGTATACGTCTATAACGCTATATATCCTAGCTTAGGGTAACCTAACATGTCGAGCGTAATATTTTACAACATTCCTGGCTCGTCGGCCCCTACTTCTCGGTGGGAACATTATATACGTCTATAACGTTATATATCCTAACCTAAGGCAACCTAACATCTCGGATGTAATATTTTACTACATTCCTGGCACGTCGGCCGATACTTCTCGGTGGGAATATTATATACTTCTGTAATGCTATATATCCTAGCTTAAGGCAACCTAACATCTCGGATGTAATATTTTACAACATTCTTGGCGCGTCGGCACCTACTTCTCGGTGGGAACAGTATATACGTCTATATCGTTATATATCCTAGCCTAAGGCAACCTAACTTCTCGGATGTAATATTTTACTACATTCCTGGCACGTCGGCCACTACATCATGGTGGGAACATTATATACGTCTACAACGCTATATATCATAGCCTAAGGCAACCTAACATGTGGAGCGTAATATTTTACAACATTCCTGGCTCGTCGGCCCAAACTTCTCGGTGGAAGCATTATATACGTCTATAACGTTATATATCCTAGCCTAAGGCAACCTAACGTGTCGAATGTAATATTTTACAACATTCCTGGCGCGGCGGCCGCTACTTCTAGGTGGGAACATTATATACGTCTATAACGCTATATATCCTACCTCAAGGCAACCTAACATCTCGGATGTAATATTTTACAACATTCCTGGCTCATCGGCCCCTACTTCTCGGTGGGAACAATATATACGTCGATAACGTTATATATCCTAGCCTAAGGCAACCTAACATGTCGGATGTAATATTTTACTACATTCCTGGCACGTCGGCCCCTACCTCTCGATGGGAACATTACATACGTCTATAACGTTATATATCCTAACCTGAGGCAACCTAACTTGTCGAACGTAATATTTTACAACATTCCTGGCTCATCGGCCCCTACTTCTCGGTGGGAACAATATATACGTCTATAACGTTATATATCCTAGCCTGAGGCAACCTAACATCTCGGATGTAATATTTTACAACATTCTTGGCGCGTCGGCACCTACTTCTCGGTGGGAACAGTATATACGTCTATATCGTTATATATCCTAGCCTAAGGCAACCTAACTTCTCGGATGTAATATTTTACTACATTCCTGGCACGTCGGCCACTACATCTCGGTGGGAACATTATATACGTCTACAACGCTATATATCGTAGCCTAAGGCAACCTAACATGTGGAGCGTAATATTTTACAACATTCCTGGCTCGTCGGCCCAAACTTCTCGATGGAAGCATTATATACGTCTATAACGTTATATATCCTAGCCTAAGGCAACCTAACGTGTCGAATGTAATATTTTACAACATTCCTGGCGCGACGGCCGCTACTTCTCGGTGGAAACATTATATACGTCTATAACGTTATATATCCTAGCCTAAGGCAGCCTAACGTGTCGAATGTAATATTTTACAACATTCCTGGCGCGGCGGCCGCTACTTCTAGGTGGGAACATTATATACGTCTATAACGCTATATATCCTAGCCTAAGGCAACCTAACATGTCGAATGTAATATTTTACAACATTCCCGGCGCTTCGGCCCCTACTTGTCGGTGGGAACATTATATACGTCTATAACGCTATATATCCTACCTTAAGGCAACCTAACATCTCGGATGTAATATTTTACAACATTCCTGTCTCGTCGGCCCCTACTTCTCGGTGGGAACATTATATACGTCTATAACGTTATATATCCTAACCTGAGGCAACCTAACTTGTCGAACGTAATATTTTACAACATTCCTGGCTCATCGGCCCCTACTTCTCGGTGGGAACAATATATACGTCTACAACGTTATATATCCTAACCTAAGGCAACCTAACACCTCGGATGTAATGTTCTACAACATTCCTGGCTTATCGGCCCACACTTCTCGGTGGCAACACTATATACGTCCATAACGCTATATATCCTAGCTTAAGGCAACCTAACATGTCGAATGTTATATTTTACAACATTCCTGGCGCGCCGGCCCCTGCTTCTCGCAGGGAACACTATATTCGTCTATAACGTTACACATCCTAGCCTAAGGCAACCTAACATCTCGGATGTAATATTTTACTACATTCCTGGCGCGCCGGCCCCTACTTCTCGCTGGGAACACTATATTCGTCTATAACATTACACATCCTAGCCTAAGGCAACCTAACATCTCGGATGTAGTATTTTACTACATTCCTGGCACGTCGGCCACTACTTCTCGGTGGGAACATTATATAAGTCTATAACGCTATATATCCTAGCCTAAGGCAAAATATCATGTCGAATGTAATATTTTCAAACATTCCCGTCACTTCGGCACCTACTTCTCGGTGAGAACATTATATACGTCTATAACGTTATATATCCTAGCCTAAGGCAACCTAACATCTCGGATGTAATATTTTACTATATTCCTGGCGCGCCATCCCCTACTTCTCGCTGGGAACATTATATACGTCTAGAACGCTATATATCCTAGCTTAAGGCAACCTAACATGTCGAATGTTATATTTTACAACATTCCTGGCGCGCCGGCCCCTACTTCTCGCTGGGAACACTATATTCGTCTATAACGTTACACATCCTAGCCTAAGGCAACCTAACATCTCGGATGTAATATTTTACTATATTCCTGGCGCGCCGGCCCCTACTTCTCGTTGGGAGCATTATATACGTCTATAACTTTATATATCCTAGCCTAAGGCAATCCTAACATCTCGGATATAATATTTTACAACATTCCTGGCGCGTCGGCACCAACTTCTCGGTGGGAACATTATATACGTCTATAACGTTATATATCCTAGCCTAAGGCAAACCTAACATCTCGGATGTAATATTTTACAACATTCCTGGCGCGTCGGCATCTACTTCTCGGTGGGAACAATATATACGTCTACAACGTTATATATCCTAACCTAAGGCAACCTAACATCTCGGATGTAATATTTTACTACATTCCTGGCACGTCGGCCGATACTTCTCGGTGGGAATATTATATACTTCTGTAATGCTATATATCCTAGCTTAAGGCAACCTAACATCTCGGATGTAATATTTTACAACATTCTTGGCGCGTCGGCACCTACTTCTCGGTGGGAACAGTATATACGTCTATATCGTTATATATCCTAGCCTAAGGCAACCTAACTTCTCGGATGTAATATTTTACTACATTCCTGGCACGTCGGCCACTACATCTCGGTGGGAACATTATATACGTCTACAACGCTATATATCATAGCCTAAGGCAACCTAACATGTGGAGCGTAATATTTTAAAACATTCCTGGCTCGTCGGCCCAAACTTCTCGGTGGAAGCATTATATACGTCTATAACGTTATATATCCTAGCCTAAGGCAACCTAACGTGTCGAATGTAATATTTTACAACATTCCTGGCGCGGCAGCCGCTACTTCTAGGTGTGAACATTATATACGTCTATAACGCTATATATCCTAGCCTAAGGCAACCTAACATGTCGAATGTAATATTTTACAACATTCCCGGCGCTTCGGCCCCTACTTGTCGGTGGGAACATTATATATGTCTATAACGCTATATATCCTACCTTAAGGCAACCTAACATCTCGGATGTAATATTTTACAACATTCCTGGCTCATCGGCCCCTACTTCTCGGTGGGAACAATATATACGTCTATAACGTTATATATCCTAGCCTAAGGCAACCTAACATGTCGGATGTAATATTTTACTACATTCCTGGCACGTCGGCCCCTACCTCTCGATGGGAACATTATATACGTCTATAACGTTATATATCCTAACCTGAGGCAACCTAACATGTCGAACGTAATATTTTACAACATTCCTGGCTCATCGGCCCCTACTTCTCGGTGGGAACAATATATACGTCTATAACGTTATATATCCTAACCTAAGGCAACCTAACACCTCGGATGTAATGTTCTACAACATTCCTGGCTTATCGGCCCACACTTCTCGGTGGCAACACTATATACGTCTATAACGTTATATATCCTAACCTAAGGCAACCTAACATCTCGGATGTAATATTTTACTACATTCCTGGCACGTCGGCCGATTCTTCTCGGTGGGAATATTATATACTTCTGTAATGCTATATATCCTAGCTTAAGGCAACCTAACATCTCGGATGTAATATTTTACAACATTCTTGGCGCGTCGGCACCTTCTTCTCGGTGGGAACATTATATAAGTCAATAACGTTATATATCCTAACCTAAGGCAACCTAACATTTCGGGTGTAATATTTAACTACATTCCTGGCACGTCGGCCCCTACTTCTCGGTGGGAACATTATATAAGTCAATAACGTTGTATATCCTAAGCTAAGGCAACCTAACATCTCGGATGTAAAATTTTACTACATTCCTGGCACGCCGACCCTACTTCTCGGTGGGAACGTTATATACGTCTATAACGCTATGTATCCTAGCCTAAGGCAATCTAACATGTCGAATGTAATATTTTACAACATTCCTGGCATGTCGGCACCTACTTCTCGGTGGGAACAGTATATACGTCTATAACGTTATATATCGTAAACTAAGGCAACCTATCATCCCTACCGTAATATTTTACAACATTCCTGGCATTCAAGTGCCTAGTTCTCTGTGGTAACATTATATACGTTTATAACGTTATATATCCTAACCTAAGGCAACCTAACATCTCTACCGTAATATTTTACAACATTCCTGGCGCGTCGGCACCTCCTTCTCGGTGGGAACAGTATATACGTCTATAACGTTATCTATCCTAGCCTAAGGCGACCTAACATATCGAATGTAATATTTTACATCATTCATGGCGTGTCGTCGCCTGCTTCTCGATGGGGACTTTATATACGTCTATAACGTTGTATATCCTAACCTAACGCAACCTAACATCTGGGATGTAATATTCCTGGCGTGTCGTCGCCTACTTCTGGATGGGGACATTATATACATCTATAATGTTATTCATCCTAACCTAAGGGAACCTAACATCTCGGGTGTAATATTTTACAACATTCCTGAAGCGTCGGCCCCTATTTCTCGTTGGAAATATTATATACGTCTATAACGTTATATATCCTAGCCTAAGGCAACCTAACATGTCGAATGTAATATTTTACAACATTCTGGCGTGTCGTCGCCTGCTTTTCGAAGGTGACATTATATACGTCTATAACGTCTTATATCCTAACCTAACGCAACCTAACATCTGGGATGTAATATTTTACAACATTCCTGGCATGTCGGACCCTATGTCTCGGTGGGTACATTATATACGTCTATAACGTTGTATATACTCACCTAACGCAATCTAACATCTGGGATGTAATATTTTACAACATTCCTGGCATGCAAGTCCCTACTTCTCTGTGGTAACATTATATACGGCTATAACGTTATATATCCTAGCCTAAGGAAACCTAACATCTCGAATGTAATATGTTACAACATTCCCCGCGCGTCGGCCCCCACTTCTTTGTCGGAACAGTGTATACGTCTATAACGCTATATATCCTACATTAGGGTAACCTAACATGTCGAGCGTAATATTTTACAACATTCCTGGCTCGTCGGCCCCTACTTCTCGGTGCGAACATTATATACGTCTATAACGTTATATATCCTTACCTAGGGCAACCTAACATGTCGAACGTAATATTTTACAACATTCCTGGCTCAGAGGCCCCTAATTCTCGGTGGGAACAGTATACACGTCTATAACGTTATATATCCTAACCTATGGCAACCTAACACCTCGTATGGTACGTTTTACAACATTCCTGGCTCATCAGCCCCTACTTCTCGGTGGCAACACTATATAGGTCTATAACGTTATATATACTAACTTAAAGATACCTAACATCTCGGATGTAATATTTTACTACATTCCTGGCGCGTCGGCCCCTACTTCTCGGTGGGAACATTATATACGTCTATAACGTTATATATGCTAACCTGAGGCAACCTAACTTGTCGAACGTAATATTTTACAACATTCCTGGCTCGTAGGTCCCTACTACTCTGTGGTAACATTATATACGTCTATAACGTTATATATCCTAGCCTAAGGCAAACCTAACATCTCGGATGTAATATTTTACAACATTCCTGGCGCGTCGGCATCTACTTCTCGGTGGGAGCAGTATATAAGTCTATAACGTTATATATCCTAACCTAAGGCAACCTAACATCACGGATGTAATATTTTAATGCATTCCTGGCTCGTCGGCCCCTACTTCTCGCTGGGAACATTATATACGTCTAGAACGCTATATATCCTAGCTTAAGGCAACCTAACATGTCGAATGTTATATTTTACAACATTCCAGGCGCGCCGGCCCCTACTTCTCGCAGGGAACACTATATTCGTCTATAACGTTACACATCCTAGCCTAAGGCAACCTAACATCTCGGATGTAATATTTTACTACATTCCTGGCGCGCCGGCCCCTACTTCTCGCTGGGAACACTATATTCGTCTATAACATTACACATCCTAGCCTAAGGCAACCTAACATCTCGGATGTAGTATTTTACTACATTCCTGGCACGTCGGCCACTACTTCTCGGTGGGAACATTATATAAGTCTATAACGCTATATATCCTAGCCTAAGGCAAAATATCATGTCGAATGTAATATTTTCAAACATTCCCGTCACTTCGGCACCTACTTCTCGGTGAGAACATTATATACGTCTATAACGTTATATATCCTAGCCTAAGGCAACCTAACATCTCGGATGTAATATTTTACTATATTCCTGGCGCGCCATCCCCTACTTCTCGCTGGGAACATTATATACGTCTAGAACGCTATATATCCTAGCTTAAGGCAACCTAACATGTCGAATGTTATATTTTACAACATTCCTGGCGCGCCGGCCCCTACTTCTCGCTGGGAACACTATATTCGTCTATAACGTTACACATCCTAGCCTAAGGCAACCTAACATCTCGGATGTAATATTTTACTATATTCCTGGCGCGCCGGCCCCTACTTCTCGTTGGGAGCATTATATACGTCTATAACTTTATATATCCTAGCCTAAGGCAATCCTAACATTTCGGATATAATATTTTACAACATTCCTGGCGCGTCGGCACCAACTTCTCGGTGGGAACATTATATACGTCTATAACGTTATATATCCTAGCCTAAGGCAAACCTAACATCTCGGATGTAATATTTTACAACATTCCTGGCGCGTCGGCATCTACTTCTCGGTGGGAACAATATATACGTCTACAACGTTATATATCCTAACCTAAGGCAACCTAACATCTCGGATGTAATATTTTACTACATTCCTGGCACGTCGGCCGATACTTCTCGGTGGGAATATTATATACTTCTGTAATGCTATATATCCTAGCTTAAGGCAACCTAACATCTCGGATGTAATATTTTACAACATTCTTGGCGCGTCGGCACCTACTTCTCGGTGGGAACAGTATATACGTCTATATCGTTATATATCCTAGCCTAAGGCAACCTAACTTCTCGGATGTAATATTTTACTACATTCCTGGCACGTCGGGCACTACATCTCGGTGGGAACATTATATACGTCTACAACGCTATATATCATAGCCTAAGGCAACCTAACATGTGGAGCGTAATATTTTAAAACATTCCTGGCTCGTCGGCCCAAACTTCTCGGTGGAAGCATTATATACGTCTATAACGTTATATATCCTAGCCTAAGGCAACCTAACGTGTCGAATGTAATATTTTACAACATTCCTGGCGCGGCAGCCGCTACTTCTAGGTGTGAACATTATATACGTCTATAACGCTATATATCCTAGCCTAAGGCAACCTAACATGTCGAATGTAATATTTTACAACATTCCCGGCGCTTCGGCCCCTACTTGTCGGTGGGAACATTATATATGTCTATAACGCTATATATCCTACCTTAAGGCAACCTAACATCTCGGATGTAATATTTTACAACATTCCTGGCTCATCGGCCCCTACTTCTCGGTGGGAACAATATATACGTCTATAACGTTATATATCCTAGCCTAAGGCAACCTAACATGTCGGATGTAATATTTTACTACATTCCTGGCACGTCGGCCACTACCTCTCGATGGGAACATTATATACGTCTATAACGTTATATATCCTAACCTGAGGCAACCTAACATGTCGAACGTAATATTTTACAACATTCCTGGCTCATCGGCCCCTACTTCTCGGTGGGAACAATATATACGTCTATAACGTTATATATCCTAACCTAAGGCAACCTAACACCTCGGATGTAATGTTCTACAACATTCCTGGCTTATCGGCCCACACTTCTCGGTGGCAACACTATATACGTCTATAACGTTATATATCCTAACCTAAGGCAACCTAACATCTCGGATGTAATATTTTACTACATTCCTGGCACGTCGGCCGATACTTCTCGGTGGGAATATTATATACTTCTGTAATGCTATATATCCTAGCTTAAGGCAACCTAACATCTCGGATGTAATATTTTACAACATTCTTGGCGCGTCGGCACCTTCTTCTCGGTGGGAACATTATATAAGTCAATAACGTTATATATCCTAACCTAAGGCAACCTAACATTTCGGGTGTAATATTTAACTACATTCCTGGCACGTCGGCCCCTACTTCTCGGTGGGAACATTATATAAGTCAATAACGTTGTATATCCTAAGCTAAGGCAACCTAACATCTCGGATGTAAAATTTTACTACATTCCTGGCACGCCGACCCTACTTCTCGGTGGGAACGTTATATACGTCTATAACGCTATGTATCCTAGCCTAAGGCAATCTAACATGTCGAATGTAATATTTTACAACATTCCTGGCATGTCGGCACCTACTTCTCGGTGGGAACAGTATATACGTCTATAACGTTATATATCGTAAACTAAGGCAACCTATCATCCCTACCGTAATATTTTACAACATTCCTGGCATTCAAGTGCCTAGTTCTCTGTGGTAACATTATATACGTTTATAACGTTATATATCCTAACCTAAGGCAACCTAACATCTCTACCGTAATATTTTACAACATTCCTGGCGCGTCGGCACCTCCTTCTCGGTGGGAACAGTATATACGTCTATAACGTTATATATCCTAAACTAAGGCAACCTATCATCTCTACCGTAATATTTTACAACATTCCTGGCATGCAAGTGCCTAGTTCTCTGTGGTAACATTATATACGTCTATAACGTTATATATCCTAACCTAAGGCAACCTAACATCTCTACCGTAATATTTTACAACATTCCTGGCGCGTCGGCACCTCCTTCTCGGTGGGAACAGTATATACGTCTATAACGTTATCTATCCTAGCCTAAGGCGACCTAACATATCGAATGTAATATTTTACATCATTCATGGCGTGTCGTCGCCTGCTTCTCGATGGGGACTTTATATACGTCTATAACGTTGTATATCCTAACCTAACGCAACCTAACATCTGGGATGTAATATTCCTGGCGTGTCGTCGCCTACTTCTGGATGGGGACATTATATACATCTATAATGTTATTCATCCTAACCTAAGGGAACCTAACATCTCGGGTGTAATATTTTACAACATTCCTGAAGCGTCGGCCCCTATTTCTCGTTGGAAATATTATATACGTCTATAACGTTATATATCCTAGCCTAAGGCAACCTAACATGTCGAATGTAATATTTTACAACATTCTGGCGTGTCGTCGCCTGCTTTTCGAAGGTGACATTATATACGTCTATAACGTCTTATATCCTAACCTAACGCAACCTAACATCTGGGATGTAATATTTTACAACATTCCTGGCATGTCGGACCCTATGTCTCGGTGGGTACATTATATACGTCTATAACGTTGTATATACTCACCTAACGCAATCTAACATCTGGGATGTAATATTTTACAACATTCCTGGCATGCAAGTCCCTACTTCTCTGTGGTAACATTATATACGGCTATAACGTTATATATCCTAGCCTAAGGAAACCTAACATCTCGAATGTAATATGTTACAACATTCCCCGCGCGTCGGCCCCCACTTCTTTGTCGGAACAGTGTATACGTCTATAACGCTATATATCCTACATTAGGGTAACCTAACATGTCGAGCGTAATATTTTACAACATTCCTGGCTCGTCGGCCCCTACTTCTCGGTGCGAACATTATATACGTCTATAACGTTATATATCCTTACCTAGGGCAACCTAACATGTCGAACGTAATATTTTACAACATTCCTGGCTCAGAGGCCCCTAATTCTCGGTGGGAACAGTATACACGTCTATAACGTTATATATCCTAACCTATGGCAACCTAACACCTCGTATGGTACGTTTTACAATATTCCTGGCTCATCAGCCCCTACTTCTCGGTGGCAACACTATATAGGTCTATAACGTTATATATACTAACTTAAAGATACCTAACATCTCGGATGTAATATTTTACTACATTCCTGGCGCGTCGGCCCCTACTTCTCGGTGGGAACATTATATACGTCTATAACGTTATATATGCTAACCTGAGGCAACCTAACTTGTCGAACGTAATATTTTACAACATTCCTGGCTCGTAGGTCCCTACTACTCTGTGGTAACATTATATACGTCTATAACGTTATATATCCTAGCCTAAGGCAAACCTAACATCTCGGATGTAATATTTTACAACATTCCTGGCGCGTCGGCATCTACTTCTCGGTGGGAGCAGTATATAAGTCTATAACGTTATATATCCTAACCTAAGGCAACCTAACATCACGGATGTAATATTTTAATGCATTCCTGGCTCGTCGGCCCCTACTTCTCGCTGGGAACATTATATACGTCTAGAACGCTATATATCCTAGCTTAAGGCAACCTAACATGTCGAATGTTATATTTTACAACATTCCTGGCGCGCCGGCCCCTACTTCTCGCAGGGAACACTATATTCGTCTATAACGTTACACATCCTAGCCTAAGGCAACCTAACATCTCGGATGTAATATTTTACTACATTCCTGGCGCGCCGGCCCCTACTTCTCGCTGGGAACACTATATTCGTCTATAACATTACACATCCTAGCCTAAGGCAACCTAACATCTCGGATGTAATATTTTACTATATTCCTGGCGCGCCGGCCCCTACTTCTCGTTGGGAGCATTATATACGTCTATAACTTTATATATCCTAGCCTAAGGCAATCCTAACATCTCGGATATAATATTTTACAACATTCCTGGCGCGTCGGCACCAACTTCTCGGTGGGAACATTATATACGTCTATAACGTTATATATCCTAGCCTAAGGCAAACCTAACATCTCGGATGTAATATTTTACAACATTCCTGGCGCGTCGGCATCTACTTCTCGGTGGGAACAATATATACGTCTACAACGTTATATATCCTAACCTAAGGCAACCTAACATCTCGGATGTAATATTTTACTACATTCCTGGCACGTCGGCCGATACTTCTCGGTGGGAATATTATATACTTCTGTAATGCTATATATCCTAGCTTAAGGCAACCTAACATCTCGGATGTAATATTTTACAACATTCTTGGCGCGTCGGCACCTACTTCTCGGTGGGAACAGTATATACGTCTATATCGTTATATATCCTAGCCTAAGGCAACCTAACTTCTCGGATGTAATATTTTACTACATTCCTGGCACGTCGGCCACTACATCTCGGTGGGAACATTATATACGTCTACAACGCTATATATCATAGCCTAAGGCAACCTAACATGTGGAGCGTAATATTTTACAACATTCCTGGCTCGTCGGCCCAAACTTCTCGGTGGAAGCATTATATACGTCTATAACGTTATATATCCTAGCCTAAGGCAACCTAACGTGTCGAATGTAATATTTTACAACATTCCTGGCGCGGCAGCCGCTACTTCTAGGTGTGAACATTATATACGTCTATAACGCTATATATCCTAGCCTAAGGCAACCTAACATGTCGCTTGTAATATTTTACAACATTCCCGGCGCTTCGGCCCCTACTTGTCGGTGGGAACATTATATATGTCTATAGCGCTATATATCCTACCTTAAGGCAACCTAACATCTCGGATGTAATATTTTACAACATTCCTGGCTCATCGGCCCCTACTTCTCGGTGGGAACAATATATACGTCTATAACGTTATATATCCTAGCCTAAGGCAACCTAACATGTCGGATGTAATATTTTACTACATTCCTGGCACGTCGGCCCCTACCTCTCGATGGGAACATTATATACGTCTATAACGTTATATATCCTAACCTGAGGCAACCTAACATGTCGAACGTAATATTTTACAACATTCCTGGCTCATCGGCCCCTACTTCTCGGTGGGAACAATATATACGTCTATAACGTTATATATCCTAACCTAAGGCAACCTAACACCTCGGATGTAATGTTCTACAACATTCCTGGCTTATCGGCCCACACTTCTCGGTGGCAACACTATATACGTCTATAACGTTATATATCCTAACCTAAGGCAACCTAACATCTCGGATGTAATATTTTACTACATTCCTGGCACGTCGGCCGATACTTCTCGGTGGGAATATTATATACTTCTGTAATGCTATATATCCTAGCTTAAGGCAACCTAACATCTCGGATGTAATATTTTACAACATTCTTGGCGCGTCGGCACCTTCTTCTCGGTGGGAACATTATATAAGTCAATAACGTTATATATCCTAACCTAAGGCAACCTAACATTTCGGGTGTAATATTTAACTACATTCCTGGCACGTCGGCCCCTACTTCTCGGTGGGAACATTATATAAGTCAATAACGTTGTATATCCTAAGCTAAGGCAACCTAACATCTCGGATGTAAAATTTTACTACATTCCTGGCACGCCGACCCTACTTCTCGGTGGGAACGTTATATACGTCTATAACGCTATGTATCCTAGCCTAAGGCAATCTAACATGTCGAATGTAATATTTTACAACATTCCTGGCATGTCGGCACCTACTTCTCGGTGGGAACAGTATATACGTCTATAACGTTATATATCGTAAACTAAGGCAACCTATCATTCCTACCGTAATATTTTACAACATTCCTGGCATTCAAGTGCCTAGTTCTCTGTGGTAACATTATATACGTTTATAACGTTATATATCCTAACCTAAGGCAACCTAACATCTCTACCGTAATATTTTACAACATTCCTGGCGCGTCGGCACCTCCTTCTCGGTGGGAACAGTATATACGTCTATAACGTTATATATCCTAAACTAAGGCAACCTATCATCTCTACCGTAATATTTTACAACATTCCTGGCATGCAAGTGCCTAGTTCTCTGTGGTAACATTATATACGTCTATAACGTTATATATCCTAACCTAAGGCAACCTAACATCTCTACCGTAATATTTTACAACATTCCTGGCGCGTCGGCACCTCCTTCTCGGTGGGAACAGTATATACGTCTATAACGTTATCTATCCTAGCCTAAGGCGACCTAACATATCGAATGTAATATTTTACATCATTCATGGCGTGTCGTCGCCTGCTTCTCGATGGGGACTTTATATACGTCTATAACGTTGTATATCCTAACCTAACGCAACCTAACATCTGGGATGTAATATTCCTGGCGTGTCGTCGCCTACTTCTGGATGGGGACATTATATACATCTATAATGTTATTCATCCTAACCTAAGGGAACCTAACATCTGGGGTGTAATATTTTACAACATTCCTGAAGCGTCGGCCCCTATTTCTCGTTGGAAATATTATATACGTCTATAACGTTATATATCCTAGCCTAAGGCAACCTAACATGTCGAATGTAATATTTTACAACATTCTGGCGTGTCGTCGCCTGCTTTTCGAAGGTGACATTATATACGTCTATAACGTCTTATATCCTAACCTAACGCAACCTAACATCTGGGATGTAATATTTTACAACATTCCTGGCATGTCGGACCCTATGTCTCGGTGGGTACATTATATACGTCTATAACGTTGTATATACTCACCTAACGCAATCTAACATCTGGGATGTAATATTTTACAACATTCCTGGCATGCAAGTCCCTACTTCTCTGTGGTAACATTATATACGGCTATAACGTTATATATCCTAGCCTAAGGAAACCTAACATCTCGAATGTAATATGTTACAACATTCCCCGCGCGTCGGCCCCCACTTCTTTGTCGGAACAGTGTATACGTCTATAACGCTATATATCCTACATTAGGGTAACCTAACATGTCGAGCGTAATATTTTACAACATTCCTGGCTCGTCGGCCCCTACTTCTCGGTGCGAACATTATATACGTCTATAACGTTATATATCCTTACCTAGGGCAACCTAACATGTCGAACGTAATATTTTACAACATTCCTGGCTCAGAGGCCCCTAATTCTCGGTGGGAACAGTATACACGTCTATAACGTTATATATCCTAACCTATGGCAACCTAACACCTCGTATGGTACGTTTTACAACATTCCTGGCTCATCAGCCCCTACTTCTCGGTGGCAACACTATATAGGTCTATAACGTTATATATACTAACTTAAAGATACCTAACATCTCGGATGTAATATTTTACTACATTCCTGGCGCGTCGGCCCCTACTTCTCGGTGGGAACATTATATACGTCTATAACGTTATATATGCTAACCTGAGGCAACCTAACTTGTCGAACGTAATATTTTACAACATTCCTGGCTCGTAGGTCCCTACTACTCTGTGGTAACATTATATACGTCTATAACGTTATATATCCTAGCCTAAGGCAAACCTAACATCTCGGATGTAATATTTTACAACATTCCTGGCGCGTCGGCATCTACTTCTCGGTGGGAGCAGTATATAAGTCTATAACGTTATATATCCTAACCTAAGGCAACCTAACATCACGGATGTAATATTTTAATGCATTCCTGGCTCGTCGGCCCCTACTTCTCGCTGGGAACATTATATACGTCTAGAACGCTATATATCCTAGCTTAAGGCAACCTAACATGTCGAATGTTATATTTTACAACATTCCTGGCGCGCCGGCCCCTCCTTCTCGCAGGGAACACTATATTCGTCTATAACGTTACACATCCTAGCCTAAGGCAACCTAACATCTCGGATGTAATATTTTACTACATTCCTGGCGCGCCGGCCCCTACTTCTCGCTGGGAACACTATATTCGTCTATAACATTACACATCCTAGCCTAAGGCAACCTAACATCTCGGATGTAGTATTTTACTACATTCCTGGCACGTCGGCCACTACTTCTCGGTGGGAACATTATATAAGTCTATAACGCTATATATCCTAGCCTAAGGCAAAATATCATGTCGAATGTAATATTTTCAAACATTCCCGTCACTTCGGCACCTACTTCTCGGTGAGAACATTATATACGTCTATAACGTTATATATCCTAGCCTAAGGCAACCTAACATCTCGGATGTAATATTTTACTATATTCCTGGCGCGCCATCCCCTACTTCTCGCTGGGAACATTATATACGTCTAGAACGCTATATATCCTAGCTTAAGGCAACCTAACATGTCGAATGTTATATTTTACAACATTCCTGGCGCGCCGGCCCCTACTTCTCGCTGGGAACACTATATTCGTCTATAACGTTACACATCCTAGCCTAAGGCAACCTAACATCTCGGATGTAATATTTTACTATATTCCTGGCGCGCCGGCCCCTACTTCTCGTTGGGAGCATTATATACGTCTATAACTTTATATATCCTAGCCTAAGGCAATCCTAACATCTCGGATATAATATTTTACAACATTCCTGGCGCGTCGGCACCAACTTCTCGGTGGGAACATTATATACGTCTATAACGTTATATATCCTAGCCTAAGGCAAACCTAACATCTCGGATGTAATATTTTACAACATTCCTGGCGCGTCGGCATCTACTTCTCGGTGGGAACAGTATATAAGTCTATAACGTTATATATCCTAACCTAAGGCAACCTAACATCACGGATGTAATATTTTAATACATTCCTGGCGCGTCGGCACCTCCTTCTCGGTGGGAACAGTATATACGTCTATAACGTTATCTATCCTAGCCTAAGGCGACCTAACATATCGAATGTAATATTTTACATCATTCATGGCGTGTCGTCGCCTGCTTCTCGATGGGGACTTTATATACGTCTATAACGTTGTATATCCTAACCTAACGCAACCTAACATCTGGGATGTAATATTCCTGGCGTGTCGTCGCCTACTTCTGGATGGGGACATTATATACATCTATAATGTTATTCATCCTAACCTAAGGGAACCTAACATCTGGGGTGTAATATTTTACAACATTCCTGAAGCGTCGGCCCCTATTTCTCGTTGGAAATATTATATACGTCTATAACGTTATATATCCTAGCCTAAGGCAACCTAACATGTCGAATGTAATATTTTACAACATTCTGGCGTGTCGTCGCCTGCTTTTCGAAGGTGACATTATATACGTCTATAACGTCTTATATCCTAACCTAACGCAACCTAACATCTGGGATGTAATATTTTACAACATTCCTGGCATGTCGGACCCTATGTCTCGGTGGGTACATTATATACGTCTATAACGTTGTATATACTCACCTAACGCAATCTAACATCTGGGATGTAATATTTTACAACATTCCTGGCATGCAAGTCCCTACTTCTCTGTGGTAACATTATATACGGCTATAACGTTATATATCCTAGCCTAAGGAAACCTAACATCTCGAATGTAATATGTTACAACATTCCCCGCGCGTCGGCCCCTACTTCTCGGTGCGAACATTATATACGTCTATAACGTTATATATCCTTACCTAGGGCAACCTAACATGTCGAACGTAATATTTTACAACATTCCTGGCTCAGAGGCCCCTAATTCTCGGTGGGAACAGTATACACGTCTATAACGTTATATATCCTAACCTATGGCAACCTAACACCTCGTATGGTACGTTTTACAACATTCCTGGCTCATCAGCCCCTACTTCTCGGTGGCAACACTATATAGGTCTATAACGTTATATATACTAACTTAAAGATACCTAACATCTCGGATGTAATATTTTACTACATTCCTGGCGCGTCGGCCCCTACTTCTCGGTGGGAACATTATATACGTCTATAACGTTATATATGCTAACCTGAGGCAACCTAACTTGTCGAACGTAATATTTTACAACATTCCTGGCTCGTAGGTCCCTACTACTCTGTGGTAACATTATATACGTCTATAACGTTATATATCCTAGCCTAAGGCAAACCTAACATCTCGGATGTAATATTTTACAACATTCCTGGCGCGTCGGCATCTACTTCTCGGTGGGAGCAGTATATAAGTCTATAACGTTATATATCCTAACCTAAGGCAACCTAACATCACGGATGTAATATTTTAATGCATTCCTGGCTCGTCGGCCCCTACTTCTCGCTGGGAACATTATATACGTCTATAACGCTATATATCCTAGCCTAAGGCAACCTAACATGTCGCTTGTAATATTTTACAACATTCCCGGCGCTTCGGCCCCTACTTGTCGGTGGGAACATTATATATGTCTATAGCGCTATATATCCTACCTTAAGGCAACCTAACATCTCGGATGTAATATTTTACAACATTCCTGGCTCATCGGCCCCTACTTCTCGGTGGGAACAATATATACGTCTATAACGTTATATATCCTAGCCTAAGGCAACCTAACATGTCGGATGTAATATTTTACTACATTCCTGGCACGTCGGCCCCTACCTCTCGATGGGAACATTATATACGTCTATAACGTTATATATCCTAACCTGAGGCAACCTAACATGTCGAACGTAATATTTTACAACATTCCTGGCTCATCGGCCCCTACTTCTCGGTGGGAACAATATATACGTCTATAACGTTATATATCCTAACCTAAGGCAACCTAACACCTCGGATGTAATGTTCTACAACATTCCTGGCTTATCGGCCCACACTTCTCGGTGGCAACACTATATACGTCTATAACGTTATATATCCTAACCTAAGGCAACCTAACATCTCGGATGTAATATTTTACTACATTCCTGGCACGTCGGCCGATACTTCTCGGTGGGAATATTATATACTTCTGTAATGCTATATATCCTAGCTTAAGGCAACCTAACATCTCGGATGTAATATTTTACAACATTCTTGGCGCGTCGGCACCTTCTTCTCGGTGGGAACATTATATAAGTCAATAACGTTATATATCCTAACCTAAGGCAACCTAACATTTCGGGTGTAATATTTAACTACATTCCTGGCACGTCGGCCCCTACTTCTCGGTGGGAACATTATATAAGTCAATAACGTTGTATATCCTAAGCTAAGGCAACCTAACATCTCGGATGTAAAATTTTACTACATTCCTGGCACGCCGACCCTACTTCTCGGTGGGAACGTTATATACGTCTATAACGCTATGTATCCTAGCCTAAGGCAATCTAACATGTCGAATGTAATATTTTACAACATTCCTGGCATGTCGGCACCTACTTCTCGGTGGGAACAGTATATACGTCTATAACGTTATATATCGTAAACTAAGGCAACCTATCATTCCTACCGTAATATTTTACAACATTCCTGGCATTCAAGTGCCTAGTTCTCTGTGGTAACATTATATACGTTTATAACGTTATATATCCTAACCTAAGGCAACCTAACATCTCTACCGTAATATTTTACAACATTCCTGGCGCGTCGGCACCTCCTTCTCGGTGGGAACAGTATATACGTCTATAACGTTATATATCCTAAACTAAGGCAACCTATCATCTCTACCGTAATATTTTACAACATTCCTGGCATGCAAGTGCCTAGTTCTCTGTGGTAACATTATATACGTCTATAACGTTATATATCCTAACCTAAGGCAACCTAACATCTCTACCGTAATATTTTACAACATTCCTGGCGCGTCGGCACCTCCTTCTCGGTGGGAACAGTATATACGTCTATAACGTTATCTATCCTAGCCTAAGGCGACCTAACATATCGAATGTAATATTTTACATCATTCATGGCGTGTCGTCGCCTGCTTCTCGATGGGGACTTTATATACGTCTATAACGTTGTATATCCTAACCTAACGCAACCTAACATCTGGGATGTAATATTCCTGGCGTGTCGTCGCCTACTTCTGGATGGGGACATTATATACATCTATAATGTTATTCATCCTAACCTAAGGGAACCTAACATCTGGGGTGTAATATTTTACAACATTCCTGAAGCGTCGGCCCCTATTTCTCGTTGGAAATATTATATACGTCTATAACGTTATATATCCTAGCCTAAGGCAACCTAACATGTCGAATGTAATATTTTACAACATTCTGGCGTGTCGTCGCCTGCTTTTCGAAGGTGACATTATATACGTCTATAACGTCTTATATCCTAACCTAACGCAACCTAACATCTGGGATGTAATATTTTACAACATTCCTGGCATGTCGGACCCTATGTCTCGGTGGGTACATTATATACGTCTATAACGTTGTATATACTCACCTAACGCAATCTAACATCTGGGATGTAATATTTTACAACATTCCTGGCATGCAAGTCCCTACTTCTCTGTGGTAACATTATATACGGCTATAACGTTATATATCCTAGCCTAAGGAAACCTAACATCTCGAATGTAATATGTTACAACATTCCCCGCGCGTCGGCCCCCACTTCTTTGTCGGAACAGTGTATACGTCTATAACGCTATATATCCTACATTAGGGTAACCTAACATGTCGAGCGTAATATTTTACAACATTCCTGGCTCGTCGGCCCCTACTTCTCGGTGCGAACATTATATACGTCTATAACGTTATATATCCTTACCTAGGGCAACCTAACATGTCGAACGTAATATTTTACAACATTCCTGGCTCAGAGGCCCCTAATTCTCGGTGGGAACAGTATACACGTCTATAACGTTATATATCCTAACCTATGGCAACCTAACACCTCGTATGGTACGTTTTACAACATTCCTGGCTCATCAGCCCCTACTTCTCGGTGGCAACACTATATAGGTCTATAACGTTATATATACTAACTTAAAGATACCTAACATCTCGGATGTAATATTTTACTACATTCCTGGCGCGTCGGCCCCTACTTCTCGGTGGGAACATTATATACGTCTATAACGTTATATATGCTAACCTGAGGCAACCTAACTTGTCGAACGTAATATTTTACAACATTCCTGGCTCGTAGGTCCCTACTACTCTGTGGTAACATTATATACGTCTATAACGTTATATATCCTAGCCTAAGGCAAACCTAACATCTCGGATGTAATATTTTACAACATTCCTGGCGCGTCGGCATCTACTTCTCGGTGGGAGCAGTATATAAGTCTATAACGTTATATATCCTAACCTAAGGCAACCTAACATCACGGATGTAATATTTTAATGCATTCCTGGCTCGTCGGCCCCTACTTCTCGCTGGGAACATTATATACGTCTAGAACGCTATATATCCTAGCTTAAGGCAACCTAACATGTCGAATGTTATATTTTACAACATTCCTGGCGCGCCGGCCCCTCCTTCTCGCAGGGAACACTATATTCGTCTATAACGTTACACATCCTAGCCTAAGGCAACCTAACATCTCGGATGTAATATTTTACTACATTCCTGGCGCGCCGGCCCCTACTTCTCGCTGGGAACACTATATTCGTCTATAACATTACACATCCTAGCCTAAGGCAACCTAACATCTCGGATGTAGTATTTTACTACATTCCTGGCACGTCGGCCACTACTTCTCGGTGGGAACATTATATAAGTCTATAACGCTATATATCCTAGCCTAAGGCAAAATATCATGTCGAATGTAATATTTTCAAACATTCCCGTCACTTCGGCACCTACTTCTCGGTGAGAACATTATATACGTCTATAACGTTATATATCCTAGCCTAAGGCAACCTAACATCTCGGATGTAATATTTTACTATATTCCTGGCGCGGCATCCCCTACTTCTCGCTGGGAACATTATATACGTCTAGAACGCTATATATCCTAGCTTAAGGCAACCTAACATGTCGAATGTTATATTTTACAACATTCCTGGCGCGCCGGCCCCTACTTCTCGCTGGGAACACTATATTCGTCTATAACGTTACACATCCTAGCCTAAGGCAACCTAACATCTCGGATGTAATATTTTACTATATTCCTGGCGCGCCGGCCCCTACTTCTCGTTGGGAGCATTATATACGTCTATAACTTTATATATCCTAGCCTAAGGCAATCCTAACATCTCGGATATAATATTTTACAACATTCCTGGCGCGTCGGCACCAACTTCTCGGTGGGAACATTATATACGTCTATAACGTTATATATCCTAGCCTAAGGCAAACCTAACATCTCGGATGTAATATTTTACAACATTCCTGGCGCGTCGGCATCTACTTCTCGGTGGGAACAGTATATAAGTCTATAACGTTATATATCCTAACCTAAGGCAACCTAACATCACGGATGTAATATTTTAATACATTCCTGGCTCGTCGGCACCTACTTCTCAGTGGCAACATTATATATGTCTATAACGCTATATATCCTAGCTTAAGGCAACCTAACATGTCGAGCGTAATATTTTACTACATTCCTGGCACGTCTGCCCCTACTTTTCGGTCGGAACATTATATACGTCTATAACGCCATATATCCTACCCTAAGGCAACCAAAAATGTCGAGCGTAATATTTTATAACATTCCTGACTCGTAGGACCCTACTTCTCGGTGGGAACATTATATACGTCTATAACGTTATATATCCTAACCTAAGAGAACCTAACATGTCGAATGTAATATTTTACAGCAATCCTGGCGCGTCGGCCCCTACTTCTCGGTGGTAACATTATATACGTCTATAACGTTATATATCCTAGCCTAAGGCAAACCTAACATCTCGGATGTAATATTTTACAACATTCCTGGCGCGTCGGCATCTACTTCTCGGTGGGAGCAGTATATAAGTCTATAACGTTATATATCCTAACCTAAGGCAACCTAACATCACGGATGTAATATTTTAATGCATTCCTGGCTCGTCGGCCCCTACTTCTCGCTGGGAACATTATATACGTCTAGAACGCTATATATCCTAGCTTAAGGCAACCTAACATGTCGAATGTTATATTTTGCAACATTCCTGGCGCGCCGGCCCCTACTTCTCGCAGGGAACACTATATTCGTCTATAACGTTACACATCCTAGCCTAAGGCAACCTAACATCTCGGATGTAATATTTTACTACATTCCTGGCGCGCCGGCCCCTACTTCTCGCTGGGAACACTATATTCGTCTATAACATTACACATCCTAGCCTAAGGCAACCTAACATCTCGGATGTAGTATTTTACTACATTCCTGGCACGTCGGCCACTACTTCTCGGTGGGAACATTATATAAGTCTATAACGCTATATATCCTAGCCTAAGGCAAAATATCATGTCGAATGTAATATTTTCAAACATTCCCGTCACTTCGGCACCTACTTCTCGGTGAGAACATTATATACGTCTATAACGTTATATATCCTAGCCTAAGGCAACCTAACATCTCGGATGTAATATTTTACTATATTCCTGGCGCGCCATCCCCTACTTCTCGCTGGGAACATTATATACGTCTAGAACGCTATATATCCTAGCTTAAGGCAACCTAACATGTCGAATGTTATATTTTACAACATTCCTGGCGCGCCGGCCCCTACTTCTCGCTGGGAACACTATATTCGTCTATAACGTTACACATCCTAGCCTAAGGCAACCTAACATCTCGGATGTAATATTTTACTATATTCCTGGCGCGCCGGCCCCTACTTCTCGTTGGGAGCATTATATACGTCTATAACTTTATATATCCTAGCCTAAGGCAATCCTAACATCTCGGATATAATATTTTACAACATTCCTGGCGCGTCGGCACCAACTTCTCGGTGGGAACATTATATACGTCTATAACGTTATATATCCTAGCCTAAGGCAAACCTAACATCTCGGATGTAATATTTTACAACATTCCTGGCGCGTCGGCATCTACTTCTCGGTGGGAACAGTATATAAGTCTATAACGTTATATATCCTAACCTAAGGCAACCTAACATCACGGATGTAATATTTTAATACATTCCTGGCTCGTCGGCACCTACTTCTCAGTGGCAACATTATATATGTCTATAACGCTATATATCCTAGCTTAAGGCAACCTAACATGTCGAGCGTAATATTTTACTACATTCCTGGCACGTCTGCCCCTACTTTTCGGTCGGAACATTATATACGTCTATAACGCCATATATCCTAACCTAAGGCAACCAAAAATGTCGAGCGTAATATTTTATAACATTCCTGCCTCGTAGGACCCTACTTCTCGGTGGGAACATTATATACGTCTATAACGCTACATATCCTAGCCTAAGGCAACCTAACATGTCGAATGTAATATTTTACAACATTCCTGGCGCGTCGGCGCCTACTTCTCGGTGGGAACATAATATACGTCTATAACGCTATATATCCTAACTTCAGCTAACTTAACACCTCGGATGTAATATTTTACAACATTCCTGGCGCGACGGCGCCTACATCTCGGTGGGGACTTTATATACCTCTATAAAGCTATATATCCTAGCCTAAGGCAACTTAACATGTTGAATGTAATATTTTACTACATTCCTAGCGGTTCGACCCCTACTTCTCGGTGGGAAAATTATATACGTCTATAACGCTATATATCCTAGCCTAAGGCAACCTAACATGTCGATTGTAATATTTTACAACATTCCTGGCGCGTCGGCGCCTCCATTCGGTGGGGACTTTATATACGTCTATAACCTTATATATCCTAACCTAAAGCAACCTAACATGTTGAACGTAATAATTTACAACATTCCTGGCTCGCTGACCCCCACTTCTCTGTCGTAACATGACATACGTCTATAACGTTAAATATCCTAACTTAAGGCAACAAAACACCTCGGATGTAATGTTTTACAACATTCCTGGCGTGTAGGAGCCTACATCTCGGTTGGAATATTATATACGTCTATAACGCTACATATCCTAGCCTAAGGCAACCTAACACGTCGAACGTAATATTTTACAATATTCCTGGCGCGTAGGCGCCTACATCTCGGTGGGGACTTTATATACGTCTATAACATTATATATCTTAACCTAAGGGAACCTAACATCTTGGGTGTAATATTTCACAGCATTCCTGGCGTGTCGGTCCTTACTACTCGGTAGGAACGTTATATACGTCTATAACGTAATATAACCTAGCCTAACCCATCTAACCCCTCGCTGGTAATGTTTTACAGAATCCCGGGCGTGTCGGCCCGTACCTCTCCGTGGGAACATTATATACGGCTATAACGTTATATTTACTAACCTAAGGCAACCTCACATCTCGGATGTAGTATTTTACAACATTCCTGGCGTGTGGGCCCCTACTTCTCGGTGGGAACATTATATACGTCTATAACGTAATATAACCTAACCTAACCCATCTCGACCCTCGCTGGTAATGTTTCACAGAATCCCGTTCGTGCCGTCCCGTACGTCTCGGTATGGACATTATATACGGTTATAACGTTATATTTCCTATCCTAAGGCAACCTAACATCTCCTATGTAGTATTTTCCAACATTCCTGGCGGGTCGCCCCTACTTCTCGGTGGGCACATTATATACGACCATAACGTAATATAACCTAACCTGACCCATCTAGACCCTCGCTGGTAGTGTTTTACAGAATCCCGTTCGTGTCATGCCCGACGTCTCGTTGCGGATATTATATACGTCTATAACGTTATATTTCCTGTCCGAAGGCAACCTAACCTCTCGAGTGTAGTATTTTCCAACACTTCTGGCGGGTCGGCCCCTACTTCTCGGTGGGCACATTATATCCGTCTATATCGTAATATAACCTAACCTAACACATCACGACCCTCGCTGGTAATGTTTTACAGAATTTCGTTCGTGTCGTCCTGTACATCTAGGTGGGGACATTATACACGTCTATAATGTTATATATCCTAACCGAAGGCATCCTAACATCTCGGATGTAGTATTTTCCAACATTCCTGGCGGGTCGGCCCCATCTTCTCGGTGGGAACATTATATACGTCTATAACGTAATAGATCCTAACCTAACCCATCTCGACCCTCGCTGGTAATGTTTTGCAGAATCCCGTTCGTGTCGTCCCGTACGTCTCGATGCGGACATTACATACGTCTATAACGTTATATTTCCTATCCTAAGGCAACCTAACATCTCGAATGTAGTATTGTCCAACATTTCTGGCGGGTCGGCCCCTACTTCTCGGTGGGAACATTATATACGTCTATAACGTAATATAACCTAACCTAACCCAGCTAGACCCTCGCTGGTAATGTTTTACAGAATCCCGGGCGTGTCGGCCCGTACTTCTCGGTGGGGACATTATGTACGTCTATAACGTTATATATTCTAACCTAAGACATCCTAACATCTCGGATGTAGTATTTTCCAACATTCATGGCCGCTCGGCCGCTACTTCTCGGTGGGAACATTATATACGTCTATAACGTAATAGATCCTAACCTAACCCATCTATACCCTCGCCGGTAATGTTTTACATAATCCCGTTCGTGTCGTCCCGTACGTCTCGGTGCGGACATTATATACGTCTATAACGTTATATTTCCTGTCCGAAGGCAACCTAACCTCTCGAATGTAGTATTTTCCAACATTTCTGGCGGGTCGGCCCCTTTTTCTCGGTGGGAACATTATATACGTCTATAACGCAATATAACCTAACCTAACCCAGCTAGACCCTCGCTTGTAATGTTTCACAGAATCCCGTTTGTGTCTACCCGTACGTCTCGGTGCGGACATTGTATACGTCTATAACGTTATATATTCTAACCTAAGACATCCTAACATCTCGGATGTAGTATTTTCCAACATTCATGGCGGGTCGGCCGCTACTTCTCGGTGGGCACATTATATACTTTTATAACGTAATGTAACCTAACCTAACCCAGCTAGACCCTCGCTGGTAATGTTTCACAGAATCCCGTTCGTGTCGTCCCGTACATCTCGACGCGGATATTATATACGTTTACTACGTTATATATCCTAACCTAAGGCAACTTAACATCTCGGATGTAGCATTTTCCAACATTCCTGGCGGGTTGGCCCCTACTGCTCGGTGGGAACATTATAAACGTCTATAACGTAATAGAACCTATCCTAACCCATCTAGACCCTCGCTGGTAATGTTTTACAGAATCCCGTTCATGTCTACCCGTACGTCTCGGTGCGGACATTATATACGTCTATAACGTTATATATTCTAACCTAAGACATCCTAACACCTCGGATGTAGTATTTTCCAACATTCATGGCGGGTCGGCCGCTACTTCTCGGTGGGAACATTATATACGTCTATAACGTAATAGAACCTAACCTAACCCAGCTAGACCCTCGCTGGTAATGTTTTGCAGAATCCCGTTCCTGTCGTCCCGTACGTCTCGGTGCGGACATTACATACGTCTATAACGTTATATTTCCTATCCTAAGGCAACCTAACATCTCGAATGTAGTATTTTCCAACATTTCTGGCGGGTCGGCCCCTACTTCTCGGTGGGAACATTATATACGTCTATATCGTAATATAACATAACCTAACCCATCTTGCCCCTCGGTGGTAATGTTTTACAGAATCCCGGGCGTGTCGGCCCGTACTTCTCGGTGGGGACATTATGTACGTCTACTACGTTATATATCCTAACCTAAGGCAACTTAACATCTCGGATGTAGTATTTTCCAACATTCCTGGCGGGTCGCCCCTACTTCTCGGTGGGCACATTATATCGGACCATAACGTAATATAACTTAACCTGACCCATCTAGACCCTCGCTGGTAGTGTTTTACAGAATCCCGTTCGTGTCGTCCCGTACGTCTGGGTGCGGACATTACATACGTCTATAACGTTATATTTCCTATCCTAAGGCAACTTAACATCTCGAATGTAGTATTTTCCAACATTTCTGGCGGGTCGGCCCCTACTTCTCGGTGGGAACAATATATACGTCTATAACGTAATATAACCTAACCTAACCCAGCTAGACACTCGCTGGTAATGTTTCACAGAATCCCGGGCGTGTCGTGAACTACGTCTCGGCGCGGATATTATATACGTCTATAACGTTATATTTCCTGTCCGAAGGCAACCTAACCTCTCGAATGTAGTATTTTCCAACATTTCTGGCGGGTCGGCCCCTTCTTCTCGGTGGGAACATTATATACGTCTATAACGCAGTATAACCTAACCTATCCCAGCTAGACCCTCGCTTGTAATGTTTCACAGAATCCCGTTTGTGTCTACCCGTACGTCTCGGTGCGGACATTTTATACGTCTATAACGTTATATATTCTAACCTAAGACATCCTAACATCTCGGATGTAGTATTTTCCAACATTCATGGCGGTTCGGCCCCTACTTCTCGGTGGGGACATTATAAACATCTATAACGTAATATAACCTAACCTAACCCAGCTAGACCCTCGCTGGTAATGTTTCACAGAGTCCCGTTCGTGTCGTCCCGTACATCTCGGCGCGGTCATTATACACGTTTATAATGTTATATATCCTAACCTAAGGCATCCTAACATCTCGTATGTAGTATTTTCCAACATTCCTGGCGGGTCGGCCCCAACTTCTCGGTGGGAACATTATATACGTCTATAACGTAATAGATCCTAACCTAACCCATCTCGACCCTCGCTGGTAATGTTTTACCGAATCCCGTTCTTGTCGTGCCCTACGTCTCGGTACGGATATTATATACGTCTATAACGTTATATTTTCTGTCCGAAGGCAACCTAACCTCTCGAATGTAGTATTTTCCCACATTTCTGGCGGGTCGGCCCCTACTTCTCGGTGGGCACATTTTATACGTCTATAACGTAATATAACCTAACCTGACCCATCTAGACCCTCGCTGGTAATGTTTCACAGAATCCCGTTCGTGTCGTCCCGTACATTTCGGCGCGGACATTATATACGTCTATAACGCTGTATATCCTATCCTAAGGCAACGTAACGTCTCGGATGTAGTATTTCCCAACATTTCTGGCGGGTCGGCCCCTACTTCTCGGTGGGAACATTATATACTTTTATAACGTAATGTAACCTAACCTAACCCAGCTAGACCCTCGCTGGTAATGTTTCACAGAATCCCGTTCGTGTCGTCCCGTACATCTCGACGCGGATATTATATACGTCTACTACGTTATATATCCTAACCTAAGGCAACTTAACATCTCGGATGTAGTATTTTCCAACATTCCTGGCGGGTTGGCACCTACTGCTCGGTGGGAACATTATAAACGTCTATAACGTAATAGAACCTATCCTAACCCATCTAGACCCTCGCTGGTAATGTTTTACGGAATCCCGTTCGTGTCTACCCGTACGTCTCGGTGCGGACATTATATACGTCTATAACGTTATATATTCTAACCTAAGACATCCTAACACCTCGGATGTAGTATTTTCCAACATTCATGGCGGGTCGGCCGCTACTTCTCGGTGGGAACATTATATACGTCTATAACGTAATAGAACCTAACCTAACCCATCTAGACCCTCGCTGGTAATTTTTACAGAATCCCGTTCGTGTCGTGCCCTACGTCTCGGTGCGGATATTATATACGTCTATAACGTTATATTTCCTGTCCGAAGGCAACCTAACCTCTCGAATGTAGTATTTTCCAACATTTCTGGCGGGTCGGCCCCTACTTCTCGGTGGGAACATTATATATGTCTATAACGTAATATAACCTAACCTAACCCAGCTAGACCCTCGCTGGTAATGTTTCAGAGAATCGCGTTCGTGTCGTCCCGTACATCACGGCGCGGACATTATATACTTCTATAACGTTATATATCCTATCCTAAGGCAACCGAACATCTCGGATGCATTATTTTCCAACATTCCTGGCGGGTCGGACCCTACTTCTCGGTGGGAACATTATATACGCCTATAACGTAATATATCCTAACCTAACCCCTCTAGAGCCTCGCTGGTAATGTTTCACAGAATCCCGTTCGTGTCGTCCCGTTCATCTCGGCGCGGACATTATATACGTCTATAACGTTATATATCCTATCCGCAGGCAACCTAACATCTCGGATGTAGTATTTTCCAACATTTCTGGCGGTACGGCTCCTACTGCTCGGTGGGAACATTAGATACGTCTATATCGTAATATAACCTAACCTAACCCATCACGACCCTCGCTGGTAATGTTTTACAGAATTCCGTTCGTGTGGTCCCGTACGTCTCGGTGCGGACATTATATACGTCTATAATGTGATATATCCTTTCCTAAGCCAACCCAACATTTCGAATGTAGTATTTTACAACATTCCAGGCGGGACGGCCCCTACTGCTCGGTGGTAACATTAGATACGTCTATATCGTAATATAACCTAACCTAACCCATCACGACCCTCGCTGGTAATGTTTTACAGAATCCCGTTCGTGTGGTCCCGTACGTCTCGGTGCGGACATTATATACGTCTATAACGTGATATAACCTTTCCTAAGCCAACCCAACATTTCGAATGTAGTATTTTACAACATTCCAGGCGGGACGGCCCCTACTTCTCGGTGGGAACATTATATACTTATATAACGTAATGTAACCTAACCTAACCCAGCTAGACCCTCGCTGGTAATGTTTCACAGAATCCCGTTCGTGTCGTCCCGTACATCTCGACGCGGATATTATATACGTCTACTACGTTATATATCCTAACCTAAGGCAACTTAACATCTCGGATGTAGTATTTTCCAACATTCCTGGCGTGTCGGCCCCTACTTCTCGGTGGGGACATTATATACGACCATAACGTAATATAACCTAACCTGACCCATCTAGACCCTCGCTGGTAATGTTTTACAGTATCCCGTTCGTGTCTACCCGTACGTCTCGATGCGGACATTATATACGTCTATAACGTTATATTTCCTATCCTAAGGCAACTTAACATCTCGAATGTAGTATTTTCCAACATTTCTGGCGGGTCGGAACCTACTTCTCGGTGGGAACATTATATACCTCTATAACGTAATAGAACCTATGCTAACCCATCTAGACCCTCGCTGGTAATGTTTTACAGAATCCCGTTCGTGTCTATCCGTACGTCTCGGTGCGGACATTATATACGTCTATAACGTTATATATTCTAACCTAAGACATCCTAACATCTCGGATGTAGTATTTTCCAACATTCATGGCGGTTCGGCCCCTACTTCTCGGTGGGGACATTATAAACATCTATAACGTAATATAACCTAACCTAACCCAGCTAGACCCTCGCTGGTAATGTTTCACAGAGTCCCGTTCGTGTCGTCCCGTACATCTCGGCGCGGTCATTATACACGTTTATAATGTTATATATCCTAACCTAAGGCATCCTAACATCTCGTATGTAGTATTTTCCAACATTCCTGGCGGGTCGGCCCCAACTTCTCGGTGGGAACATTATATACGTCTATAACGTAATAGATCCTAACCTAACCCATCTCGACCCTCGCTGGTAATGTTTTGCAGAATCCCGTTCGTGTCGTCCCGTACGTCTCGGTGCGGACATTACATACGTCTATAACGTTATATTTCCTATCCTAAGGCAACCTAACATCTCGAATGTAGTATTTTCCAACATTTCTGGCGGGTCGGCCCCTACTTCTCGGTGGGAACATTATATACGTCTATAATGTAATATAACCTAACCTAACCCATCTTGCCCCTCGGTGGTAATGTTTTACAGAATCCCGGGCGTGTCGGCCCGTACTTCTCGGTGGGGACATTATGTACGTCTACTACGTTATATATCCTAACCTAAGGCAACTTAACATCTCGGAAGTAGTATTTTCCAACATTTCTGGCGGGTCGCCCCTACTTCTCGGTGGGGACATTATAAACATCTATAACGTAATATAACCTAACCTAACCCAGCTAGACCCTCGCTGGTAATGTTTCACAGAGTCCCGTTCGTGTCGTCCCGTACATCTCGGCGCGGTCATTATACACGTTTATAATGTTATATATCCTAACCTAAGGCATCCTAACATCTCGTATGTAGTATTTTCCAACATTCCTGGCGGGTCGGCCCCAACTTCTCGGTGGGAACATTATATACGTGTATAACGTAATAGATCCTAACCTAACCCATCTCGACCCTCGCTGGTAATGTTTTGCAGAATCCCGTTCGTGTCGTCCCGTACGTCTCGGTGCGGACATTACATACGTCTATAACGTTATATTTCCTATCCTAAGGCAACTTAACATCTCGAATGTAGTATTTTCCAACATTTCTGGCGGGTCGGCCCCTACTTCTCGGTGGGAACAATATATATATCTATAACGTAATATAACCTAACCTAACCCAGCTAGACACTCGCTGGTAATGTTTCACAGAATCCCGGGCGTGTCGTGAACTACGTCTCGGCGCGGATATTATATACGTCTATAACGTTATATTTCCTGTCCGAAGGCAACCTAACCTCTCGAATGTAGTATTTTCCAACATTTCTGGCGGGTCGGCCCCTACTTCTCGGTGGGCACATTTTATACGTCTATAACGTAATATAACCTAACCTGACCCATCTAGACCCTCGCTGGTAATGTTTCACAGAATCCCGTTCGTGACGTCCCGTACATTTCGGCGCGGACATTATATACGTCTATAACGCTGTATATCCTATCCTAAGGCCACGTAACGTCTCGGATGTAGTATTTCCCAACATTTCTGGCGGGTCGGCCCCTACTTCTCGGTGGGAACATTATATACTTTTATAACGTAATGTAACCTAACCTAACCCAGCTAGACCCTCGCTGGTAATGTTTCACAGAATCCCGTTCGTGTCGTCCCGTACATCTCGACGCGGATATTACATACGTCTGCTACGTTATATATCCTATCCGCAGGCAACCTAACATCTCGGATGTAGTATTTTCCAACATTTCTGGCGGTACGGCTCCTACTGCTCGGTGGGAACATTAGATACGTCTATATCGTAATATAACCTAACCTAACCCATCACGACCCTCGCTGGTAATGTTTTACAGAATTCCGTTCGTGTGGTCCCGTACGTCTCGGTGCGGACATTATATACGTCTATAATGTGATATATCCTTTCCTAAGCCAACCCAACATTTCGAATGTAGTATTTTACAACATTCCAGGCGGGACGGCCCCTACTGCTCGGTGGGAACATTAGATACGTCTATATCGTAATATAACCTAACCTAACCCATCACGACCCTCGCTGGTAATGTTTTACAGAATCCCGTTCGTGTGGTCCCGTACGTCTCGGTGCGGACATTATATACGTCTATAACGTGATATATCCTTTCCTAAGCCAACCCAACATTTCGAATGTAGTATTTTACAACATTCCAGGCGGGACGGCCCCTACTTCTCGGTGGGAACATTATATACTTCTATAACGTAATGTAACCTAACCTAACCCAGCTAGACCCTCGCTGGTAATGTTTCACAGAATCCCGTTCGTGTCGTCCCGTACATCTCGACGCGGATATTATATACGTCTACTACGTTATATATCCTAACCTAAGGCAACTTAACATCTCGGATGTAGTATTTTCCAACATTCCTGGCGTGTCGGCCCCTACTTCTCGGTGGGGACATTATATACGACCATAACGTAATATAACCTAACCTGACCCATCTAGACCCTCGCTGGTAATGTTTTACAGTATCCCGTTCGTGTCTACCCGTACGTCTCGATGCGGACATTATATACGTCTATAACGTTATATTTCCTATCCTAAGGCAACTTAACATCTCGAATGTAGTATTTTCCAACATTTCTGGCGGGTGGGAACCTACTTCTCGGTGGGAACATTATATACCTCTATAACGTAATAGAACCTATGCTAACCCATCTAGACCCTCGCTGGTAATGTTTTACAGAATCCCGTTCGTGTCTGTCCGTACGTCTCGGTGCGGACATTATATACGTCTATAACGTTATATATTCTAACCTAAGACATCCTAACATCTCGGATGTAGTATTTTCCAACATTCATGGCGGTTCGGCCCCTACTTCTCGGTGGGGACATTATAAACATCTATAACGTAATATAACCTAACCTAACCCAGCTAGACCCTCGCTGGTAATGTTTCACAGAGTCCCGTTCGTGTCGTCCCGTACATCTCGGCGCGGTCATTATACACGTTTATAATGTTATATATCCTAACCTAAGGCATCCTAACATCTCGTATGTAGTATTTTCCAACATTCCTGGCGGGTCGGCCCCAACTTCTCGGTGGGAACATTATATACGTCTATAACGTAATAGATCCTAACCTAACCCATCTCGACCCTCGCTGGTAATGTTTTGCAGAATCCCGTTCGTGTCGTCCCGTACGTCTCGGTGCGGACATTACATACGTCTATAACGTTATATTTCCTACCCTAAGGCAACCTAACATCTCGAATGTAGTATTTTCCAACATTTCTGGCGGGTCGGCCCCTACTTCTCGGTGGGAACATTATATACGTCTATAATGTAATATAACCTAACCTAACCCAGGTAGACCCTCGCTGGTAATGTTTCACAGAATCCCGTTCGTGTCGTCCCGTACATCCGGGCGCGGACATTATATACTTCTATAACGTTATATATCCTACTCTAAGGCAACCTAACATCTGGGATGTATTATTTTCCAACATTCCTGGCGGGTCGGCCCCTACTTCTCGGTGGGAACATTATATACGTCTATAACGTAATAGATCCTAACCTAACCCATCTAGAGCCTCGCCGGTAATGTTTTACAGAATCCCGTTCGTGTCGTCGCGTACGTCTCGGTGCGGACATTATATACGTATATAACGTGATATTTCCTTTCCTAATCCAACCCAACATTTCGAATGTAGTATTTTACAACATTCCAGGCGGGACGGTCCATACTTCTCGGTGGGAACATTATATACGTCTATATCGTAATATAACATAACCTAACCCATCTTGCCCCTCGGTGGTAATGTTTTACAGAATCCCGGGCGTGTCGGCCCGTACTTCTCGGTGGGGACATTATGTACGTCTACTACGTTATATATCCTAACCTAAGGCAACTTAACATCTCGGATGTAGTATTTTCCAACATTCCTGGCGGGTCGCCCCTACTTCTCGGTGGGCACATTATATACGACCATAACGTAATATAACCTAACCTGACCCATCTAGACCCTCGCTGGTAGTGTTTTACAGAATCCCGTTCCTGTCTACCCGTACGTCTCGGTGCGGAAATTATATACATCTATAACGTTATATTTCCTATCCTAAGGCAACTTAACATCTCGAATGTAGTACTTTCGAACATTTCTGGCGGGTCGGCTCCTACTTCTCGGTGGGAACATTATATACTTTTATAACGTAATGTAACCTAACCTAACCCAGCTGCACCCTCGCTGGTAATGTTTCACAGAATCCCGGTCGTGCCGTCCCGTACGTCTCGGTGTGGACATTATATACGTTTATAACGTTATATATCCTAACCTAAGGCAACCTAACACCTCGGATGTAATGTTCTACAACATTCCTGGCTTATCGGCCCACACTTCTCGGTGGCAACACTATATACGTCCATAACGCTATATATCCTAGCTTAAGGCAACCTAACATGTCGAATGTAATATTTTACAACATTCCTGGCTCATCGGCCCCTACTTCTCGGTGGGAACAATATATACGTCTATAACGTTATATATCCTAGCCTAAGGCAATCTAACATGTCGGATGTAATATTTTACTACATTCCTGGCACGTCGGCCCCTACCTCTCGATGGGAACATTATATACGTCTATAACGCTATATATGCAAGCCTAAGGCAATCCTAACATGTCGAATGTAATATTTTCCAACATTCCTGGCGCGTCGGCCCCTACTTCTCGGTGGGAACATTATATACGTCAATAACGTTATATATCCTAGCCTGAGGCAACCTAACATCTCGGATGTAATATTTTACAACATTCTTGGCGCGTCGGCACCTACTTCTCGGTGGGAACAGTATATACGTCTATATCGTTATATATCCTAGCCTAAGGCAACCTAACTTCTCGGATGTAATATTTTACTACATTCCTGGCACGTCGGCCACTACATCTCGGTGGGAACATTATATACGTCTACAACGCTATATATCGTAGCCTAAGGCAACCTAACATGTGGAGCGTAATATTTTACAACATTCCTGGCTCGTCGGCCCAAACTTCTCGGTGGAAGCATTATATACGTCTATAACGTTATATATCCTAGCCTAAGGCAACCTAACGTGTCGAATGTAATATTTTACAACATTCCTGGCGCGACGGCCGCTACTTCTCGGTGGAAACATTATATACGTCTATAACGTTATATATCCTAGCCTAAGGCAGCCTAACGTGTCGAATGTAATATTTTACAACATTCCTGGCGCGGCGGCCGCTACTTCTAGGTGGGAACATTATATACGTCTATAACGCTATATATCCTAGCCTAAGGCAACCTAACATGTCGAATGTAATATTTTACAACATTCCCGGCGCTTCGGCCCCTACTTGTCGGTGGGAACATTATATACGTCTATAACGCTATATATCCTACCTTAAGGCAACCTAACATCTCGGATGTAATATTTTACAACATTCCTGTCTCGTCGGCCCCTACTTCTCGGAGGGAACATTATATACGTCTATAACGTTATATATCCTAACCTGAGGCAACCTAACTTGTCGAACGTAATATTTTACAACATTCCTGGCTCATCGGCCCCTACTTCTCGGTGGGAACAATATATACGTCTACAACGTTATATATCCTAACCTAAGGCAACCTAACATCTCGGATGTAATATTTTACTACATTCCTGGCACGTCGGCCGATACTTCTCGGTGGGAATATTATATACTTCTGTAATGCTATATATCCTAGCTTAAGGCAACCTAACATCTCGGATGTAATATTTTACAACATTCTTGGCGCGTCGGCACCTACTTCTCGGTGGGAACAGTATATACGTCTATATCGTTATATATCCTAGCCTAAGGCAACCTAACTTCTCGGATGTAATATTTTACTACATTCCTGGCACGTCGGCCACTACATCTCGGTGGGAACATTATATACGTCTACAACGCTATATATCATAGCCTAAGGCAACCTAACATGTGGAGCGTAATATTTTACAACATTCCTGGCTCGTCGGCCCAAACTTCTCGGTGGAAGCATTATATACGTCTATAACGTTATATATCCTAGCCTAAGGCAACCTAACGTGTCGAATGTAATATTTTACAACATTCCTGGCGCGGCGGCCGCTACTTCTAGGTGTGAACATTATATACGTCTATAACGCTATATATCCTAGCCTAAGGCAACCTAACATGTCGAATGTAATATTTTACAACATTCCCGGCGCTTCGGCCCCTACTTGTCGGTGGGAACATTATATACGTCTATAACGCTATATATCCTACCTTAAGGCAACCTAACATCTCGGATGTAATATTTTACAACATTCCTGTCTCGTCGGCCCCTACTTCTCGGAGGGAACATTATATACGTCTATAACGTTATATATCCTAACCTGAGGCAACCTAACTTGTCGAACGTAATATTTTACAACATTCCTGGCTCATCGGCCCCTACTTCTCGGTGGGAACAATATATACGTCTACAACGTTATATATCCTAACCTAAGGCAACCTAACATCTCGGATGTAATATTTTACTACATTCCTGGCACGTCGGCCGATACTTCTCGGTGGGAATATTATATACTTCTGTAATGCTATATATCCTAGCTTAAGGCAACCTAACATCTCGGATGTAATATTTTACATTCTTGGCGCGTCGGCACCTACTTCTCGGTGGGAACAGTATATACGTCTATATCGTTATATATCCTAGCCTAAGGCAACCTAACTTCTCGGATGTAATATTTTACTACATTCCTGGCACGTCGGCCACTACATCTCGGTGGGAACATTATATACGTCTACAACGCTATATATCATAGCCTAAGGCAACCTAACATGTGGAGCGTAATATTTTACAACATTCCTGGCTCATCGGCCCCTACTTCTCGGTGGGAACAATATATACGTCTATAACGTTATATATCCTAGCCTAAGGCAACCTAACATGTCGGATGTAATATTTTACTACATTCCTGGCACGTCGGCCCCTACCTCTCGATGGGAACATTATATACGTCTATAACGTTATATATCCTAACCTGAGGCAACCTAACATGTCGAACGTAATATTTTACAACATTCCTGGCTCATCGGCCCCTACTTCTCGGTGGGAACAATATATACGTCTATAACGTTATATATCCTAACCTAAGGCAACCTAACACCTCGGATGTAATGTTCTACAACATTCCTGGCTTATCGGCCCACACTTCTCGGTGGCAACACTATATACGTCTATAACGTTATATATCCTAACCTAAGGCAACCTAACATCTCGGATGTAATATTTTACTACATTCCTGGCACGTCGGCCCCTACTTCTCGGTGGCAACACTATATAGGTCTATAACGTTATATATACTAACTTAAAGATACCTAACATCTCGGATGTAATATTTTACTACATTCCTGGCGCGTCGGCCCCTACTTCTCGGTGGGAACATTATATACGTCTATAACGTTATATATGCTAACCTGAGGCAACCTAACTTGTCGAACGTAATATTTTACAACATTCCTGGCTCGTAGGTCCCTACTACTCTGTGGTAACATTATATACGTCTATAACGTTATATATCCTAGCCTAAGGCAAACCTAACATCTCGGATGTAATATTTTACAACATTCCTGGCGCGTCGGCATCTACTTCTCGGTGGGAGCAGTATATAAGTCTATAACGTTATATATCCTAACCTAAGGCAACCTAACATCACGGATGTAATATTTTAATGCATTCCTGGCTCGTCGGCACCTACTTCTCGCTGGGAACATTATATACGTCTAGAACGCTATATATCCTAGCTTAAGGCAACCTAACATGTCGAATGTTATATTTTACAACATTCCTGGCGCGCCGGCCCCTACTTCTCGCAGGGAACACAATATTCGTCTATAACGTTACACATCCTAGCCTAAGGCAACCTAACATCTCGGATGTAATATTTTACTACATTCCTGGCGCGCCGGCCCCTACTTCTCGCTGGGAACACTATATTCGTCTATAACATTACACATCCTAGCCTAAGGCAACCTAACATCTCGGATGTAGTATTTTACTACATTCCTGGCACGTCGGCCACTACTTCTCGGTGGGAACATTATATAAGTCTATAACGCTATATATCCTAGCCTAAGGCAAAATATCATGTCGAATGTAATATTTTCAAACATTCCCGTCACTTCGGCACCTACTTCTCGGTGAGAACATTATATACGTCTATAACGTTATATATCCTAGCCTAAGGCAACCTAACATCTCGGATGTAATATTTTACTATATTCCTGGCGCGCCATCCCCTACTTCTCGCTGGGAACATTATATACGTCTAGAACGCTATATATCCTAGCTTAAGGCAACCTAACATGTCGAATGTTATATTTTACAACATTCCTGGCGCGCCGGCCCCTACTTCTCGCTGGGAACACTATATTCGTCTATAACGTTACACATCCTAGCCTAAGGCAACCTAACATCTCGGATGTAATATTTTACTATATTCCTGGCGCGCCGGCCCCTACTTCTCGTTGGGAGCATTATATACGTCTATAACTTTATATATCCTAGCCTAAGGCAATCCTAACATCTCGGATATAATATTTTACAACATTCCTGGCGCGTCGGCACCAACTTCTCGGTGGGAACATTATATACGTCTATAACGTTATATATCCTAGCCTAGGGCAAACCTAACATCTCGCATGTAATATTTTACAACATTCCTGGCGCGTCGGCATCTACTTCTCGGTGGGAACAGTATATAAGTCTATAACGTTATATATCCTAACCTAAGGCAACCTAACATCACGGATGTAATATTTTAATACATTCCTGGCTCGTCGGCACCTACTTCTCAGTGGCAACATTATATATGTCTATAACGCTATATATCCTAGCTTAAGGCAACCTAACATGTCGAGCGTAATATTTTACTACATTCCTGGCACGTCTGCCCCTACTTTTCGGTCGGAACATTATATACGTCTATAACGCCATATATCCTAACCTAAGGCAACCAAAAATGTCGAGCGTAATATTTTATAACATTCCTGACTCGTAGGACCCTACTTCTCGGTGGGAACATTATATACGTCTATAACGTTATATATCCTAACCTAAGAGAACCTAACATGTCGAATGTAATATTTTACAGCAATCCTGGCGCGTCGGCCCCTACTTCTCGGTGGTAACATTATATACGTCTATAACGTTATATATCCTAGCCTAAGGCAAACCTAACATCTCGGATGTAATATTTTACAACATTCCTGGCGCGTCGGCATCTACTTCTCGGTGGGAGCAGTATATAAGTCTATAACGTTATATATCCTAACCTAAGGCAACCTAACATCACGGATGTAATATTTTAATGCATTCCTGGCTCGTCGGCCCCTACTTCTCGCTGGGAACATTATATACGTCTAGAACGCTATATATCCTAGCTTAAGGCAACCTAACATGTCGAATGTTATATTTTACAACATTCCTGGC
The DNA here is from genome assembly GCA_963969225.1 of Xylocopa violacea. Lineage (NCBI taxonomy): Eukaryota > Metazoa > Arthropoda > Insecta > Hymenoptera > Apidae > Xylocopa > Xylocopa violacea. The sequence goes on along the minus strand of CAXAJV010000500.1, from coordinate 3,800,997 downwards.
GCGCCGGCCCCTACTTCTCGCAGGGAACACTATATTCGTCTATAACGTTACACATCCTAGCCTAAGGCAACCTAACATCTCGGATGTAGTATTTTACTACATTCCTGGCACGTCGGCCACTACTTCTCGGTGGGAACATTATATAAGTCTATAACGCTATATATCCTAGCCTAAGGCAAAATATCATGTCGAATGTAATATTTTCAAACATTCCCGTCACTTCGGCACCTACTTCTCGGTGAGAACATTATATACGTCTATAACGTCACATATCCTAGCCTAAGGCAACCTAACATCTCGGATGTAATATTTTACTATATTCCTGGCGCGCCATCCCCTACTTCTCGCTGGGAACATTATATACGTCTAGAACGCTATATATCCTAGCTTAAGGCAACCTAACATGTCGAATGTTATATTTTACAACATTCCTGGCGCGCCGGCCCCTACTTCTCGCTGGGAACACTATATTCGTCTATAACGTTACACATCCTAGCCTAAGGCAACCTAACATCTCGGATGTAATATTTTACTATATTCCTGGCGCGCCGGCCCCTACTTCTCGTTGGGAGCATTATATACGTCTATAACTTTATATATCCTAGCCTAAGGCAATCCTAACATCTCGGATATAATATTTTACAACATTCCTGGCGCGTCGGCACCAACTTCTCGGTGGGAACATTATATACGTCTATAACGTTATATATCCTAGCCTAAGGCAAACCTAACATCTCGGATGTAATATTTTACAACATTCCTGGCGCGTCGGCATCTACTTCTCGGTGGGAACAGTATATAAGTCTATAACGTTATATATCCTAACCTAAGGCAACCTAACATCACGGATGTAATATTTTAATACATTCCTGGCTCGTCGGCACCTACTTCTCAGTGGCAACATTATATATGTCTATAACGCTATATATCCTAGCTTAAGGCAACCTAACATGTCGAGCGTAATATTTTACTACATTCCTGGCACGTCTGCCCCTACTTTTCGGTCGGAACATTATATACGTCTATAACGCCATATATCCTAACCTAAGGCAACCAAAAATGTCGAGCGTAATATTTTATAACATTCCTGACTCGTAGGACCCTACTTCTCGGTGGGAACATTATATACGTCTATAACGTTATATATCCTAACCTAAGAGAACCTAACATGTCGAATGTAATATTTTACAGCAATCCTGGCGCGTCGGCCCCTACTTCTCGGTGGCAACATTATATATGTCTATAACGCTATATATCCCAGCCTAAGGCAACCTAACACCTCGGATGTAATGTTTTACAACATTCCTGGCGTGTCGGCCCCTATTTCTCGGTGGGAACATTATATACGTCTATAACGTGATATATCCTAGCCTAAGGCAATCCTAACATCTCGGAAGTAATATTTTACAACATTCCTGGCGCGTCGGCATCTACTTCTCGGTGGAAACATTATATACGTTTAAGACGCTATATATCCTAGCTTAAGGCAACCTAACATGTCGAGCGTAATATTTTACTACATTCCTGGCACGTCTGCCCCTACTTTTCGGTGGGAACATTATGTACGTCTATAACGCCATATATACTAACCTAAGGCAACCAAAAATGTCGAGCGTAATATTTTATAACATTCCTGGCTCGTAGGATCCTACTTTTCGGTGGGAACATTATATACGTCTATAACGCCATATATCCTAACCTAAGGCAACCAAAAATGTCGAGCGTAATATTTTATAACATTCCTGGCTCGTAGGACCCTACTTCTCGGTGGGAACATTATATACGTCTATAACGTTATATATCCTAACCTAAGAGAACCTAACATGTCGAATGTAATATTTTACAGCAATCCTGGCGCGTCGGCCCCTACTTCTCGCTGGGAACATTATATACGTCTAAAACACTATATATCCTAGCTTAAGGCAACCTAACATGTCGAATGTAATATTTTACAACATTCCTGGCGCGTCGGCACCTACTTCTCGGTGGGAACAGTATATACGTCTATAACGTTATATATCCTAGCCTAAGGCGACCTAACATGTCGAATTTAATATTTTGCAACATTCCTGGCGTGTCGTCGCCTACTTCTCGATGGGGACATTATATACGTCTATAAAGTTATATATCCTAACGTAAGACAGCATAACATCTCGGATGTAAGATTTTACTACATTCCTAGCGGGTCGGCCCCTACTTCTCGGTGGGAACATTATATACGTCTATAACGCTACATATCCTAGCCTAAGGCAACCTAACATGTCGAATGTAATATTTTACAACATTCCTGGCGCGTCGGCGCCTACTTCTCGGTGGGAACATAATATACGTCTATAACGCTATATATCCTAACTTCAGCTAACTTAACACCTCGGATGTAATATTTTACAACATTCCTGGCGCGACGGCGCCTACATCTCGGTGGGGACTTTATATACCTCTATAAAGCTATATATCCTAGCCTAAGGCAACCTAACATGTTGAATGTAATATTTTACTACATTCCTAGCGGTTCGACCCCTACTTCTCGGTGGGAAAATTATATACGTCTATAACGCTATATATCCTAGCCTAAGGCAACCTAACATGTCGATTGTAATATTTTACAACATTCCTGGCGCGTCGGCGCCTCCATTCGGTGGGGACTTTATATACGTCTATAACCTTATATATCCTAACCTAAAGCAACCTAACATGTTGAACGTAATAATTTACAACATTCCTGGCTCGCTGACCCCCACTTCTCTGTCGTAACATGACATACGTCTATAACGTTAAATATCCTAACTTAAGGCAACAAAACACCTCGGATGTAATGTTTTACAACATTCCTGGCGTGTAGGAGCCTACATCTCGGTTGGAATATTATATACGTCTATAACGCTACATATCCTAGCCTAAGGCAACCTAACACGTCGAACGTAATATTTTACAATATTCCTGGCGCGTAGGCGCCTACATCTCGGTGGGGACTTTATATACGTCTATAACATTATATATCTTAACCTAAGGGAACCTAACATCTTGGGTGTAATATTTCACAGCATTCCTGGCGTGTCGGTCCTTACTACTCGGTAGGAACGTTATATACGTCTATAACGTAATATAACCTAGCCTAACCCATCTAACCCCTCGCTGGTAATGTTTTACAGAATCCCGGGCGTGTCGGCCCGTACCTCTCCGTGGGAACATTATATACGGCTATAACGTTATATATACTAACCTAAGGCAACCTCACATCTCGGATGTAGTATTTTACAACATTCCTGGCGTGTGGGCCCCTACTTCTCGGTGGGAACATTATATACGTCTATAACGTAATATAACCTAACCTAACCCATCTCGACCCTCGCTGGTAATGTTTCACAGAATCCCGTACGTGCCGTCCCGTACGTCTCGGTATGGACATTATATACGGTTATAACGTTATATTTCCTATCCTAAGGCAACCTAACATCTCCTATGTAGTATTTTCCAACATTCCTGGCGGGTCGCCCCTACTTCTCGGTGGGCACATTATATACGACCATAACGTAATATAACCTAACCTGACCCATCTAGACCCTCGCTGGTAGTGTTTTACAGAATCCCGTTCGTGTCATGCCCGACGTCTCGTTGCGGATATTATATACGTCTATAACGTTATATTTCCTGTCCGAAGGCAACCTAACCTCTCGAGTGTAGTATTTTCGAACACTTCTGGCGGGTCGGCCCCTACTTCTCGGTGGGAACATTATATACTTTTATAACGTAATATAATATAACATAACCCAGCTAGACTCTCGCTGGTAATGTTTCACAGAATCCCGTCCGTGTCGTCCCGTATGTCTCGGTGCGGACATTATATACGTCTATAACGTTATATTTCCTATCCTAATGCAACCTAACAGCTCTAATGTAGTATTTTCCAACATTTCTGGCGGGTGGGCCCCTACTTCTCGGTGGGAACATTATATACGTCTATAACGTAATATAACCTAACCTAACCCAGCTAGACCCTCGCTGGTAATGTCTCACAGAAGCCCGTTCGTGCCATCCCGTACGTCTCGACGCGGATATTATATACGTCTACTACGTTATATATCCTAACCTAGGGCAAACTAACATCTCGGATGTAGTATTTTCCAACATTCCTGGCGGGTCGGCCCCTACTTCTCGGTGGGCACATTATATCCGTCTATATCGTAATATAACCTAACCTAACACATCACGACCCTCGCTGGTAATGTTTTACAGAATTTCGTTCGTGTCGTCCTGTACATCTAGGTGGGGACATTATACACGTCTATAATGTTATATATCCTAACCTAAGGCATCCTAACATCTCGGATGTAGTATTTTCCAACATTCCTGGCGGGTCGGCCCCATCTTCTCGGTGGGAACATTATATACGTCTATAACGTAATAGATCCCAACCTAACCCATCTCGACCCTCGCTGGTAATGTTTTGCAGAATCCCGTTCGTGTCGTCCCGTACGTCTCGATGCGGACATTACATACGTCTATAACGTTATATTTCCTATCCTAAGGCAACCTAACATCTCGAATGTAGTATTGTCCAACATTTCTGGCGGGTCGGTCCCTACTTCTCGGTGGGAACATTATATACGTCTATAACGTAATATAACCTAACCTAACCCAGCTAGACCCTCGCTGGTAATGTTTTACAGAATCCCGGGCGTGTCGGCCCGTACTTCTCGGTGGGGACATTATGTACGTCTATAACGTTATATATTCTAACCTAAGACATCCTAACATCTCGGATGTAGTATTTTCCAACATTCATGGCCGCTCGGCCGCTACTTCTCGGTGGGAACATTATATACGTCTATAACGTAATAGATCCTAACCTAACCCATCTATACCCTCGCCGGTAATGTTTTACATAATCCCGTTCGTGTCGTCCCGTACGTCTCGGTGCGGACATTATATACGTCTATAACGTTATATTTCCTATCCTAAGGCAACCTAACATCTCGAATGTAGTATTTTCCAACATTTCTGGCGGGTCGGCCCCTACTTCTCGGTGGGAACATTATATACGTCTATAACGTAATAGATCCTAACCTAACCCATCTAGACCCTCGCTGGTAATGTTTCACAGAATCCCGGGCGTGTCGTGAACTACGTCTCGGTGCGGATATTATATACGTCTATAACGTTATATTTCCTGTCCGAAGGCAACCTAACCTCTCGAATGTAGTATTTTCCAACATTTCTGGCGGGTCGGCCCCTTCTTCTCGGTGGGAACATTATATACGTCTATATCGTAATATAACCTAACCTAACCCATCACGACCCTCGCTTGTAATGTTTCACAGAATCCCGTTTGTGTCTACCCGTACGTCTCGGTGCGGACATTGTATACGTCTATAACGTTATATATTCTAACCTAAGACATCCTAACATCTCGGATGTAGTATTTTCCAACATTCATGGCGGGTCGGCCGCTACTTCTCGGTGGGCACATTATATACTTTTATAACGTAATGTAACCTAACCTAACCCAGCTAGACACTCGCTGGTAATGTTTCACAGAATCCCGTTCGTGTCGTCCCGTACATCTCGACGCGGATATTATATACGTTTACTACGTTATATATCCTAACCTAAGGCAACTTAACATCTCGGATGTAGTATTTTCCAACATTCCTGGCGGGTTGGCCCCTACTGCTCGGTGGGAACATTATAAACGTCTATAACGTAATAGAACCTATCCTAACCCATCTAGACCCTCGCTGGTAATGTTTTACAGAATCCCGTTCATGTCTACCCGTACGTCTCGGTGCGGACATTATATACGTCTATAACGTTATATATTCTAACCTAAGACATCCTAACACCTCGGATGTAGTATTTTCCAACATTCATGGCGGGTCGGCCGCTACTTCTCGGTGGGAACATTATATACGTCTATAACGTAATAGAACCTAACCTAACCCATCTAGACCCTCGCTGGTAATTTCTACAGAATCCCGTTCGTGTCGTGCCCTACGTCTCGGTGCGGATATTATATACGTCTATAACGTTATATTTCCTGTCCGAAGGCAACCTAACCTCTCGAATGTAGTATTTTCCAACATTTCTGGCGGGTCGGCCCCTACTTCTCGGTGGGAACATTATATACTTCTATAACGTAATGTAACCTAACCTAACCCAGCTAGACCCTCGCTGGTAATGTTTCACAGAATCCCGTTCGTGTCGTCCCGTACATCTCGACGCGGATATTATATACGTCTACTACGTTATATATCCTAACCTAAGGCAACTTAACATCTCGGATGTAGTATTTTCCAACATTCCTCGCGTGTCGGCCCCTACTTCTCGGTGGGGACATTATATACGACCATAACGTAATATAACCTAACCTGACCCATCTAGACCCTCGCTGGTAATGTTTTACAGTATCCCGTTCGTGTCTACCCGTACGTCTCGATGCGGACATTATATACGTCTATAACGTTATATTTCCTATCCTAAGGCAACTTAACATCTCGAATGTAGTATTTTCCAACATTTCTGGCGGGTCGGAACCTACTTCTCGGTGGGAACATTATATACCTCTATAACGTAATAGAACCTATGCTAACCCATCTAGACCCTCGCTGGTAATGTTTTACAGAATCCCGTTCGTGTCTACCCGTACGTCTCGGTGCGGACATTATATACGTCTATAACGTTATATATTCTAACCTAAGACATCCTAACATCTCGGATGTAGTATTTTCCAACATTTATGGCGGTTCGGCCCCTACTTCTCGGTGGGGACATTATAAACATCTATAACGTAATATAACCTAACCTAACCCAGCTAGACCCTCGCTGGTAATGTTTTGCAGAATCCCGTTCCTGTCGTCCCGTACGTCTCGGTGCGGACATTACATACGTCTATAACGTTATATTTCCTATCCTAAGGCAACCTAACATCTCGAATGTAGTATTTTCCAACATTTCTGGCGGGTCGGCCCCTACTTCTCGGTGGGAACATTATATACGTCTATATCGTAATATAACATAACCTAACCCATCTTGCCCCTCGGTGGTAATGTTTTACAGAATCCCGGGCGTGTCGGCCCGTACTTCTCGGTGGGGACATTATGTACGTCTACTACGTTATATATCCTAACCTAAGGCAACTTAACATCTCGGATGTAGTATTTTCCAACATTCCTGGCGGGTCGCCCCTACTTCTCGGTGGGCACATTATATCGGACCATAACGTAATATAACTTAACCTGACCCATCTAGACCCTCGCTGGTAGTGTTTTACAGAATCCCGTTCGTGTCGTCCCGTACGTCTGGGTGCGGACATTACATACGTCTATAACGTTATATTTCCTATCCTAAGGCAACTTAACATCTCGAATGTAGTATTTTCCAACATTCCTCGCGTGTCGGCCCCTACTTCTCGGTGGGGACATTATATACGACCATAACGTAATATAACCTAACCTGACCCATCTAGACCCTCGCTGGTAATGTTTTACAGTATCCCGTTCGTGTCTACCCGTACGTCTCGATGCGGACATTATATACGTCTATAACGTTATATTTCCTATCCTAAGGCAACTTAACATCTCGAATGTAGTATTTTCCAACATTTCTGGCGGGTCGGAACCTACTTCTCGGTGGGAACATTATATACGTCTATAACGTAATAGAACCTATGCTAACCCATCTAGACCCTCGCTGGTAATGTTTTACAGAATCCCGTTCGTGTCTACCCGTACGTCTCGGTGCGGACATTATATACGTCTATAACGTTATATATTCTAACCTAAGACATCCTAACATCTCGGATGTAGTATTTTCCAACATTTATGGCGGTTCGGCCCCTACTTCTCGGTGGGGACATTATAAACATCTATAACGTAATATAACCTAACCTAACCCAGCTAGACCCTCGCTGGTAATGTTTTGCAGAATCCCGTTCCTGTCGTCCCGTACGTCTCGGTGCGGACATTACATACGTCTATAACGTTATATTTCCTATCCTAAGGCAACCTAACATCTCGAATGTAGTATTTTCCAACATTTCTGGCGGGTCGGCCCCTACTTCTCGGTGGGAACATTATATACGTCTATATCGTAATATAACATAACCTAACCCATCTTGCCCCTCGGTGGTAATGTTTTACAGAATCCCGGGCGTGTCGGCCCGTACTTCTCGGTGGGGACATTATGTACGTCTACTACGTTATATATCCTAACCTAAGGCAACTTAACATCTCGGATGTAGTATTTTCCAACATTCCTGGCGGGTCGCCCCTACTTCTCGGTGGGCACATTATATCGGACCATAACGTAATATAACTTAACCTGACCCATCTAGACCCTCGCTGGTAGTGTTTTACAGAATCCCGTTCGTGTCGTCCCGTACGTCTGGGTGCGGACATTACATACGTCTATAACGTTATATTTCCTATCCTAAGGCAACTTAACATCTCGAATGTAGTATTTTCCAACATTCCACGCGTGTCGGCCCCTACTTCTCGGTGGGGACATTATATACGACCATAACGTAATATAACCTAACCTGACCCATCTAGACCCTCGCTGGTAATGTTTTACAGTATCCCGTTCGTGTCTACCCGTACGTCTCGATGCGGACATTATATACGTCTATAACGTTATATTTCCTATCCTAAGGCAACTTAACATCTCGAATGTAGTATTTTCCAACATTTCTGGCGGGTCGGAACCTACTTCTCGGTGGGAACATTATATACGTCTATAACGTAATAGAACCTATGCTAACCCATCTAGACCCTCGCTGGTAATGTTTTACAGAATCCCGTTCGTGTCTACCCGTACGTCTCGGTGCGGACATTATATACGTCTATAACGTTATATATTCTAACCTAAGACATCCTAACATCTCGGATGTAGTATTTTCCAACATTTATGGCGGTTCGGCCCCTACTTCTCGGTGGGGACATTATAAACATCTATAACGTAATATAACCTAACCTAACCCAGCTAGACCCTCGCTGGTAATGTTTTGCAGAATCCCGTTCCTGTCGTCCCGTACGTCTCGGTGCGGACATTACATACGTCTATAACGTTATATTTCCTATCCTAAGGCAACCTAACATCTCGAATGTAGTATTTTCCAACATTTCTGGCGGGTCGGCCCCTACTTCTCGGTGGGAACATTATATACGTCTATATCGTAATATAACATAACCTAACCCATCTTGCCCCTCGGTGGTAATGTTTTACAGAATCCCGGGCGTGTCGGCCCGTACTTCTCGGTGGGGACATTATGTACGTCTACTACGTTATATATCCTAACCTAAGGCAACTTAACATCTCGGATGTAGTATTTTCCAACATTCCTGGCGGGTGGCCCCTACTTCTCGGTGGGCACATTATATCGGACCATAACGTAATATAACTTAACCTGACCCATCTAGACCCTCGCTGGTAGTGTTTTACAGAATCCCGTTCGTGTCGTCCCGTACGTCTGGGTGCGGACATTACATACGTCTATAACGTTATATTTCCTATCCTAAGGCAACTTAACATCTCGAATGTAGTATTTTCCAACATTTCTGGCGGGTCGGCCCCTACTTCTCGGTGGGAACAATATATACGTCTATAACGTAATATAACCTAACCTAACCCAGCTAGACACTCGCTGGTAATGTTTCACAGAATCCCGGGCGTGTCGTGAACTACGTCTCGGCGCGGATATTATATACGTCTATAACGTTATATTTCCTGTCCGAAGGCAACCTAACCTCTCGAATGTAGTATTTTCCAACATTTCTGGCGGGTCGGCCCCTTCTTCTCGGTGGGAACATTATATACGTCTATAACGCAGTATAACCTAACCTATCCCAGCTAGACCCTCGCTTGTAATGTTTCACAGAATCCCGTTTGTGTCTACCCGTACGTCTCGGTGCGGACATTTTATACGTCTATAACGTTATATATTCTAACCTAAGACATCCTAACATCTCGGATGTAGTATTTTCCAACATTCATGGCGGGTCGGCCGCTACTTCTCGGTGGGCACATTATATACGATCATAACGTAATATAACCTAACCTGACCCATCTGGACCCTCGCTGGTAGTGTTTTACAGAATCCCGTTCGTGTCTACCCGTACGTCTCGGCGCGGACATTATATACATCTATAACGTTATATTTCCTATCCTAAGGCAACTTAACATCCCGAATGTAGTATTTTCCAACATTTCTGGGGGGTCGACCCCTACTTCTCGGTGGGAACATTATATACGTCTATAACGTAATATAACCTAACCTAACCCAGCTAGACCCTCGCTGGTAATGTTTTACCGAATCCCGTTCTTGTCGTGCCCTACGTCTCGGTACGGATATTATATACGTCTATAACGTTATATTTTCTGTCCGAAGGCAACCTAACCTCTCGAATGTAGTATTTTCCCACATTTCTGGCGGGTCGGCCCCTACTTCTCGGTGGGCACATTTTATACGTCTATAACGTAATATAACCTAACCTGACCCATCTAGACACTCGCTGGTAATGTTTCACAGAATCCCGTTCGTGTCGTCCCGTACATTTCGGCGCGGACATTATATACGTCTATAACGCTGTATATCCTATCCTAAGGCAACGTAACGTCTCGGATGTAGTATTTCCCAACATTTCTGGCGGGTCGGCCCCTACTTCTCGGTGGGAACATTATATACTTTTATAACGTAATGTAACCTAACCTAACCCAGCTAGACCCTCGCTGGTAATGTTTCACAGAATCCCGTTCGTGTCGTCCCGTACATCTCGACGCGGATATTATATACGTCTACTACGTTATATATCCTAACCTAAGGCAACTTAACATCTCGGATGTAGTATTTTCCAACATTCCTGGCGGGTTGGCACCTACTGCTCGGTGGGAACATTATAAACGTCCATAACGTAATAGAACCTATCCTAACCCATCTAGACCCTCGCTGGTAATGTTTTACGGCATCCCGTTCGTGTCTACCCGTACGTCTCGGTGCGGACATTATATACGTCTATAACGTTATATATTCTAACCTAAGACATCCTAACACCTCGGATGTAGTATTTTCCAACATTCATGGCGGGTCGGCCGCTACTTCTCGGTGGGAACATTATATACGTCTATAACGTAATAGAACCTAACCTAACCCATCTAGACCCTCGCTGGTAATTTTTACAGAATCCCGTTCGTGTCGTGCCCTACGTCTCGGTGCGGATATTATATACGTCTATAACGTTATATTTCCTGTCCGAAGGCAACCTAACCTCTCGAATGTAGTATTTTCCAACATTTCTGGCGGGTCGGCCCCTACTTCTCGGTGGGAACATTATATATGTCTATAACGTAATATAACCTAACCTAACCCAGCTAGACCCTCGCTGGTAATGTTTCAGAGAATCCCGTTCGTGTCGTCCCGTACATCACGGCGCGGACATTATATACTTCTATAACGTTATATATCCTATCCTAAGGCAACCGAACATCTCGGATGCATTATTTTCCAACATTCCTGGCGGGTCGGACCCTACTTCTCGGTGGGAACATTATATACGCCTATAACGTAATATATCCTAACCTAACCCCTCTAGAGCCTCGCTGGTAATGTTTCACAGAATCCCGTTCGTGTCGTCCCGTTCATCTCGGCGCGGACATTATATACGTCTATAACGTTATATATCCTATCCGCAGGCAACCTAACATCTCGGATGTAGTATTTTCCAACATTTCTGGCGGTACGGCTCCTACTGCTCGGTGGGAACATTAGATACGTCTATATCGTAATATAACCTAACCTAACCCATCACGACCCTCGCTGGTAATGTTTTACAGAATTCCGTTCGTGTGGTCCCGTACGTCTCGGTGCGGACATTATATACGTCTATAATGTGATATATCCTTTCCTAAGCCAACCCAACATTTCGAATGTAGTATTTTCCAACATTCCTGGCGGGTCGGACCCTACTTCTCGGTGGGAACATTATATACGCCTATAACGTAATATATCCTAACCTAACCCCTCTAGAGCCTCGCTGGTAATGTTTCACAGAATCCCGTTCGTGTCGTCCCGTTCATCTCGGCGCGGACATTATATACGTCTATAACGTTATATATCCTATCCGCAGGCAACCTAACATCTCGGATGTAGTATTTTCCAACATTTCTGGCGGTACGGCTCCTACTGCTCGGTGGGAACATTAGATACGTCTATATCGTAATATAACCTAACCTAACCCATCACGACCCTCGCTGGTAATGTTTTACAGAATTCCGTTCGTGTGGTCCCGTACGTCTCGGTGCGGACATTATATACGTCTATAATGTGATATATCCTTTCCTAAGCCAACTCAACATTTCGAATGTAGTATTTTACAACATTCCAGGCGGGACGGCCCCTACTGCTCGGTGGTAACATTAGATACGTCTATATCGTAATATAACCTAACCTAACCCATCACGACCCTCGCTGGTAATGTTTTACAGAATCCCGTTCGTGTGGTCCCGTACGTCTCGGTGCGGACATTATATACGTCTATAACGTGATATAACCTTTCCTAAGCCAACCCAACATTTCGAATGTAGTATTTTACAACATTCCAGGCGGGACGGCCCCTACTTCTCGGTGGGAACATTATATACTTATATAACGTAATGTAACCTAACCTAACCCAGCTAGACCCTCGCTGGTAATGTTTCACAGAATCCCGTTCGTGTCGTCCCGTACATCTCGACGCGGATATTATATACGTCTACTACGTTATATATCCTAACCTAAGGCAACTTAACATCTCGGATGTAGTATTTTCCAACATTCCTGGCGTGTCGGCCCCTACTTCTCGGTGGGGACATTATATACGACCATAACGTAATATAACCTAACCTGACCCATCTAGACCCTCGCTGGTAATGTTTTACAGTATCCCGTTCGTGTCTACCCGTACGTCTCGATGCGGACATTATATACGTCTATAACGTTATATTTCCTATCCTAAGGCAACTTAACATCTCGAATGTAGTATTTTCCAACATTTCTGGCGGGTCGGAACCTACTTCTCGGTGGGAACATTATATACCTCTATAACGTAATAGAACCTATGCTAACCCATCTAGACCCTCGCTGGTAATGTTTTACAGAATCCCGTTCGTGTCTATCCGTACGTCTCGGTGCGGACATTATATACGTCTATAACGTTATATATTCTAACCTAAGACATCCTAACATCTCGGATGTAGTATTTTCCAACATTCATGGCGGTTCGGCCCCTACTTCTCGGTGGGGACATTATAAACATCTATAACGTAATATAACCTAACCTAACCCAGCTAGACCCTCGCTGGTAATGTTTCACAGAGTCCCGTTCGTGTCGTCCCGTACATCTCGGCGCGGTCATTATACGCGTTTATAATGTTATATATCCTAACCTAAGGCATCCTAACATCTCGTATGTAGTATTTTCCAACATTCCTGGCGGGTCGGCCCCAACTTCTCGGTGGGAACATTATATACGTCTATAACGTAATAGATCCTAACCTAACCCATCTCGACCCTCGCTGGTAATGTTTTGCAGAATCCCGTTCGTGTCGTCCCGTACGTCTCGGTGCGGACATTACATACGTCTATAACGTTATATTTCCTATCCTAAGGCAACCTAACATCTCGAATGTAGTATTTTCCAACATTTCTGGCGGGTCGGCCCCTACTTCTCGGTGGGAACATTATATACGTCTATAATGTAATATAACCTAACCTAACCCATCTTGCCCCTCGGTGGTAATGTTTTACAGAATCCCGGGCGTGTCGGCCCGTACTTCTCGGTGCGAACATTATATACGTCTATAACGTAATAGATCCTAACCTAACCCATCTCGACCCTCGCTGGTAATGTTTTGCAGAATCCCGTTCGTGTCGTTCCGTACGTCTCGGTGCGGACATTACATACGTCTATAACGTTATATTTCCTATCCTAAGGCAACCTAACATCTCGAATGTAGTATTTTCCAACATTTCTGGCGGGTCGGCCCCTACTTCTCGGTGGGAACATTATATACGTCTATAATGTAATATAACCTAACCTAACCCATCTTGCCCCTCGGTGGTAATGTTTTACAGAATCCCGGGCGTGTCGGCCCGTACTTCTCGGTGGGGACATTATGTACGTCTACTACGTTATATATCCTAACCTAAGGCAACTTAACATCTCGGAAGTAGTATTTTCCAACATTTCTGGCGGGTCGCCCCTACTTCTCGATGGGCACATTATATACGACCATAACGTAATATAACCTAACCTGACCCATCTAGACCCTCGCTGGCAGTGTTTTACAGAATCCCGTTCGTGTCTACCCGTACGTTTCGATGCGGAAATTATATACGTCTATAACGTTATATTTCCTATTCTAAGGCAACCTAACATCTCGAATGTAGTACTTTAACCATTCCAGGCGGGTCGGCCCCTACATCTCGGTGGGAACATTATATACGTCTATAACGTAATAGATCCTAACCTAACCCATCTAGACCCTCCCTGGTAATGTTTTACAGAGTCCCGTTCGTGTGGTCCCGTACGTCTCGGTGCGGACATTATATACGTCTATAACGTGATATTTCCTTTCCTAAGCCAACCCAACATTTCGAATGTAGTATTTTACAACATTCCAGGCGGGACGGCCCCTACTTCTCGGTGGGAACATTATATACTTCTATAACGTAATGTAACCTAACCTAACCCAGCTAGAACCCCGCTGGTAATGTTTCACAGAATCCCGTTCGTGTCGTCCCGTACATCTCGACGCGGATATTATATACCTCTACTACGTTATATATCCTAACCTAAGGCAACTTAACGTTTCGTATGTAGTATTTTCCATCATTCCTGGCGGGTCGGCCCCTACTTCTCGGTCGGCACATTATATACGACCATAACGTAATATAACTTAACCTGACCCATCTAGACCCTCGCTGGTAGTGTTTTACAGAATCCCGTTCGTGTCGTCCCGTACGTCTGGGTGCGGACATTACATACGTCTATAACGTTATATTTCCTATCCTAAGGCAACTTAACATCTCGAATGTAGTATTTTCCAACATTTCTGGCGGGTCGGCCCCTACTTCTCGGTGGGAACAATATATACATCTATAACGTAATATAACCTAACCTAACCCAGCTAGACACTCGCTGGTAATGTTTCACAGAATCCCGGGCGTGTCGTGAACTACGTCTCGGCGCGGATATTATATACGTCTATAACGTTATATTTCCTGTCCGAAGGCAACCTAACCTCTCGAATGTAGTATTTTCCAACATTTCTGGCGGGTCGGCCCCTACTTCTCGGTGGGCACATTTTATACGTCTATAACGTAATATAACCTAACCTGACCCATCTAGACCCTCGCTGGTAATGTTTCACAGAATCCCGTTCGTGTCGTCCCGTACATTTCGGCGCGGACATTATATACGTCTATAACGCTGTATATCCTATCCTAAGGCCACGTAACGTCTCGGATGTAGTATTTCCCAACATTTCTGGCGGGTCGGCCCCTACTTCTCGGTGGGAACATTATATACTTTTATAACGTAATGTAACCTAACCTAACCCAGCTAGACCCTCGCTGGTAATGTTTCACAGAATCCCGTTCGTGTCGTCCCGTACATCTCGACGCGGATATTACATACGTCTACTACGTTATATATCCTATCCGCAGGCAACCTAACATCTCGGATGTAGTATTTTCCAACATTTCTGGCGGTACGGCTCCTACTGCTCGGTGGGAACATTAGATACGTCTATATCGTAATATAACCTAACCTAACCCATCACGACCCTCGCTGGTAATGTTTTACAGAATTCCGTTCGTGTGGTCCCGTACGTCTCGGTGCGGACATTATATACGTCTATAATGTGATATATCCTTTCCTAAGCCATCCCAACATTTCGAATGTAGTATTTTACAACATTCCAGGCGGGACGGCCCCTACTGCTCGGTGGGAACATTAGATACGTCTATATCGTAATATAACCTAACCTAACCCATCACGACCCTCGCTGGTAATGTTTTACAGAATCCCGTTCGTGTGGTCCCGTACGTCTCGGTGCGGACATTATATACGTCTATAACGTGATATATCCTTTCCTAAGCCAACCCAACATTTCGAATGTAGTATTTTACAACATTCCAGGCGGGACGGCCCCTACTTCTCGGTGGGAACATTATATACTTCTATAACGTAATGTAACCTAACCTAACCCAGCTAGACCCTCGCTGGTAATGTTTCACAGAATCCCGTTCGTGTCGTCCCGTACATCTCGACGCGGATATTATATACGTCTACTACGTTATATATCCTAACCTAAGGCAACTTAACATCTCGGATGTAGTATTTTCCAACATTCCTGGCGTGTCGGCCCCTACTTCTCGGTGGGGACATTATATACGACCATAACGTAATATAACCTAACCTGACCCATCTAGACCCTCGCTGGTAATGTTTTACAGTATCCCGTTCGTGTCTACCCGTACGTCTCGATGCGGACATTATATACGTCTATAACGTTATATTTCCTATCCTAAGGCAACTTAACATCTCGAATGTAGTATTTTCCAACATTTCTGGCGGGTGGGAACCTACTTCTCGGTGGGAACATTATATACCTCTATAACGTAATAGAACCTATGCTAACCCATCTAGACCCTCGCTGGTAATGTTTTACAGAATCCCGTTCGTGTCTGTCCGTACGTCTCGGTGCGGACATTATATACGTCTATAACGTTATATATTCTAACCTAAGACATCCTAACATCTCGGATGTAGTATTTTCCAACATTCATGGCGGTTCGGCCCCTACTTCTCGGTGGGGACATTATAAACATCTATAACGTAATATAACCTAACCTAACCCAGCTAGACCCTCGCTGGTAATGTTTCACAGAATCCCGTTCGTGTCGTCCCGTACATCTCGACGCGGATATTATATACGTCTACTACGTTATATATCCTAACCTAAGGCAACTTAACATCTCGGATGTAGTATTTTCCGACATTCCTGGCGTGTCGGCCCCTACTTCTCGGTGGGGACATTATATACGACCATAACGTAATATAACCTAACCTGACCCATCTAGACCCTCGCTGGTAATGTTTTACAGTATCCCGTTCGTGTCTACCCGTACGTCTCGATGCGGACATTATATACGTCTATAACGTTATATTTCCTATCCTAAGGCAACTTAACATCTCGAATGTAGTATTTTCCAACATTTCTGGCGGGTGGGAACCTACTTCTCGGTGGGAACATTATATACCTCTATAACGTAATAGAACCTATGCTAACCCATCTAGACCCTCGCTGGTAATGTTTTACAGAATCCCGTTCGTGTCTGTCCGTACGTCTCGGTGCGGACATTATATACGTCTATAACGTTATATATTCTAACCTAAGACATCCTAACATCTCGGATGTAGTATTTTCCAACATTCATGGCGGTTCGGCCCCTACTACTCGGTGGGGACATTATAAACATCTATAACGTAATATAACCTAACCTAACCCAGCTAGACCCTCGCTGGTAATGTTTCACAGAGTCCCGTTCGTGTCGTCCCGTACATCTCGGCGCGGTCATTATACACGTTTATAATGTTATATATCCTAACCTAAGGCATCCTAACATCTCGTATGTAGTAATTTCCAACATTCCTGGCGGGTCGGCCCCAACTTCTCGGTGGGAACATTATATACGTCTATAACGTAATAGATCCTAACCTAACCCATCTCGACCCTCGCTGGTAATGTTTTGCAGAATCCCGTTCGTGTCGTCCCGTACGTCTCGGTGCGGACATTACATACGTCTATAACGTTATATTTCCTACCCTAAGGCAACCTAACATCTCGAATGTAGTATTTTCCAACATTTCTGGCGGGTCGGCCCCTACTTCTCGGTGGGAACATTATATACGTCTATAATGTAATATAACCTAACCTAACCCAGGTAGACCCTCGCTGGTAATGTTTTACAGAATCCCGTTCGTGTCGTCCCGTACATCCGGGCGCGGACATTATATACTTCTATAACGTTATATATCCTACTCTAAGGCAACCTAACATCTGGGATGTATTATTTTCCAACATTCCTGGCGGGTCGGCCCCTACTTCTCGGTGGGAACATTATATACGTCTATAACGTAATAGATCCTAACCTAACCCATCTAGAGCCTCGCCGGTAATGTTTTACAGAATCCCGTTCGTGTCGTCGCGTACGTCTCGGTGCGGACATTATATACGTATATAACGTGATATTTCCTTTCCTAATCCAACCCAACATTTCGAATGTAGTATTTTACAACATTCCAGGCGGGACGGTCCATACTTCTCGGTGGGAACATTATATACGTCTATATCGTAATATAACATAACCTAACCCATCTTGCCCCTCGGTGGTAATGTTTTACAGAATCCCGGGCGTGTCGGCCCGTACTTCTCGGTGGGGACATTATGTACGTCTACTACGTTATATATCCTAACCTAAGGCAACTTAACATCTCGGATGTAGTATTTTCCAACATTCCTGGCGGGTCGCCCCTACTTCTCGGTGGGCACATTATATACGACCATAACGTAATATAACCTAACCTGACCCATCTAGACCCTCGCTGGTAGTGTTTTACAGAATCCCGTTCCTGTCTACCCGTACGTCTCGGTGCGGAAATTATATACATCTATAACGTTATATTTCCTATCCTAAGGCAACTTAACATCTCGAATGTAGTACTTTCGAACATTTCTGGCGGGTCGGCTCCTACTTCTCGGTGGGAACATTATATACTTTTATAACGTAATGTAACCTAACCTAACCCAGCTGCACCCTCGCTGGTAATGTTTCACAGAATCCCGGTCGTGCCGTCCCGTACGTCTCGGTGTGGACATTATATACGTTTATAACGTTATATATCCTAACCTAAGGCAACCTAACATCTCGGATGAAGTATTGTCCAACATTCTTGGCGGGTTGGCCCCTACTCCTCGGTGGGAACATTATAAACGTCTATAACGTTATAGAGCCTAATCTAACCCATCTAGACCCTCGCTGGTAATGTTTCACAGAGTCCCGTTCGTGTCGTCCCGTACATCTCGACGCGGATATTATATACGTCTACTACGTTATATATCCTAACCTAACGCAACTTAACATCTCGGATGTAGTATTTTCCAACATTCCTGGCGTGTCGGCACCTACTTCTCGGTGGGGACATTATATACGACCATAACGTAATATAACCTAACCTGACCCATCTAGACCCTCGCTGGTAGTGTTTTACAGAATCCCGTTCGTGTCTACCCGTACGTCTCGGTGCGGACATTATATACATCTATAACGTTATATATCCTATCCTAAGGCAACCTAACATCTCGGATGTAGTATTTTCCAACATTCCTGGCGGGTCGGCCCCTACTTCTCGGTGGGCACATTATATCCGTCTATATCGTAATATAACCTAACCTAACACATCACGACCCTCACTGGTAATGTTTTACAGAATTTCGTTCGTGTCGTCCTGTACATCTAGGTGGGCACATTATGTACGTCTATAACGTTATATTTCCTAACCTAAGGCAACTTAACATCTCGAATGTAGTATTTTCCAACATTTCTGGCGGGTCGCCCCTACTTCTCGGTGGGCACATTATATACGACCATAACGTAATATAACCTAACCTGACCCATCTAGACCCTCGCTGGTAGTGTTTTACAGAATCCCGTTCCTGTCTACCCGTACGTCTCGGTGCGGAAATTATATACATCTATAACGTTATATTTCCTATCCTAAGGCAACTTAACATCTCGAATGTAGTACTTTCGAACATTTCTGGCGGGTCGGCTCCTACTTCTCGGTGGGAACATTATATACTTTTATAACGTAATGTAACCTAACCTAACCCAGCTGCACCCTCGCTGGTAATGTTTCACAGAATCACGGTCGTGCCGTCCCGTACGTCTCGGTGTGGACATTATATACGTTTATAACGTTATATATCCTAACCTAAGGCAACCTAACATCTCGGATGAAGTATTGTCCAACATTCTTGGCGGGTTGGCCCCTACTCCTCGGTGGGAACATTATAAACGTCTATAACGTTATAGAGCCTAATCTAACCCATCTAGACCCTCGCTGGTAGTGTTTCACAGAGTCCCGTTCGTGTCGTCCCGTACATCTCGACGCGGATATTATATACGTCTACTACGTTATATATCCTAACCTAAGGCAACTTAACATCTCGGATGTAGTATTTTCCAACATTCCTGGCGTGTCGGCCCCTACTTCTCGGTGGGGACATTATATACGACCATAACGTAATATAACCTAACCTGACCCATCTAGACCCTCGCTGGTAATGTTTCACAGAATCCCGTTGGTGTCGCCCCGTTCATCTCGGCGCGGACATTATATACGTCTATAACGTTATATGTCCTATCCTAAGGCAACCTAACATCTCGGATGTAGTATTTTACAACATTCCAGGCGGGACGGCCCCTACTGCTCGGTGGGAACATTAGATACGTCCATATCGTAATATAACCTAACCTAACCCATCACGACCCTCGCTGGTAATGTTTTACAGAATCCCGTTCGTGTGGTCCCGTACGTCTCGGTGCGGACATTATATACGTCTATAACGTGATATATCCTTTCCTAAGCCAACCCAACATTTCGAATGTAGTATTTTACAACATTCCAGGCAGGACGGCCCCTACTTCTCGGTGGGAACATTATATACTTCTATAACGTAATGTAACCTAACCTAACCCAGCTAGACCCTCGCTGGTAATGTTTCACAGAATCCCGTTCGTGTCGTCCCGTACATCTCGACGCGGATATTATATACGTCTACTACGTTATATATCCTAACCTAAAGCAACTTAACATCTCGGATGTAGTATTTTCCAACATTCCTGGCGTGTCGGCCCCTACTTCTCGGTGGGGACATTATATACGACCATAACGTAATATAACCTAACCTGACCCATCTAGACCCTCGCTGGTAATGTTTTACAGTATCCCGTTCGTGTCTACCCGTACGTCTCGATGCGGACATTATATACGTCTATAACGTTATATTTCCTATCCTAAGGCAACTTAACATCTCGAATGTAGTATTTTCCAACATTTCTGGCGGGTGGGAACCTACTTCTCGGTGGGAACATTATATACCTCTATAACGTAATAGAACCTATGCTAACCCATCTAGACCCTCGCTGGTAATGTTTTACAGAATCCCGTTCGTGTCTGTCCGTACGTCTCGGTGCGGACATTATATACGTCTATAACGTTATATATTCTAACCTAAGACATCCTAACATCTCGGATGTAGTATTTTCCAACATTCATGGCGGTTCGTCCCCTACTTCTCGGTGGGGACATTATAAACATCTATAACGTAATATAACCTAACCTAACCCAGCTAGACCCTCGCTGGTAATGTTTCACAGAGTCCCGTTCGTGTCGTCCCGTACATCTCGGCGCGGTCATTATACACGTTTATAATGTTATATATCCTAACCTAAGGCATCCTAACATCTCGTATGTAGTATTTTCCAACATTCCTGGCGGGTCGGCCCCAACTTCTCGGTGGGAACATTATATACATCTATAACGTAATAGATCCTAACCTAACCCATCTCGAACCTCGCTGGTAATGTTTTGCAGAATCCCGTTCGTGTCGTCCCGTACGTCTCGGTGCGGACATTACATACGTCTATAACGTTATATTTCCTACCCTAAGGCAACCTAACATCTCGAATGTAGTACTTTCGAACATTTCTGGCGGGTCGGCTCCTACTTCTCGGTGGGAACATTATATACTTTTATAACGTAATGTAACCTAACCTAACCCAGCTGCACCCTCGCTGGTAATGTTTCACAGAATCCCGGTCGTGCCGTCCCGTACGTCTCGGTGTGGACATTATATACGTTTATAACGTTATATATCCTAACCTAAGGCAACCTAACATCTCGGATGAAGTATTGTCCAACATTCTTGGCGGGTTGGCCCCTACTCCTCGGTGGGAACATTATAAACGTCTATAACGTTATAGAGCCTAATCTAACCCATCTAGAACCTCGCTGGTAGTGTTTCACAGAGTCCCGTTCGTGTCGTCCCGTACATCTCGACGCGGATATTATATACGTCTACTACGTTATATATCCTAACCTAAGGCAACTTAACATCTCGGATGTAGTATTTTCCAACATTCCTGGCGTGTCGGCCCCTACTTCTCGGTGGGGACATTATATACGACCATAACGTAATATAACCTAACCTGACCCATCTAGACCCTCGCTGGTAATGTTTCACAGAATCCCGTTGGTGTCGCCCCGTTCATCTCGGCGCGGACATTATATACGTCTATAACGTTATATGTCCTATCCTAAGGCAACCTAACATCTCGGATGTAGTATTTTACAACATTCCAGGCGGGACGGCCCCTACTGCTCGGTGGGAACATTAGATACGTCCATATCGTAATATAACCTAACCTAACCCATCACGACCCTCGCTGGTAATGTTTTACAGAATCCCGTTCGTGTGGTCCCGTACGTCTCGGTGCGGACATTATATACGTCTATAACGTGATATATCCTTTCCTAAGCCAACCCAACATTTCGAATGTAGTATTTTACAACATTCCAGGCGGGACGGCCCCTACTTCTCGGTGGGAACATTATATACTTCTATAACGTAATGTAACCTAACCTAACCCAGCTAGACCCTCGCTGGTAATGTTTCACAGAATCCCGTTCGTGTCGTCCCGTACATCTCGACGCGGATATTATATACGTCTACTACGTTATATATCCTAACCTAAAGCAACTTAACATCTCGGATGTAGTATTTTCCAACATTCCTGGCGTGTCGGCCCCTACTTCTCGGTGGGGACATTATATACGACCATAACGTAATATAACCTAACCTGACCCATCTAGACCCTCGCTGGTAATGTTTTACAGTATCCCGTTCGTGTCTACCCGTACGTCTCGATGCGGACATTATATACGTCTATAACGTTATATTTCCTATCCTAAGGCAACTTAACATCTCGAATGTAGTATTTTCCAACATTTCTGGCGGGTGGGAACCTACTTCTCGGTGGGAACATTATATACCTCTATAACGTAATAGAACCTATGCTAACCCATCTAGACCCTCGCTGGTAATGTTTTACAGAATCCCGTTCGTGTCTGTCCGTACGTCTCGGTGCGGACATTATATACGTCTATAACGTTATATATTCTAACCTAAGACATCCTAACATCTCGGATGTAGTATTTTCCAACATTCATGGCGGTTCGGCCCCTACTTCTCGGTGGGGACATTATAAACATCTATAACGTAATATAACCTAACCTAACCCAGCTAGACCCTCGCTGGTAATGTTTCACAGAGTCCCGTTCGTGTCGTCCCGTACATCTCGGCGCGGTCATTATACACGTTTATAATGTTATATATCCTAACCTAAGGCATCCTAACATCTCGTATGTAGTATTTTCCAACATTCCTGGCGGGTCGGCCCCAACTTCTCGGTGGGAACATTATATACGTCTATAACGTAATAGATCCTAACCTAACCCATCTCGACCCTCGCTGGTAATGTTTTGCAGAATCCCGTTCGTGTCGTCCCGTACGTCTCGGTGCGGACATTACATACGTCTATAACGTTATATTTCCTACCCTAAGGCAACCTAACATCTCGAATGTAGTATTTTCCAACATTTCTGGCGGGTCGGCCCCTACTTCTCGGTGGGAACATTATATACGTCTATAATGTAATAAAACCTAACCTAACCCAGGTAGACCCTCGCTGGTAATGTTTCACAGAATCCCGTTCGTGTCGTCCCGTACATCCGGGCGCGGACATTATATACTTCTATAACGTTATATATCCTACTCTAAGGCAACCTAACATCTGGGATGTATTATTTTCCAACATTCCTGGCGGGTCGGCCCCTACTTCTCGGTGGGAACATTATATACGTCTATAACGTAATAGATCCTAACCTAACCCATCTAGAGCCTCGCCGGTAATGTTTTACAGAATCCCGTTCGTGTCGTCGCGTACGTCTCGGTGCGGACATTATATACGTATATAACGTGATATTTCCTTTCCTAATCCAACCCAACATTTCGAATGTAGTATTTTACAACATTCCAGGCGGGACGGTCCATACTTCTCGGTGGGAACATTATATACGTCTATATCGTAATATAACATAACCTAACCCATCTTGCCCCTCGGTGGTAATGTTTTACAGAATCCCGGGCGTGTCGGCCCGTACTTCTCGGTGGGGACATTATGTACGTCTACTACGTTATATATCCTAACCTAAGGCAACTTAACATCTCGGATGTAGTATTTTCCAACATTCCTGGCGGGTCGCCCCTACTTCTCGGTGGGCACATTATATACGACCATAACGTAATATAACCTAACCTGACCCATCTAGACCCTCGCTGGTAGTGTTTTACAGAATCCCGTTCGTGTCTACCCGTACGTCTCGGTGCGGACATTATATACATCTATAACGTTATATATCCTATCCTAAGGCAACCTAACATCTCGGATGTAGTATTTTCCAACATTCCTGGCGGGTCGGCCCCTACTTCTCGGTGGGCACATTATATCCGTCTATATCGTAATATAACCTAACCTAACACATCACGACCCTCACTGTAATGTTTTACAGAATTTCGTTCGTGTCGTCCTGTACATCTAGGTGGGGACATTATGTACGTCTATAACGTTATATTTCCTATCCTAAGCCAGCCTAACATCTCGAATGTAGTATTTTCCAACATTTCTGGCGGGTCGCCCCTACTTCTCGGTGGGCACATTATATACGACCATAACGTAATATAACCTAACCTGACCCATCTAGACCCTCGCTGGTAGTGTTTTACAGAATCCCGTTCGTGTCTACCCGTACGTCTCGGTGCGGACATTATATACATCTATAACGTTATATTTCCTATCCTAAGGCAACTTAACATCTCGAATGTAGTATTTTCCAACATATCTGGCGGGTCGGCCCCTACTTCTCGGTGGGAACAGTATATACGTCTACAACGTAATATAACCTAACCTAATCCAGCTAGACCCTCGCTGGTAATGTTTCACAGAATTTCGTTCGTGTCGTCCCGTACATCTCGGCGCGGACATTATATACGTCTATAACGTTATATATCCTAACCTACGGCAACATAACATATTGAATGTTGTATTTTACAACATTCCAGGCGGGGCGGCCACTACTTCTCGGTGGGCACATTATATACGACGATAACGTAATATAACCTAATCTGACCCATGCAGACCCTCGCTGGTAGTGCTTTACAGAATCCCGTTCGTGTCGTCCCGTACGTCTCGGTGCGGACATTATATACGTCTATAACGTTATATATCCTATCCTAAGGCAACCTAACATCTCGGATGTAGTATTTTACAACATTCCAGGCGGGACGGCCCCTACTTCTCGGTGGGAACATTATATACTTCTATAACGTAATGTAACCTAACCTAACCCAGGTAGATCCTCGCTGGTAATGTTTCACAGAATCCCGGTCGTGCCGTCCCGTACGTCTCGGTGTGGACATTATATACGTTTATAACGTTATATATCCTAACCTAAGGCAACCTAACATCTCGGATGTAGTATTTTCCAACATTCCTGGCGGGTTGGCCCCTACTCCTCGGTGGGAACATTATAAACGTCTATAACGTTATAGAGCCTAATCTAACCCATCTAGACCCTCGCTGGTAATGTTTCACAGAGTCCCGTTCGTGTCGTCCCGTACATCTCGGCGCGGACATTATATACGTCTATAACGTTATATATCCTAACCTACGGCAACATAACATATCGAATGTTGTATTTTACAACATTCCAGGCGGGGCGGCCACTACTTCTCGGTGGGCACATTACATACGACCATAACGTAATATAACCTAATCTGACCCATGCAGACCCTCGCTGGTAGTGTTTTACAGAATCCCGTTCGTGTCTACCCATACGTTTCGATGCGGACATTATATACGTCTATAACGTTATATTTCCTATTCTAATGCAACTTAGCATCTCGAATGTAGTATTTTCCAACATTTCTGGCGGGTCGGCCCCTACTTCTCGGTGGGAACATTATATACGTCTATAACGTAATAGATCCTAACCTAACCCATCTAGAGCCTCGCCGGTAATGTTTTACAGAATCCCGTTCGTGTCGTCCCGTACGTCTCGGTGCGGACATTATATACGTATATAACGTGATATTTCCTTTCCTAATCCAACCCAACATTTCGAATGTAGTATTTTACAACATTCCTGGCGGGACGGCCCCTACTTCTCGGTGGGAACATTATATACGTCTATAACGTAATATAACCTAACCTAACCCAGCTAGACCCTCGCTGGTAATGTTTCACGGAATCGCGGTCGTGCCGTCCCGTACGTCTCGGTGTGGACATTCTATACGTTTATAACGTTATATATCCTAACCTAAGGCAACCTAACATCTCGGATGAAGTATTGTCCAACATTCTTGGCGGGTTGGCCCCTACTCCTCGGTGGGAACATTATAAACGTCTATAACGTTATAGAGCCTAATCTAACCCATCTAGACACTCGCTGGTAATGTTTCACAGAGTCCCGTTCGTGTCGTCCCGTACATCTCGGCGCGGACATTATATACGTCTATAACGTTATATATCCTTACCTACGGCAACATAACATATCGAATGTTGTATTTTACAACATTCCAGGCGGGGCGGCCACTACTTCTCGGTGGGCACATTATATACGACGATAACGTAATATAACCTAATCTGACCCATGCAGACCCTCGCTGGTAGTGCTTTACAGAATCCCGTTCGTGTCGTCCCGTACGTCTCGGTGCGGACATTATATACGTCTATAACGTTATATATCCTATCCTAAGGCAACCTAACATGTCGGATGTAGTATTTTACAACATTCCAGGCGGGACGGCCCCTACTTCTCGGTGGGAACATTATATATTTCTATAACGTAATGTAACCTAACCTAACCCAGCTAGACCCTCGCTGGTAATGTTTCACAGAATCCCGTTCGTGTCGTCCCGTACATCTCGACGCGGATATTATATACGTCTACTACGTTATATATCCTAATCTAAGGCAACTTAACATCTGGGATGTAGTATTTTACAACATTCCTGGCGGGTCGGCCCCTACTTCTCGGTGGGCACATTATATCCGTCTATATCGTAATATAACCTAACCTAACACATCACGACCCTCACTGGTAATGTTTTACAGAATTTCGTTCGTGTCGTCCTGTACATCTAGGTGGGGACATTATGTACGTCTATAACGTTATATTTCCTATCCTGGCCAGCCTAACATCTCGAATGTAGTATTTTCCAACATTTCTGGCGGGTCGCCCCTACTTCTCGGTGGGCACATTATATACGACCATAACGTAATATAACCTAACCTGACCCATCTAGACCCTCGCTGGTAGTGTTTTACAGAATCCCGTTCGTGTCTACCCGTACGTCTCGGTGCGGACATTATATACATCTATAACGTTATATTTCCTATCCTAAGGCAACTTAACATCTCGAATGTAGTATTTTTCAACATATCTGGCGGGTCGGCCCCTACTTCTCGGTGGGAACAGTATATACGTCTACAACGTAATATAACCTAACCTAATCCAGCTAGACCCTCGCTGGTAATGTTTCACAGAATTTCGTTCGTGTCGTCCTGTACATCTAGGTGGGGTCATTATGTACGTCTACAACGTTATATATCCTAATCTAAGGCAACTTAACATCTCGGATGTATTATTTTCCAACATTCCTGGCGGGTCGGCCCCTACTTCTCGGTGGGAACTTTATATACGTCTATAACGTAATATAACCTAACCTAACCCATCTAGACCCTCGCTGGTAATGTTTCACAGAGTCCCGTTCGTGTCGTCCCGTACATCTCGGCGCGGACATTATATACGTCTATAACGTTATATATCCTAACCTAAGGCAACCTAACATCTCGGATGTAGTATTTTCCAACATTCCTGGCGGGTTGGCCCCTACTCCTCGGTGGGAACATTATAAACGTCTATAACGTTATAGAGCCTAATCTAACCCATCTAGAACCTCGCTGGTAGTGTTTCACAGAGTCCCGTTCGTGTCGTCCCGTACATCTCGACGCGGATATTATATACGTCTACTACGTTATATATCCTAACCTAAGGCAACTTAACATCTCGGATGTAGTATTTTCCAACATTCCTGGCGTGTCGGCCCCTACTTCTCGGTGGGGACATTATATACGACCATAACGTAATATAACCTAACCTGACCCATCTAGACCCTCGCTGGTAATGTTTCACAGAATCCCGTTGGTGTCGCCCCGTTCATCTCGGCGCGGACATTATATACGTCTATAACGTTATATGTCCTATCCTAAGGCAACCTAACATCTCGGATGTAGTATTTTACAACATTCCAGGCGGGACGGCCCCTACTGCTCGGTGGGAACATTAGATACGTCCATATCGTAATATAACCTAACCTAACCCATCACGACCCTCGCTGGTAATGTTTTACAGAATCCCGTTCGTGTGGTCCCGTACGTCTCGGTGCGGACATTATATACGTCTATAACGTGATATATCCTTTCCTAAGCCAACCCAACATTTCGAATGTAGTATTTTACAACATTCCAGGCGGGACGGCCCCTACTTCTCGGTGGGAACATTATATACTTCTATAACGTAATGTAACCTAACCTAACCCAGCTAGACCCTCGCTGGTAATGTTTCACAGAATCCCGTTCGTGTCGTCCCGTACATCTCGACGCGGATATTATATACGTCTACTACGTTATATATCCTAACCTAAAGCAACTTAACATCTCGGATGTAGTATTTTCCAACATTCCTGGCGTGTCGGCCCCTACTTCTCGGTGGGGACATTATATACGACCATAACGTAATATAACCTAACCTGACCCATCTAGACCCTCGCTGGTAATGTTTTACAGTATCCCGTTCGTGTCTACCCGTACGTCTCGATGCGGACATTATATACGTCTATAACGTTATATTTCCTATCCTAAGGCAACTTAACATCTCGAATGTAGTATTTTCCAACATTTCTGGCGGGTGGGAACCTACTTCTCGGTGGGAACATTATATACCTCTATAACGTAATAGAACCTATGCTAACCCATCTAGACCCTCGCTGGTAATGTTTTACAGAATCCCGTTCGTGTCTGTCCGTACGTCTCGGTGCGGACATTATATACGTCTATAACGTTATATATTCTAACCTAAGACATCCTAACATCTCGGATGTAGTATTTTCCAACATTCATGGCGGTTCGGCCCCTACTTCTCGGTGGGGACATTATAAACATCTATAACGTAATATAACCTAACCTAACCCAGCTAGACCCTCGCTGGTAATGTTTCACAGAGTCCCGTTCGTGTCGTCCCGTACATCTCGGCGCGGTCATTATACACGTTTATAATGTTATATATCCTAACCTAAGGCATCCTAACATCTCGTATGTAGTATTTTCCAACATTCCTGGCGGGTCGGCCCCAACTTCTCGGTGGGAACATTATATACGTCTATAACGTAATAGATCCTAACCTAACCCATCTCGACCCTCGCTGGTAATGTTTTGCAGAATCCCGTTCGTGTCGTCCCGTACGTCTCGGTGCGGACATTACATACGTCTATAACGTTATATTTCCTACCCTAAGGCAACCTAACATCTCGAATGTAGTATTTTCCAACATTTCTGGCGGGTCGGCCCCTACTTCTCGGTGGGAACATTATATACGTCTATAATGTAATAAAACCTAACCTAACCCAGGTAGACCCTCGCTGGTAATGTTTCACAGAATCCCGTTCGTGTCGTCCCGTACATCCGGGCGCGGACATTATATACTTCTATAACGTTATATATCCTACTCTAAGGCAACCTAACATCTGGGATGTATTATTTTCCAACATTCCTGGCGGGTCGGCCCCTACTTCTCGGTGGGAACATTATATACGTCTATAACGTAATAGATCCTAACCTAACCCATCTAGAGCCTCGCCGGTAATGTTTTACAGAATCCCGTTCGTGTCGTCGCGTACGTCTCGGTGCGGACATTATATACGTATATAACGTGATATTTCCTTTCCTAATCCAACCCAACATTTCGAATGTAGTATTTTACAACATTCCAGGCGGGACGGTCCATACTTCTCGGTGGGAACATTATATACGTCTATATCGTAATATAACATAACCTAACCCATCTTGCCCCTCGGTGGTAATGTTTTACAGAATCCCGGGCGTGTCGGCCCGTACTTCTCGGTGGGGACATTATGTACGTCTACTACGTTATATATCCTAACCTAAGGCAACTTAACATCTCGGATGTAGTATTTTCCAACATTCCTGGCGGGTCGCCCCTACTTCTCGGTGGGCACATTATATACGACCATAACGTAATATAACCTAACCTGACCCATCTAGACCCTCGCTGGTAGTGTTTTACAGAATCCCGTTCGTGTCTACCCGTACGTCTCGGTGCGGACATTATATACATCTATAACGTTATATATCCTATCCTAAGGCAACCTAACATCTCGGATGTAGTATTTTCCAACATTCCTGGCGGGTCGGCCCCTACTTCTCGGTGGGCACATTATATCCGTCTATATCGTAATATAACCTAACCTAACACATCACGACCCTCACTGTAATGTTTTACAGAATTTCGTTCGTGTCGTCCTGTACATCTAGGTGGGGACATTATGTACGTCTATAACGTTATATTTCCTATCCTAAGCCAGCCTAACATCTCGAATGTAGTATTTTCCAACATTTCTGGCGGGTCGCCCCTACTTCTCGGTGGGCACATTATATACGACCATAACGTAATATAACCTAACCTGACCCATCTAGACCCTCGCTGGTAGTGTTTTACAGAATCCCGTTCGTGTCTACCCGTACGTCTCGGTGCGGACATTATATACATCTATAACGTTATATTTCCTATCCTAAGGCAACTTAACATCTCGAATGTAGTATTTTCCAACATATCTGGCGGGTCGGCCCCTACTTCTCGGTGGGAACAGTATATACGTCTACAACGTAATATAACCTAACCTAATCCAGCTAGACCCTCGCTGGTAATGTTTCACAAAATTTCGTTCGTGTCGTCCTGTACATCTAGGTGGGATCATTATGTACGTCTACAACGTTATATATCCTAATCTAAGGCAACTTAACATCTCGGATGTATTATTTTCCAACATTCCTGGCGGGTCGGCCCCTACTTCTCGGTGGGAACTTTATATACGTCTATAACGTAATATAACCTAACCTAACCCATCTAGACCCTCGCTGGTAATGTTTCACAGAGTCCCGTTCGTGTCGTCCCGTACATCTCGGCGCGGACATTATATACGTCTATAACGTTATATATCCTAACCTACGGCAACATAACATATTGAATGTTGTATTTTACAACATTCCAGGCGGGGCGGCCACTACTTCTCGGTGGGCACATTATATACGACGATAACGTAATATAACCTAATCTGACCCATGCAGACCCTCGCTGGTAGTGCTTTACAGAATCCCGTTCGTGTCGTCCCGTACGTCTCGGTGCGGACATTATATACGTCTATAACGTTATATATCCTATCCTAAGGCAACCTAACATCTCGGATGTAGTATTTTACAACATTCCAGGCGGGACGGCCCCTACTTCTCGGTGGGAACATTATATACTTCTATAACGTAATGTAACCTAACCTAACCCAGGTAGATCCTCGCTGGTAATGTTTCACAGAATCCCGGTCGTGCCGTCCCGTACGTCTCGGTGTGGACATTATATACGTTTATAACGTTATATATCCTAACCTAAGGCAACCTAACATCTCGGATGTAGTATTTTCCAACATTCCTGGCGGGTTGGCCCCTACTCCTCGGTGGGAACATTATAAACGTCTATAACGTTATAGAGCCTAATCTAACCCATCTAGACCCTCGCTGGTAATGTTTCACAGAGTCCCGTTCGTGTCGTCCCGTACATCTCGGCGCGGACATTATATACGTCTATAACGTTATATATCCTAACCTACGGCAACATAACATATCGAATGTTGTATTTTACAACATTCCAGGCGGGGCGGCCACTACTTCTCGGTGGGCACATTACATACGACCATAACGTAATATAACCTAATCTGACCCATGCAGACCCTCGCTGGTAGTGTTTTACAGAATCCCGTTCGTGTCTACCCATACGTTTCGATGCGGACATTATATACGTCTATAACGTTATATTTCCTATTCTAATGCAACTTAGCATCTCGAATGTAGTATTTTCCAACATTTCTGGCGGGTCGGCCCCTACTTCTCGGTGGGAACATTATATACGTCTATAACGTAATAGATCCTAACCTAACCCATCTAGAGCCTCGCCGGTAATGTTTTACAGAATCCCGTTCGTGTCGTCCCGTACGTCTCGGTGCGGACATTATATACGTATATAACGTGATATTTCCTTTCCTAATCCAACCCAACATTTCGAATGTAGTATTTTACAACATTCCTGGCGGGACGGCCCCTACTTCTCGGTGGGAACATTATATACGTCTATAACGTAATATAACCTAACCTAACCCAGCTAGACCCTCGCTGGTAATGTTTCACGGAATCGCGGTCGTGCCGTCCCGTACGTCTCGGTGTGGACATTCTATACGTTTATAACGTTATATATCCTAACCTAAGGCAACCTAACATCTCGGATGAAGTATTGTCCAACATTCTTGGCGGGTTGGCCCCTACTCCTCGGTGGGAACATTATAAACGTCTATAACGTTATAGAGCCTAATCTAACCCATCTAGACACTCGCTGGTAATGTTTCACAGAGTCCCGTTCGTGTCGTCCCGTACATCTCGGCGCGGACATTATATACGTCTATAACGTTATATATCCTTACCTACGGCAACATAACATATCGAATGTTGTATTTTACAACATTCCAGGCGGGGCGGCCACTACTTCTCGGTGGGCACATTATATACGACGATAACGTAATATAACCTAATCTGACCCATGCAGACCCTCGCTGGTAGTGCTTTACAGAATCCCGTTCGTGTCGTCCCGTACGTCTCGGTGCGGACATTATATACGTCTATAACGTTATATATCCTATCCTAAGGCAACCTAACATGTCGGATGTAGTATTTTACAACATTCCAGGCGGGACGGCCCCTACTTCTCGGTGGGAACATTATATATTTCTATAACGTAATGTAACCTAACCTAACCCAGCTAGACCCTCGCTGGTAATGTTTCACAGAATCCCGTTCGTGTCGTCCCGTACATCTCGACGCGGATATTATATACGTCTACTACGTTATATATCCTAATCTAAGGCAACTTAACATCTGGGATGTAGTATTTTACAACATTCCTGGCGGGTCGGCCCCTACTTCTCGGTGGGCACATTATATCCGTCTATATCGTAATATAACCTAACCTAACACATCACGACCCTCACTGGTAATGTTTTACAGAATTTCGTTCGTGTCGTCCTGTACATCTAGGTGGGGACATTATGTACGTCTATAACGTTATATTTCCTATCCTGGCCAGCCTAACATCTCGAATGTAGTATTTTCCAACATTTCTGGCGGGTCGCCCCTACTTCTCGGTGGGCACATTATATACGACCATAACGTAATATAACCTAACCTGACCCATCTAGACCCTCGCTGGTAGTGTTTTACAGAATCCCGTTCGTGTCTACCCGTACGTCTCGGTGCGGACATTATATACATCTATAACGTTATATTTCCTATCCTAAGGCAACTTAACATCTCGAATGTAGTATTTTTCAACATATCTGGCGGGTCGGCCCCTACTTCTCGGTGGGAACAGTATATACGTCTACAACGTAATATAACCTAACCTAATCCAGCTAGACCCTCGCTGGTAATGTTTCACAGAATTTCGTTCGTGTCGTCCTGTACATCTAGGTGGGGTCATTATGTACGTCTACAACGTTATATATCCTAATCTAAGGCAACTTAACATCTCGGATGTATTATTTTCCAACATTCCTGGCGGGTCGGCCCCTACTTCTCGGTGGGAACTTTATATACGTCTATAACGTAATATAACCTAACCTAACCCATCTAGACCCTCGCTGGTAATGTTTCACAGAGTCCCGTTCGTGTCGTCCCGTACATCTCGGCGCGGACATTATATACGTCTATAACGTTATATATCCTAACCTAAGGCAACCTAACATCTCGGATGTAGTATTTTCCAACATTCCTGGCGGGTTGGCCCCTACTCCTCGGTGGGAACATTATAAACATCTATAACGTTATAGAGCCTAATCTAACCCATCTAGACCCTCGCTGGTAATGTTTCACAGAGTCCCGTTCGTGTCGTCCCGTACATCTCGGCGCGGACATTATATACGTCTGTAACGTTATATATCCTAACCTACGGCAACATAACATATCGAATGTTGTATTTTACAACATTCCAGGCGGGGCGGCCACTACTTCTCGGTGGGCACATTATATACGACCATAACGTAATATAACCTAATCTGACCCATGCAGACCCTCGCTGGTAGTGTTTTACAGAATCCCGTTCGTGTCTACCCGTACGTTTCGATGCGGACATTATATACGTCTATAACGTTTTATTTCCTATTCTAATGCAACTTAACACCTCGAATGTAGTATTTTCCAACATTTCTGGCGGGTCGGCCCCTACTTCTCGGTGGGAACATTATATACGTCTATAACGTAATAGATCCTAACCTAACCCATCTAGAGCCTCGCCGGTAATGTTTTACAGAATCCCGTTCGTGTCGTCCCGTACGTCTCGGTGCGGACATTATATACGTATATAACGTGATATTTCCTTTCCTAATCCAACCCAACATTTCGAATGTAGTATTTTACAACATTCCTGGCGGGACGGCCCCTACTTCTCGGTGGGAACATTATATACGTCTATAACGTAATATAACCTAACCTAACCCAGCTAGACCCTCGCTGGTAATGTTTCACGGAATCCCGGTCGTGCCGTCCCGTACGTCTCGGTGTGGACATTCTATACGTTTATAACGTTATATATCCTAACCTAAGGCAACCTAACATCTCGGATGAAGTATTTTCCAACATTCCTGGCGGGTTGGCCCCTACTCCTCGGTGGGAACATTATAAACGTCTATAACGTTATAGAGCCTAATCTAACCCATCTAGACCCTCGCTGGTAATGTTTCACAGAGTCCCGTTCGTGTCGTCCCGTACATCTCGGCGCGGACATTATATACGTCTATAACGTTATATATCCTTACCTACGGCAACATAACATATCGAATGTTGTATTTTACAACATTCCAGGCGGGGCGGCCACTACTTCTCGGTGGGCACATTATATACGACGATAACGTAATATAACCTAATCTGACCCATGCAGACCCTCGCTGGTAGTGCTTTACAGAATCCCGTTCGTGTCGTCCCGTACGTCTCGGTGCGGACATTATATACGTCTATAACGTTATATATCCTATCCTAAGGCAACCTAACATCTCGGATGTAGTATTTTACAACATTCCAGGCTGGACGGCCCCTACTTCTCGGTGGGAACATTATATACTTCTATAACGTAATGTAACCTAACCTAACCCAGCTAGACCCTCGCTGGTAATGTTTCACAGAGTCCCGTTCGTGTCGTCCCGTACATCTCGGCGCGGACATTATATACGTCTATAACGTTATATATCCTAACCTACGGCAACATAACATATCGAATGTTGTATTTTACAACATTCCAGGCGGGGCGGCCACTACTTCTCGGTGGGCACATTATATACGACGATAACGTAATATAACCTAATCTGACCCATGCAGACCCTCGCTGGTAGTGCTTTACAGAATCCCGTTCGTGTCGTCCCGTACGTTTCAGCGCGGACATTATATACGTCTAAAACGTTATATATCCTAACCTACGGCAACATAACATATCGAATGTTGTGTTTTACAACATTCCAGGCGGGGCGGCCCCTATTTCTCGGTGGGAACATTATATACGTCTATAACGTAAGATAACCTAACCTAACCCATCTAGCCTCTCGATGGTAGTGTTTTACAAGATTCCAGGCGTGTCGGTTCCTTCATATCGGTGGGAACATAATCTCATGGTCTGAGATGCCATACCTATTACCTGCAGTGTTGGGTTGAAATAACCTCTTATTGGCTCTGGGGAATCTGTGCACAAATATATGGAGGAGGCCCGGCACTTAACATCGTTTGCATCAGCTCCACCACCCGCCCCCGCTCTGAGAGTCTCTGAATGTTTTCAGGAGACTCTCTTCTGGGCAGTGCACGCACTGGTATGTGGGAGATAGACGTGATCACCCGTTTATCTCCGCATCTCGCAATACGCGTGCAATGACTCAAAGGTTGATCCCGAATATTTTGAGTTTATGTGTTTTGTACGAGCATGATAATCTAAGTTCATTTCTTTTTTTTTTTCTTTGAGTTACCCACCGTGGTTACAGTGTCTTCCGTCGTCGGTAACTTCTGTGTTTCCTCTGTCGTTTGGTTACATGGATCTTCTTGAGTTACCGACCTTGGTTATTAAACATTCAGATGTCGGTAACTCTCCGTCTACGTTTATTTTTCCTCTTCTTCATTTGTCGTCGACCAGTTACCGACCATTATGTATTCAGCAACTGTCTGCCACGCAATGTCTTCTTTCTTCATTTATTTATCCATTGCCAGTACCTTGCCTCGCTTTCGGTTGTCATTTTGCAAATGTTTGTCATGATGACTCCCGTACACGAAAACCTCGCGCATTCACACACACGAAATTCTCGCGCACTCACGCACACGAGATTGTTCGCGCCCGCACTATACGCATTGTTCACCACTTTCCTCTTGGGGTTTTTCTTCTTTCTTCGGTCTGTGGTTTCCAACGATGCAACTCTTCTGTGTATATATCATTGTTTTTATCTTCAGCGAAGCTTCTTCTTCGTCTTCGCATGATCCGCGAAGATCGCGTCTCCATTGAGCTTGCCACTAGCGTCATGGTAGCAATGCAGGAGAAGACCAGCCTACCGAAAGGATCTTTGAAGCTGAACTGTCGTACCGTTTCAGGAAACAACAGCCCCCGCTCGCACGGTTGGACGCGGCAGACGTCTACGACGCCGACCACGCAGGACACGCCGGGCAGGGAATTCGCGCTCTTCCTCCTCCTTCCTCCTCCTTCCTCCTCCTTCCTTCCACTTCCTTCAAAGCCGTGACTTTATCACAAAACAAAGCCATTGCCTGCCAGGAACTCTGTTTTAGCATCATTTTATCAAAGATATTGCTCAGAGTTAAATCTGGCCCTACATCGCTTACCAGAGCGCGCCGTGGCAGCTCCCGTGCTGGACAGCGCTGTAGCGTGTGACACCCGCTGTCGTACTCCTCTTCGCAATGGGGGCTCAATGACGTGTTTTCTTTGCCTATCCGCTTCAGAAATGACGCAAAATATCCCGGTGAATATCTGCGTCATTCTGTACGTGAGCACGCCGCTTTTTCTTTCCGTCCATCTCATGATATTTTGACGAAGCAAACTTATCGTCTAATGGTTCGTGTGACGGCTCATGGCTTGCTTTCGTACGAGATCGTCCTGTATACTCTTATCGCATCCTCCCTCCACGGTCTACGCACCGTTTTCAAGTTCTTTTTACTCGCGACAAGAACTTCGCTCTATGGCATAATGTGGCTAAAATGTAGTGTCGCACTATCCAATCTGGGCGCCAATCTTGCAAAATGCGACTCGAAATTCCACTTGCTATCGAGGTGAAGTCCAAGATATTTAATATCTCTTTTTACCTCAACAGTTGTATTCGCAATTTTTTTCATCTCTCGGCATTCAGCTCTTCTTTTATTGTCACGCGGGTCAATCAAGAGTAAAACTTCCGTTTTTTCCGCGGCAATCTGAAAGCCAAGTTCACGGAACTTCATCGTTACCGATACCACTCCCCCTTCTGCACGACAGATGGTCCTGCTTTCGTTGCTTCTAGTGGCAAGTACTAGCGTGTCATCGGCATAACATGTAATATGTACTCCTATCGGAAGTGGCTGAAAGATAGCTATGTTATATCCGATGTTCCACAGTAACGGTTCAAGAACCGATCCCTGCGGAACACCGCGATTGACCACCCTCTCAAAGTATCTGTCTTTTCCATTGTAAGTAATGGTTCTATCGCTCAGGTAGTTATTTATTACCATACGTAGGTATTCCGGAAAATCATTGCTCCACGTATGGCCGCCCACGAGAGGGAATTGAAGGCATTCTTCATGTCAAAAGATACCGCAAAAGCAATCCCCCCGTTTTTTGTGGCTGTTTCTGCAATCGACTTTACATTTCTTATCGCATCGATTACGGATCGACCTTCCCTGAAACCGTACTGGCAATCCGCTAAATCTCGTCCTCTCGTCGTAAAATGCTGAACGAGTCTCCGGTGAATTACTCTTTCGAAGATTTTTCCTATCTCGTCCAGCAGAACGATAGGACGATAAGCAGACGGATCTTCTTCCGGCCTTCCGGGCTTTTTCAGCAAGAACATTCTGCCAGATTTCCACTTTCTTAGAAATTTTCCGGTCTGCAAGTATTCCGTGAAGATCCTCTGCAGCCGTCGGGCAAAGAAACCTAGAATTCCTAGCCAAGTTCAGCCAGGAACTTCATTCCGGCCTGGCGCAGTGCTGTTTCTCTTAAGTTTTTGCACTGCGCGGGCGATCTCTGGTTGCGCCATTTTCCTCTCGTGGAAATAGATTCTCAACAACCCGCTCCAGGAAGTTTGGTTGCATCGTTTCTGATATAGGAGGCGCCCATGGTCTTAGTTTGTCCATTACCATTTTGTATGGACGCCCCCACGGATCCTCTTGCAAGGTGGACATTAGTCGCTCCCGTGCCCGTGTCTTGGAGTCAGATATTGCGGACTGCAGCTTCTTTTTCTTATTTTTATAGCTTTCGTTGCACCGCAGGATGTTTTCTATGTTTCTCATGGACCGGCGACCCTTCTCCCTTTTGTACTGGTGGCGCGTTAGCGTACATTCTGCACAAATTCGCGATATTGTTTCGTTCCACCAATACACAGGTCGTCTTTGCACATTGGGTTTTGTACGTAGCATGCAAGCGTTGTACACCGCTGTCACGGTATCCATTAATTCTGCTATTTCCTCGTCCACATTCACTGGACCTTCTTTTTTTCGAGTCCATGTTGCGGATAAAGCAGCAACCCGCATATAATCGTCGTTCAGCTTCTTAACGGCTCATTTTTTTACGTGGTGCTGCTATCAAGAATTTCTGAGGCGTTTTGCTTGGGCTGTGGATATCTGTATCCAAATACACTTATGGTCCGACAGATTGTCCATGTTGTCGACTTCTCAATTTTGCACTCTTTTCGCTGTGAGAGCATTTCCCACGGAGATATCTACTATGCTATCTCCTTGAAATCGCGAGCTCGTTGCTTCCGCTCCACGATTTAGGATCTGTAAGTTTGCAGCATTCGCCCACTTCAGCATCGAGTGACCGCGATCTATTGTGCTTTTCGAATGTCACATGACTGCATGCGCATTGAAATCTCCAAGTACAAATTCTGGGCGGTTCCAAATGTTTTTAATTGCGCTCCATATTTCGTCCAGTAAGCGCTCTTAATCGCTCAACGGCTAATTCAGCGGTGCGTACACACCCACCACCACGTATTCCGCCCAGTTCACCGCGATGTAGCTGTTTCCATTTGCTATTTTGGTTATAGGCTTGTATCCTCGATCCAATATTGACTCAATGGTATCCGATACGGTTCTGTGATGACTATAAGTTCCACCATGCTGCGCTTCATTTCGCTTATTACTAAGTCCTGTGCTTTGGCAGCATGGTGCACATTCACTTATAGTATTTGACACAGCAGGGTGAATTTTAAGCTTTGTCCATCGCCTCCTCCAGGCTAAATTCATTTTCATTTGAATCTCCTTCGATATCTAGGGCGGCAAACCTGTTTTCCACCGCCATTCCAACGATGGAGTGCTCTATTTTTTTGCCGCTTTCCGTCTTATTGGCGGTTTTACCGGTGTAAAAACTGCCAGCTTTGCTCTAATTTGAAACTCTCACATTGATTGTTTGCATTTTCATCTGTTTAGGTACGTATGGTATTGTTTGCATCCTTCCCACTACGCACTTGTTACAAATCTTCTCTTCTCTTCTCTCAGCTTTATGCACCGTTAATTATCTTAGTACTTATTGCCTGTTTTAGGCACGCGTGGAGTGATTTATCCCCAACCCGCACGTAGGAACTGTATTCTAGACTCTCTATTTACAGAGGTATGATATGTTCGTTTTTTGACATGTAAACAGATTGTATTTTCTTCTTCTTCTAACTCTTGAAATTCTTTCTTTTAGGTGTGCAATGAGCTTTATTCACACCAGGAGCTCCTTATTATTCGTTTTTCTATAGTACGCGTGAATCAGATTTCGTTTTCAGTATGTATTAAACAGCCTTTAACCTATCTTTGTTATGTCTGCTAGACACTTAGTTCTTTCTCTTCAGTTATAATTTCTCACTTCACAATATATATCTATATGTGCATTTTAATGAATGGTTCTTATAATTGTTTGTGTTACAGATATGGAGAGGATTACAAACACTCTAACCACGTCTTGGTCTTCTTAATATTACACACTTACTGCAGTTTGTTGAACAATATCTTTTATACCATTCACTTTAACTTTTTGTAATGCATGTAATATTTTTATTCTGTCTTTCTTTGTTTGGAATTGATTCTGTCGTATCTTCACTATGTTTGTTTCACTTATCATACATTTGCATGTAGAAAGTGTTTATTTACTTCACTGCAAACTGCACAGGATGTAAAGCTTCCGTATTTAACGAGCTTTTTAACCTGTTTTGACTTGTCGACATGCGTGCGACGCCGACGAGTGTTTACCCCCTCCACACTGTCTATTTATTGCCTTCCTGTCCCCCTTTTTTGTAGGTAAACAGGTTGGCACTTGAGAGGTAGGTCAGTGACAGTCGACTTTTGAGAACACTTTCCGCGGTGGGTCAAGAGCTCCCCTGCCGTGAAACACTTATCTGCCCGACCCCCTTCTGTCAGCGTGGGCACAAGTCTTTTTTCTTTTAACTTTTCATGTTTATTTTCACCCATCCGGTAGTTTTAATTTATTTATAATCAAAACTACTTTTATTGCACTTGATGTACGATTGTTATTTACAATTCTGTGTCATTCTGTTTACAGTGTGTGCTCGCACTCACTGCGCTTATTTGTTGTCTTTCTTCGGTGCGTTACGAATTTATTAGAGTTTTTATTTACTTTTAAATTCGTGACGTATCACGAATTATAATCATTATTGAGATGCTGTCTCTCTCGCACTACGGGTCCTTTATCACCGTGACAGATTGATACTTGCGATCTATTGTCTACTCGCTTACACCTCTGCACCTTTGTCCCTCGCGAAAGGTAAAGTTTGCTGATAGTGAATGCACGTTGGCGCTCGGCCTACTATTTCAACTCTTTTTATCGTTGTTTTTGGCGA
This sequence comes from Xylocopa violacea, assembly GCA_963969225.1. NCBI lineage: Eukaryota > Metazoa > Arthropoda > Insecta > Hymenoptera > Apidae > Xylocopa > Xylocopa violacea. The sequence goes on along the minus strand of CAXAJV010000500.1, from coordinate 3,759,321 downwards.
TTAATATCCCGTTTTGTGAGTTATTATTACGCGCGCACGATAATTATCTTCACTTTCTACCGCACCACATCGCCTTCTTCCCGTTCTTTAATAGCTTTTTATCAGCACTTTCCGCACTTCTTACACTTCTTGAGGTGTTGACCGGTGTAGCTTCCGATATCCTCTTCCTCTTCAGTTCTCCCACGACGTCGTCAGCAGCCTCCACGACTCGAAATTAGATTTGGAAATGGCGAACGACCGCGCACGTGTCGTAACCGTGAAGGATAGCGAATCCGAGCACGAAATTCGCTATTATTCGACCCTAATACCGAAAGAATCCCAGATTTATACGTCTGGATTTCACGCGATACTTACCAAAATTCGATTAAGCCGTAGCTTGTATTCGAAATTTCAAGATTTCCATTCGAAAACTCGAAAATGCACGGAGCGATGTGAAATGTGTCTATACTTTTCCCCCAAATTCAACACCTAAGGGCGGATATACCGTATCTGGAGTCCATAAAATTGGATTCGTTTAATCACTTATTGACACTGTGTTGATATTAACTGCGCCAAGCGTAATTGGCAATAAAATTTGTCAAATCCAGTAAAATGAAATCACCATTCACGTTTGAAACGAGCTAAAATTTCAAAAAAATCTCTCATAGACTTTTTATTAAATTTCCAGTTCAATTATTTTTCACGAATTCGAAAAGTATTACATTTTTTAAATTCTCCTCCTATAGTACGAATTTTAATCAAATATCAGAGATAAACGATTTATTTATTTAACATTTTTACTGGGGTAACCAGTTGATAATTTCATAGGATCAGGGTTGGTGTTACATCCTCGTTCGTACCATGAATTTTGATCAGCGCTATTCGCGGAATAACGCTCGACGTAACAAAATCGTTCTAGATGTAGCAATCGGAATGAATTTTTTTTTAACCGGTCAGAGGCAATAAAGTAGGAGGGATATGCAAGGAAAACGCCAGAATGCGTCGCGTTACCGCGTTTCGAATTTTAATGGCCCGGTGGAATGATAAAGCGGTAATTAATCGTTGTCCATTGCTGCCGTCGTGAGATTTCAATGGATGCGACGCTTGGCGTCTTTCCAAATAATTATTCCTTCCTTTTTCGCCAATTAATGTTCATATATTTTTCCTTTCGAGATAGTGTTCTCCTTTTTTAAATTCCTTGTTCCTTCTTCCTTTTATGACAAATTTTTCGTCGGCAGAGGAGAAATACAACTTTTACTTCAAATATCTATTGTTAGATTTGTATAATTTATTGCAGCGTGGAAAGGTATAGAAAGATAATTTGCTTCCTTTATATTCGATGTATTTTGACGAGCAACAAAAAAATCAATAATGTTTTTATCATTCGTGAAGCATGGAGATATAGTTGATGCTTGTTACTTGATTTTTATCAGTTTTCAATACAGAAAGTATAAGAGGATTCGTTTTATGTATAATTTCGAACGAAATTCCTGATCGTTTAGACAAAACTTTATCGTATCGGGTCATTCTGGCTAATGGAAGCGGAATTCTCAATCCTTTTCACCGATGCGAAATATTTTAATCGCATTTCAGCGAATAGAGGGCTTTCTTAACATTTTCTCTTCAAATTAATTCCTTTACCAATTTTCTTTTATTAGCAATTACACATTCTGTCCTCTCTCTCTCCCTCCCTCTCTCTCTCTCTCTCTCTCTCTCGATGAGGCTTGTAAAATGTCCGAGAAATATCGACATGTAAAGCGATAGAAGAATTAAAAGTAAAGTAATAATATTCCTTAGGAGCGAGACGCCATTCATTATGAATTATGGGACGTATAATGGACGCTCTCCCTGACAAATGAGTTAATGCTCCCTCGATGGACCTGTTTAAATCGTTAAGCACCATTAGCGACTTGAAAGTCTGATTCGTAATGGAAAAGAGTGCTGGCGGCAAGCCGGGCGCGTATCGCGACGGATTTTCGCGAAAATTCAAGGACTTAAGGAATTTTAATGTAACCGCGGAGGCAGCTACCGCGCGCAAGCCTGTTTAAATATCCACAGCAGCGAAGAAATAATTCAACAGCTCAGCCAAGACAAACACTGAGCGATGCGAGATATTTAGGTGAGGAACCGTGTTCGTTTTTACGAGACGCATACCGAAAACGTTGCTGGCCGGGTAAAATTCAGTTGCGCCAGTCTCATTTAGGTTTCCTACTACACTCAGAAAATACGACTGGCACTGATCAAATTACGCCGGAGCGTGCTTCGACTACGAACGAAGTTTAAAGGCCTGTGGGCGCAGTGTATTAAATCCAAAGGGAGACACTGGCTGCTTCAAAATAGCGGCTGTTATTTGAGCGAACGAAGTAAGTTTACGAATGAAGATTCCGCATAAATTAGAAGTATATTTTTAATCGAAAATAAATGTGGAGTGTGATATCGAGTGAGAGAAATTGGGAATTTTTGGATAATTTTAACACGTGACAACAGTTTCATTAAATGAATTGAATAATTGGTTGATAGAGACCTAAATGCTTGGGAAGGCGCAAGGTAGAAAGGCGTAGCATGCTTTCAGTGGGGTGTGGGTTCCGTTGCAATTGGAGTCGAGTTACTAGGTAGTTTGAAATCGTAGTTGATCATTAAACATCGGCGTATCCCATAATTAGTTAATTGTAACGTTACATTGGTTACTTAACCGCTTACGTCGTAAAATTACTGTATGTTCGTACGTTTCAAGGATCTCGTAAAAAAATGGCCAAATACTAGCCTATTTAAATGAAGTAACAAAGAATAGAGAGTAATTCTACATTCAGTAATAGCACGATCGTTGTTACACTCAATTTTGTTCGTCGAAATATGATCTCATCCTGGTTTGCAACAAGAAATAATAAAAGAAGTAAAATTTGTAGAATTTGTGGGTCAGGAACAAGTATATACATATGTATATCATTCCCTGACGAATCGATGGATAAATAATTGTTCATTGTTTTACGCTGCTCAGTTTGACATCATTATTATCCCCGTCAGTTGGCGTCATAATAGTTGTGAACGAGGATGATGTGGTCAGAGACCTGGAAAAGTCTGTAAATAATTTATGTTGCGTCACATCTACGTGCAAGCGTGAGTACGTTACTATAAGCAATTCTTCCGTTTCTATTTACATCAGTCCTTTGTGCGGTTTAATCGAATCTCTGGTGTCTATTCAGTGCGACTTTTAATTGCTCCTGGTCATCCCATAATGGGATGCAGAAGGGATGCAGTCCTGAATCTGTGGTGTCAAATCCTCTCTAATTCGAACGACTTTTGATAACGACTTGCGATAATGAATGAACGTAATCTCTTTTTCGAAAGTTGGCGAACTATTGAGAAGGGTTGGTTAATTATTCGGTGCGCTATTGATCGCAGACGCTATGAAGATTAATCGAATGTTTTTTGCAAACGAATACCTTACGCGTGCTTTTCACTATTATTTTTAAACGTAATTGAGCGTTGTCTGAAATTTGTCTAATTTCGTAATTCAGTCTCGACTCGATTCGATGGTGGTACACTAATTATTAGCTATAAGTGAAGGGATATGCTAATTGGGGAAAAGAGTTTTGTCGCGAAAGTTCTCGATGGTTCTCCAGCTGTCACTTCTGAACTAAATCTAATGGAAAATTGTGCTAATTATAGCAATCCTCTAGCTACCTCTGTTGCGTCGTAAAAGCTTAAAAGTTGACGACATCCTTTACGCATCTGTTCTCCAGTGGCGTGGTTTACTACACCGTGGTTTCGCGAAACTTGGCCGTTTCTCGGGCTGGATATTCATTTTAATACCAGGATAACTTCAGTGTCTACTACAACTTTTCCCCGCAACAAATGCGCGATATTGAATTAATAGACTTTAGAAGTCCATTTCCTCATGCTTCGTACGTACAGTTTCGCATTTAAGCTGTAACACTGAAACAATCTCATTGTTCGTTCTTTTCTGCCTTTTATTATACCCATGCATACCCATGCATACCCATGCATTATTTTTTCTTTCGTACGTTCTCCTTCTTTCCGTTCGTTCTCCCGTTAATTTCTGATTTTGTTCTCTGAATATTTCGTGAGCGCCGATTGTGAGGAACCAGAAAAACACAGAAAATAGAAATTCCAACAAACCCTTGTCGTTTCTCTTTCCCGTGATTCTATGTATCAGTGAAATTTCGTACTTCGCAAACAGGAAGGTCGTAAACGGCGTTTGGTCGTGATAATTTTGAAGCGAGCGATGCGCTGCCAGCATGATTATCTTCCCGTCCCGCTTTCACGGTTTATCGTCGCAACTGCAAGAAGCATCTGGGCTAACGATTCAGGAAAATTGTTAGGTTGTTTTAATATTGCGACTTTGCCGCGCGTCCCTCTCCATTAGCGCGCGAAGTAACACTCTGATTTATTAATATATGATGTTATAATATATTTGTTTAATTGCTCAGCGGTAAACTGCAGGATTGTTCGAAAGTCGCTTTGATTCTTTTATTCTAAATCAGCTTTAGTCGCTTGTATATCGGCTGAACAAATATTCGGAATGCATAGGATACAGTCCATAAATTTCAATGCTGTTTTACAATGTTTACGAATCTCACGATTGAACGTAGCTTCATATAACTCGAGATAAAAGTTTTTCCTTTCTATTTGATTTTCTGCAAAAAAATGTGCGAAACAACAAACATCCATTATCAATCTATTTCCGCGTTCAAAATTCGACGGTCTCTCAAGGTTTTTAAAAATCACGACGAATTAATTCTCCAAGTCGACGGAAATATACTCGAGTTTCTGAGGGTGAACCGTTTTACCTTCTGCGCAACGCGCAGATCGTTAGCATACGAAAAAACGGAGAAAACGTAAGTTTAGCGACCTCGCTATTCTCAGTTACTCACCTCTTATGAAATCCACCGCCATCTCCAGACCGTACGTGTCCTTATCACAATCGTCAAGGATGTGCGCCCCGATTTTCACACCCGGCAGAATGCCCTCGCCCTCATTGAGGTTATCCAGGGTGTAAAGCCTCGCCTCCAATGCTTGTACTCCGCCCTACGGCATAACAGGGCCGCACGTGATCGGGTCCTCCCTCTCGTGCAACAGCATAAACCCTCCGAGGAAGAGGTCGCCCTCGACGACCGCCTTCTTCTTCACTGGTCAGGCGACGAGAACCTGCGCGCTCGGGTCCATAGATCGGAACTATCTGCGGCCGTATCGAATCAGATGATGAGTTTCCGGGTTCTCGAACCGGAAGCCACGCTCATGTCGCGCCCTCAAACGAGCGCGATCCCTTTCCGCGTCGATGGACCAGCCCGGGGTGGAAAGTCTCGGCGAAGTTCCTGATTAATTTTTTCACGATCGATCGACTCGCTATTGGAGTAATCGTCGCCGTCGTCGTCGAGTCGAACATGCTCGGAGCTCAATAACCATCTATCGCCCGGCTCGCTGTTGGCCGAGCACATGTATATCAGCACGGCAGGTAACAGAAGCTTCATGACTTCATAATTGTGAATGGTTGAGCTTGCGAACGGTTTCACACGTTGTCCTGTGTTTGCGTCGGGTGGTGGGTTCTTCAAGTCCATGGTTTCTAGTTACGTTGCGTTGCGGCGTTGGATGGTACATCGCGATGGTAGTCGATGGTGCCACGGCCTTCATGGGGCCACTGGAACCGGCTGTTTTGGAGCAAGAAAGTTCGATCCGTTTCACTTTCGCTGAGAGTTCCGCTGGTCTGATACTAATTGCTGAAGTTCTGCGATCGGGTAAAGAAACGAAGAGTGGAGGTTGACACGGCGCTGCGGAAGTTTAGAGTGATGAATGGGTGATCGTGGATGGTGACTTGTTTGCGGGGTAACCGGTGTAATCGTTCGTTCCACGTGGAACTGTTGATTCGTTTGGTAGTCTCGCGATATTCCGGATTTACTCGAATGTCATGGGAAATTTCTACCTAGCTTTGCTCCTCCCAAGAGAGCTCATCGGGAAGGAAAGTAAGCAACATTTGCTTTTGGCCACTGTTCGTTAGCAGTTACCCCTTTGTCGTCAGTGGTACGGTTCCTGTTTGCTTCTAAAACTTTTGTCACGATTACAAATGTTTCTCCTAGACTTGGGATCCTTATTTTTCTTTCGCAAATATTCGCGAAATCGTCTATGTGTCGCGACTGCTTCTCGATAAAATTCCGAGTCGAACTTGAGGCAGGGCAATTTTCTTACGTTTACATGTCGACGAGATCGAAAGCCTATTTGAAAACGCCGCGCCAGCAGCCTCGGAACTATCGGGATTCTCTGATTGGATAATTTCGTCGGAGAATCTACAGGGCATGGACCAGTCGGTGCCATGACAGCAAAAGTGTAAATTGCTTTTGATTTGCAACGAGCCACTCGCGTTCCGATAGCGACCCGATCGCTTCGCGAACTAATTAAAAACTTTGACACGTCGCGCCCTTCTTGGTTCTCGTGTCTTCGGTGGCTGGTGGAGCTTCCTTTCTCCGTTCGAATTACCGTTTATCGCGCCCGCGATAATTCGTTACGAGGCGTACCTGTTGCTCCGCGGTGGTGGCCACGAAAATCTATTTCCATTTCATTATGCCTCCCTCCCTTTCTCGTCGCTGTGATTTTTCGACCGCTCCCCGTGTTTTTTCAAACGCGACGAACTGTTACGCAGCGCATTGTAACGAGGGATGTGGTCGCGTTACCTGTTGCGTCCCTCGACGAGGAACCGTTACCTGGTCTAGCGTAGTTTTGTCCGACTCTATCTGGAATTGGATCACGGATTGTCTAGGAACTAACTCGACAACGATCGATATTGAGAACGCGACGCCTTGCACCGATGCCACTCGATGGTTCCAAGTGGCGCTGGCGGACGTCTGGATGGCTACTCTGTCGAACGCCTGACGGAGAACGGACGTTCGTTTTGTGGGCGTTCGAGGATCTTTTCTACGAGATCTATTCTATTGGTCATTACTGATTTAGTTCAGGGAAGTCAACGATCAGAATTTCCAATCTCTACAGTTTTTAATTTGCATAATTATGATTAATAAAGTTTTTAATTCTCAAATTTTAACTCATATTTCATCGCGAAACACTTTTCAGGTTCGAACCGTGTACAATTTTGACAAAAGCTGTAGGTGTTGGCGAAACCTGTGTATAATAAATATAAATGACGCATTGAGTAATTAAATCCCACGTTCTGTAGTAATTGAGAATCAAGCCAAGGATGGTGGTTAATAATGCGATGAGTTCATGCTGTATTCGAATGGCACAAATGGCACTGTCTATTGCTGATGAAACTGTATGGTGTACAGTGGTATTTACATATTTTTTTGGATCTATTCTATTGGTCATTACTGATTTAGTTCAGGGAAGTCAATGATCAGAATTTCCAATCTCTACAGTTTTTAATTTGCATAATTATGATTAAGAAAGTTTTTAATTCCCAAATTTTAACTCATAATTCATCGCGAAACCACGATTGGAATCGATCAAATTGGAATAAACGGACGGATATTTTATTGTATCTGTTTGGTATTCGCTATTATTCTGTGGCTAAATGGAGATGGTGTATAATTAATGTAAAAAGTTCCCGAGAGAAAGTTTGCTGAAGCACTGTTAGTTTCTGTTTCAACCGCGATGAATAGAATATAATATTATATTACAATTTCGGAATCTCATTGAAAAACAAAGGAGCCTTTCCAGATAGCCATAGGCTTTTTTCTTTCATTCCATTTTGTCTGTCTGCCTAGTTTTTCCTTTTTGGTACAAAACTTCATCACGTTGAAAAAAATTCGCATATACTGTGGAGCATTACGAAACTTTTGACATGAAAATTTATATGACTTTCTAAATGATTCGGTTAAACGGACGTGAAAGAGAATAGAGCGTTGCAGTGTGCACGTATCAGTTTGTTTTTCCCTCGAAATTAATCTCAATTAAATTACAAATAAGTGAAGTCTTCTGTCAGTTAACAGCATTAATTGGTTGTGGGGAAACATTCGTATAATTTTTACTGGACTTCCTATTCCGCTAGAATTGCCAAATAATACATTTTTATCGCCAGAAAATATCTTTTAAAATGTAAACATTTGTTATTCGCATGATGGAGTATATTATATATCTTTTTCTTTTTATAAAAATTAATTTATCAAGCTAATGTGTGGTGGATTATTGGATACAGAATGGATTTGTTTCCTGAACCGACATAAACATTTTTCATCGTTACTTCCAGTAATTATCTTTGAGCATTCTGGAACGAGTGATTTATGAATGCGTTGAAAAATGTAAACCACAGGAATAACTGGTCCACGAGACACATCTGTTCATTTCTCTAAGTTTGGGGATTATTTTTTAATCTGATTTGCACGCTTTGTGTAGTGTGGGCCCGGTTCGCGGTGTTCCGACTTTGAAATTTACTTTTTTTAAACGGCTTCCTGAAAATGTTAATTACAAAAGGCATCGGCGATGATATGGAAGCTACGACTGGTTTCACCGCTTACTCGGTAATTAAATTTCTAATTAACAGATCTTACGCTCGAAGTCTCTAATCTGACCGATTACGGTCAACGACGGATAACATTTACTTTCCTTCATTCATTACCAGAAAATTGTACCGACGCGTGCTTCTGGTAACGCTATCTCGAAAATGTTACTCGAACCTACGAAAAAAGTTTTCAAACAGTCTCTTTTCTTTTTCCTTCATTTTCATTGAGACAATTATTCACTAGTTTACGGCGCAATTACTCCGGCGATAACGTTCTTGCGTGCGCGACAAGCACAGGATCGCGTAAATTGCTATAAAACCGCGGCAGCTGCCACTTAACGAACGTGGTATTTTTCAATCACCTCCGTCTCGTCAAGCTGTATTGCCAGAGAATTTCAGAAGTAATCTTCCAAACTGTTTCTCGTGTTATATCATGCGCTAAGCGTAATCGCATGGGGATTAGTTTCTCCCTTTCGCCATTGTTTCATTTTTGTTTTAAACGATTTTTGTTAAACAATGTGTTCATTCTTTACCCGCGAATGAATTTCCGTAGTTAATTTCTTTTTGCTCCTCGCTCGAATAATTTTGCCCCCCGTTTTATCCAATGGATCGATCGATTACACCCGTGTCTTCAATGTACTCCGTTATCAGAGAGATATTTTAACGATGCTTACGATTTTCACATCGGTGACGGAACACCACTGTGACAATAGCAATTTCATGGAATCGTTCAATAAAACGCCGAAGAACCGCGGCAGGATTCGCTGGACACGAGCCGGTCGGTTTTTCGTCCACTTGTTTGACTCTTCGTACACATTTCTTCGGCCATAATAATCCAACGGCATCGTAGGACAGAGAGCCGTTGGAGTAGTTGGAGCACACGCGCGCGGCCCCGTGTCGTAGCAGCTACTGACTGGCTCTGCGACTGTATCAACACTACCCTCCTGTGGAACGCATCAACCCTCCGTCACCCTCGAAGCCCTGCCTCGTTCCCTACTACCCTACCTTCCCTCTCCCTCCCGTTCATTCTCTTCCTCGTTTCCTCCAAACCGTCTTACCCTGTCCCACGTCACGCCTCGCGAATTCTGTTCCTTTCATTTTGCCGCGTGCGACTGTTTAAATCGTCGATCATAATTCTCTCGCGGGTAGGAATTAAAGAAAGCCAGAACGAAATGTAAAGAAGAGAGGAACGGAAGAAGTGGAAGTTTTCTTTATTCCACCGGTTGTCAGCATTGGCACTTTTAGACTTGTAAGAAGTACTTTGATAAATTATTGTCGTCGTACGTAAGGAGCTAATCCCGTGATGGCGGGTATGCGCGTGTGCGCGTATCCCATGTAGATGGTCTGGGAGCGAAAGGCGAGGAAAATAACGGGACTGGGGTTGTGTCTTTTATTTATTTCTCGAAGAGTTCCCGGAGGGAGGCCCGACGCGCCAGTCATGACGCTGGGACGGTACTTCGATGCGACTTCTTCTGCTTATCTGCTGTTTTCTTTGGTAATGTTCTTTAGATTGCTGCGAAAGTTGGTTCACGGGGAGGCTGGAGGTAATAAAAGACAAATTGTAGAATATTACGATTCGGTTAAGCGGAGCAGGTTACTTCTCGCAGAATGAAGCTGCAGAATTTTCCCTTCTTCGGTTCATAACTTCGGTTCTGTCACCGAGATAGAAGAAAAAATTTGACGAGTAATTATAAATTTCCAAGCCGTCACGTCGCGAGTTGGGAGTTTCATATCGAATCCACATTGAGCATTACTTACTACGCGTTTCGGCGTTGCTTTGTGTTTGCAACCAGCGCGGTTCTGTTTCGTTGTCCGAAAGTTTCGCGCATCGCGTTCTCATTAAATTCAGGCGTCGAAGTTAATCGGGTTCGTAGCGATTCCCGGAACAAGTTCCCGCAACAGGAACGAACAGTGAGGGAAAACTGATGCGAGCCATCCAATTATAGCGGCGGATCGTGTAGCTATGTCGGACAAGACGCGCGATTATCGGGTTTGTCAAATGGCGGACAGATTTATTTTTCGAAAAAGAATTTCCCTTTTGACGGGTGCGTGACAGTTATACGACACGTCGGATGCTTTTTCATGGAGCCAGCGCATCGATTCGGACCGCTTTTGGCTTTGTTTTACTTTAACGTTTCTCTTTTTTCGCTCGTTCCCCTTGTATTATTATTCCTTTCATTGCATCATGCCGGATCGCTCCTTCTATTGGAAACTTGTAATGGGTGCGGTAGGTTTGAAAGGATTCGAGACCAACATCGCAGGAAATGCCATAACGGTATTGCTCGGGCATTACGTCGCGTCGATGGTATTGGTGTGCAGCGACATAAAAAAAATTCCCATGTTGCAAAAGGACGGAAATTACTTCAAAAGCGAGTTCAAGCTCCTCCTTCTTTGACCTCTCCGTCGAGACATTAATTTCGTTTTCCTTTTGGCTCGAGTAAAACGGCGATGTTTGGAATGGAACTTGGAACGAGATGGATACACTGGAATAAAAGTGAATGATGTGTAGTAAGCATCTGTGCGGATGAAGTATGCGATGCCGAAAAACATCATCGGCGACGTGAATTTCATTGGTTCCTCTAGACTCGATGAATCTCCATATCCCTTCCAGTCGATGGTGAAAAATAGGATGACACGTGCAAGCGTTAAACGTTCCTTCACTAAGTTCCGAGAACTGGGTGCCCAGAACTCGTTGCGGAGTATCTTATTAACGAAAGCGTTCGCTTTTTGCCTACGATATCCTAACTGAATATTATCCCTCGCAACAAGCAGAGAGGCGTTATATTTACACGATAAGGAAAGTTTATGAGGCAATTTTCTTCACGAACAAGCCACAAACTTCTGCGTAATTTCAGTCCTTTCCTCTCAGTGGTTTCGTTCCTTCTTTTCCCCTAACTTTCCCGCCCCATTTTTTGATATTTATCGTCTAGTGGTAAAAAACCAGAAAATAAGTATCTACACCTGAGACATCTCTCTGGAAAAAGAAGAAATTTCGCGCGATCATTGTATCCCATTGAACGTTACCCTAAATAATTCGTGGATTGATGGTTAATTGAACGTTTAATCGACCGTTTCCTTCAGTGGACAAGGTTGCTTGTATCTTATCTAGTCGGATTATCACAATTAAAACGAAATCCGATAAGGGCGATTCGATATTTCAGGATAATTGATTCGATGCGAATAATGGGAGGGCTTTCTAGACCGTTGAAAATTCCAGGTTTAAAATGTTACAGGCATTGTTGCATTATTCATCGAGGAAAATGCGATGAACGCGGGAAACGCGTAGTCTAATTTCAAAGAGCAAATATCTGCAGCTACGATCGAAGTTTCATCTTTTTGAAGAAACACTTTCATGTCGTAGAGGAGAGGTCAGAAAGTGGAGAGTGGCTGCGCATGAGCGGGCGTAGAGAATATTTTTTCAGACTGCTGTTGTTATCGTTAGGCGAATTAACTTTTTAATCGCCGCGTGATAAAAGAAGATAACGATGGATAAATTAAAATCTGCATTTTAACAGGTTATGAAATGACGTTGCTAATGAACAAGTTTGTATCTTATAAATATTGAAAATCGATAAACGCAGAGGCAGAAATGATACAACTTTCATTTTTTTTTCTCACTTTCTCTCGAACAAAACGTATGCGGCGAAACCGACGAGTCTGTTCGATTTCGTCGGCACAAAGGGTGTATGATTGTGTTTGGTGGTTCGCTATAAATTGGTTACAACTACCTTGAAATATACCAGCATCGAAACATCGTCGATCGTTATACAATTCTCGAGTCGTATAGGAAATGCATATGAAGTCTATTATACTGGGCTTCCTCTATTACACTAGGCATCCTTTATGGTACGAGTTTTCATATTTTCTTCATAGTTTGCAGCATGAAAATTTAATGCAGTCATTTCGAATTGGCTGCGAGGTGAAGAGGTGTATCATTTTAATTCGAAACGTTACATTTTTCAGTTAACAGGAACGTTGCTGAACCAGGATGCTTTAATTTTTCCATAATGAAATGTTGCTTCTTATTTTTGCCTCCTTTTAATTAAATTTTATTATTCTGTAACGAGGCGTCACTCGATTCCGTTCGTTGAAGCTGCACACCTCTACCTCTCGCACTTCCGGCTTGTGAGCGAATTTTTTCTCTCTTGTGTTGTTTAACGGGTGTTTATTAACATTCACTCGAGCTTCGCTGTTCGTTTTCAGCGTCACCTTAAAGTTCTCTCGAGATCTCGTCGTTCTGCTCCCAGCGGTTATGAGTACAAACTGCTCCTTCTTTTATTCTTCAGTTCCTTGAAAATCGAATAAATTCGCTATTTTTCCACCTCATCCGTTTCATAAATACAGAATACACCATGGTTCTTATTTTTATTTACATGACTGGCTACCTGGCCGTGTCAAGCGTCGACGGTTACACGAAAAATCGTCCAACAGAGGACGAGTCTTCCACCAGAAGAGATGCTTCCGCGTTTATGGAATATCTGAAGCATCGTTCACGAGTTAATGAGTGTGAACGAGAAATTTCTGTGTCGCTCTTCTTCATACTTTTTTTTTTCACTCCGTCTTAATTAATGATTAATTGACACTATCGTAGCGTCTCGTCTTCTTTGATATACTACGTGAAATATCTTTCCGTTTGAACAGGAAAATCGTGGACGGTGACACCTGATCCGTGCTATTATTTGTAAATATTTTTGTCTAATGAATAAAAAAGAAGACACGTTAATATATTGCATGTTAATGCAATGAAATTGGAAATTCTTCTCGGAAGCGCGACTAAAAACATTTCCAAACACCAACGTAGTAGAAATTACGACACTGGGTTTGATCTGCAACGACTACAGTCGCAACAAATCGAGGAAGCTTTTCCATCAGGAAATTGCAATTTCTTCGTTCTGGAATTTCCGTTGACCCGAAACACGAATTCTTTCAAAGCTCCGTTTCATAATGAAATCGATAGCTCGATCCCAATTGTTTTACACGACGCCCCACGAGTTACAAAGTAAATTCCTAAAACGCTACGCGAGAGGGAATATTTTAAAAACCTAGCAGCCAACTTAATTTATCCTTTGCGAAATATTGCCAGCGTGCTTTTTAAGTAACGTAGGGAAACAGAGAGGGAGAGAGAGAGAGAGAGAATACGAGCAGGGGCGAAAAAATAGATAAATGCATCTAACAGAAATATGGAACTATTTCAAAGTCAGTTTACCAAAATATGTACGTATCAGAGAATCCGTAATTTTTTTCTCGTTTGCCATTTTAATCGATTTCAGTCTTTTAGAAATTACATTTACGTCGTCTGATATGGACACGCAAACGTACTGAAATTTTCAACCGGATAAACATTGTTTTTATCATATCAACAAGTTTTTACTAGATCGTGGCATTGCTTCGATTTTGTCATTATCACCCCCCCCCCCAACTTGAGTTGGTCGCTTCATGAAAAATGGAGGTTCTAAACTGTTTGTCCGGAAGTAAGTCGTGACAAATTATCGCGTTCACTGTTCACAGTAGCGTTATCTACGCGTATTTACGTGCACCTTCTGGCCAGAAATTGATGTTTCCTCGCGGTGAAAATTAATGGAAATTTAATATCAATCCCCCGGTTGTACGCGAATAATAGAGCCGATATTCGCGTGGGAACGTCGCGAAAAGTATCCGCGTAATCGAGCGTCTACATTAGACGATATCAATTGGAAATTTCTGCGAAATAACGAAAATTCTCGTTAATTTATATGCGCGATTTCCCCGACTATGTTTATACGCGAATATAAACGTTTCCAATTTAACTATATAATTAAAAAAAAAACGTTCTCTAGGGATCGCTCGACGGTGCCGACATTTTTCTTTTCTGCGCAAATCGTAATTAAAATTGAAATGCGATTCGACTAATTTCAATGGGAAAGTTAATTATCCACGAACAGCTAGGACGAGGAAAACGAAAAAGCTGGAAGCCTTCACGTGCAAAAGGAGGTCAACGTGGTATTACAATAATCATATGCTAACTCAACTAGTTTGCCGTTATATTACATTCATTACCATCGGACTTTCGTGTAGTTATTAACTTCAACCTGTGTAATTTAATAAAATTCACGTTCAGTAAAGAGTTCATTTGCAAAGCAGCGTATTTGACGTGTTCCTTTATACAGAAGAATTTTATACAGCCAGTGCGCTGGGCACAAAAGTTTGTTCCTTTACGCGAATAAAGTACATAATTTTCATACCATGATTCCTTTTTCATCTCTCTGTTTTATTCAATTTTAGACGAGGTTTTCCTCGAACGCGTCACGATATCGTGGCCAACCAGTGGGTTATGAAAATTGTTGAAATATTTACGCTATGGAATTACGTATGTTCCCTACGTACGAATCTCCCGATACGTATACGTGTTCCACGTTCGCTGAGAAGCTTTAAAAGAAAAAGAAAAAAACAGGAAAAAAGAGGACGTCGGAAAAAGAAAAAGTGGAAAAGGCTAGGCGAAAGTGGAATAGCAACACCTCCACGTCCGATCTGCAGAATATCCGAGTGCACGCGTTTTAAGCACTGCCCATAAAAATATTAATAAAAACTCGAATACTACTTTGAATATCAACGAGATTGCGTCAGCAAGAGTAACTGGGTGGAGGAGCTTGGACGTTAAAAACTGTAACCCGCATTACACCTACCATTACTTTGTAGCGAGATTAAACGTTGAGGTTTGAATATTTAATTGAACAAGTAGTGAGGAACGGCATTGCACCGACGATAGACATTCGCGGAGTAATAAAGCGTGCTTCTTATTGAGCTCGTAAAATTTCTGCATTTATGGCTAGCGTGCTTCGTGTTTAGTTTATAATATAGGCAAGTTTCTGGAAAATTATGTGTACGATTGTACAATTTTTGTTACTTTTAATTTTGCTCTTGTTTGAGGAAAATTGTTGGTCACTTAATTGCCAGTCTGGTATATTGATTGATATCACTGAAAATTAGAGAAAGAATAAATGGTTTTATATATCGGCAAATATTTCTAAATCTAATTGAATTACGCAAATAGTTGTAACAATTCGAGTTTCGTGAAGATTTTTAAAAGTTATCAGATTTTGATATTGGAGAGATTGTTGTTACCGGTAAAAGCTACGAGTTAGCAGTGAAAGCTCTACTACTTCCCTTACGACTATGATCAAAGTACGATCACCAAAGTCGTACAATTTTACTGTCTTTCGAAATGTTACCAATTCAGCATATGGCTCCAAATAGGTACCGGAAGTAGCAATAGTGATCCCAGTAGATGCATCTTGTCCGCGATAATAATACATAAATGATTAAGAAGTAAACTCGCGAAAAATAACAATAATTCTCCTTTAAAACGTAAATGTAGCTTTAGTTTACATAAAATTTATAAATCATTATTACCAATAGTTGTGAGTAATCGTTAAGAATATTAATTGGTAAAAAAAATTGCGAAAATCGCTAAATTACGGCCAATTTTAACGAAAAATCAATTTAAAATTTAAGCGCAAGGGTGGGGAGCCATGGGTATATAAGGAGGGCACTTCCGCTGTTTTAATCAGTTGCTTGATAGACGCGGTACCGATCGGAGCTCCTCTTGGGCCTAGTTCAGGAAGATGGACCATGATCAACGTGTTATGATGGTGGTGGGGGACCACGAAGAGGGTGCTGCCCTCCATGGTGGCGGACACTGGTCAGCCTGATGATCCCTTGGTAGGTGACAGTGGTCAAGCGAGCTGAGTCGATGGTGGTGGATCACGGAGAGGCTGCTGAGCCCCATGATAGTGGACACTGGTCATCGCGATAACCCCTTGGTAATGGAAAGTGGTCAGCGAGCTGAGTCGATGCTGGAGGATTACGGAGAGGGTGCTGCCTGCTTAGTAGTGGACAATGGTCAGCTAGCTGAGTCGATGGTAGAGGATCATGGAGAGGATGCTAGCCGCTGATGACGTCACTTGTTTGCGAACGGTGAGTTTGTACAAACCGAATTTTTAATTAGAGGTGGTGGGGTAGATGAGGTAGCAGTAGTAGTAATTTTGATATATACTTGAACAAACTGGAGGGCTATCAGCTAGCGCATTCGACTGAATGCTAGCATATATAGCCCTCCTATTTTATATAATTGTAATCGTTCTTTTTATTAGTTTATCGGTTTAAAAAATGAGAGATTGTTATGTGTTGAGAATAGTTTCGCTATTGAATGACTAGTGTATATCGCGAACACTCTTGGGATTGAACGATTAGTTTTATTACTTTTATTAGTTTTATGATTTATTATTCGTTTTTCTTATTTTTCAATTTTAATTTTCTTTTTGCTACCAAACTTTTGTATTTGAAGAATTTAGCTTTTTGCAATTATTACCGAATTTTTGACGCCGAATTTTTGTCTCCGAATTCTTGACATATTACTGAAATATTTTTGGACTTCAGAGAATTGAAAGTCCACACCTATTATATGTTAGATTTATAATAAAAATAGTTTATTAAAGTAACGATATAACAAAATAAAAATAGTGTATTAGAGTAACGATAAAAGAATTCCTAATAAGTTGCGTGCGTAAGCAAATAGCCGTGCTGCGCACCGTATCCATTTGGCATTACACAAGTTTAAGAGAAAAGTTGAATGAAATCTTGGTACCTCAGTGCCGAGGCTGCATATAATGGAAGGGTGGATGGGATTTGTGTTTGGGGATAGGTCCCTGCGTACTCATCTCTAAACGTGGAGGCAAGTATGCAGGGACCTAATTCCTTGATAACGTTTTTGAAAGACCGGTCTTTCTAAAACGATATCGAGTAACATTAGATTTAAGACTTAGATTTAAGAGTTAAATTTAAGAGTCAGATTCAAGAGTCAGATTTAAGTTATTTGCGTAAGGATATCAATGTTCGTTGCGATGTTCTTGTCAAGTGTCGATATTATTCCATTATTCCATATTCTGTTTTATTTCGCATCTCTTTTCGTTCGAATTCTTACTCTGTCATTCTTCGTTGGTATCTGATCTCGCTCCTTTATCTCGTACTTCAGATTTCTGTGAAAATAAATCAAATTTCTGCGTTACTCGTGGGATCGCCGAGGGATGAGAATACATCTTTAGTTAGAATTAATCTAGATTTATATGCTAAATAAAATAAATAATCTTACCCAAAGTAAACACAACCTATCCCTATTTTCCTTATACTTCTCGTTTAAGAAAACAGAATTACTAATTGATCTAGTGCAAATCAATTCATATTTGCTTGGTATTAATAAATCATTTAGCTGCGCATTCGCTTGCATGCATCGCATGCTGCATGTAAGTAAGGGTCCCTGCGCAGTCACCTCCACGTGGTGGACCTGGGCCCTTGGTAACGTTTTCGAGAGACTGCTCTCTCGAAAACGATATCAAGCTAAGGACTACGCGCGTAGACATAAGTATTGTTGTAAACTCGGTGCTAGAAGTACCAAACTAGTTAGAAGACCATGCTTCGTAACTTCTGATAAAGCTAGATAGATTTTCCACTTGTACAAAGATTACATAGATTTACCTTTAACAATTTTCCATGATGCTCATTCATTCTATTATTTCATTAACTTTACGCGAGATTAGAATAATTTAATTACTGGTACTTTTAGCACCGAATATTTTGCAATACAATTTAAATTTTCCAAGTCCTTTTCAGGACGTTGAAACTTTAAATTGGACAGCAAATAGTTTAGTTTAAGTTAATTTATAAGATCATATTTGTACTCATATAATGTAAATTTATAATTGTGTGAGCCTTTCCCTCTTATCCTGACTCATTTAAGTTAATTTTTACTATTATATTTGTACACTTGTGTAATGTAAATTTGTAATTGTGTAACCCTTTCCCTCTTATCCTGACTTCTCTCACTTATCACAACCGAGCGTAGTTATTCTCGCTTTAATTAGTTCGTAAGAATGGTATCCCAGTTCATTGGGTACTAACAGATTCTTCGATATGTGGTAGAATAGTTGTTTCGAAACCGGTATCTCGCATTTCTTTGTTGTCAGCGATAAAATCATTCATTTTCTATTCATATTCTATTCATAAAAACACGTCGGTCAAAACTCAGGGGCTCGTTTAAGAGAATCCTGCATAATCTATGGCAATTTCTATCTCTTTGTGGTGTTTGTTCTCGAAAGAGATTGGTCTGATTGTTGGAAATTCACTCCATTCCTAATTTATTTTAATTTCTACGTTCATCGTTGGAACGTCGTTGGATACGTCTCTGAACGTAAAGTTTAATCAATGATTTTATATTTACCTATTTTGTGATCGCAAAGTGGTTTCATTATTCTTTTTACATTTGGAAATAAGAAAATGGTATTTTCGGTGAATATAACGTTGGAGATATCACTATGGTATTGTTTTACGTCAAAAAGTCTCCATTTCCACAATCTTTAAGATTCTTTCCAATTGCTTCACGCAAACAGGCTATACGAAATTCTATTAGGAGAATCACTATTAAGAGAATCTTGAAATTGGACGTATTTTCTCCGTTCTTGTCAAAAATTCATTGGTTTTGGGGCGAATTTCAACAACTTCACCAACTTCGTCGAGAATAATACCCCTAATCCTTTCCACTTCCTTTGTTATCAAATTTATATGATTACTATGATGAAATTGTTATGACTATTGTAATGAAATTGTTATGATTATTGCAATGAAATTGTTATGATTACTGTACCAAACTTTGTATATGTATTGTACTGATTATTGTAATAAAATTGTACGGAAACACATTCTTCTTATTCAGAGGGAAACACATTCTTCTTATTCAGAGGGAAACACACACTTTGATTTATTCCGTTTAATTTTGAGTCGTTTTAAAGTAGAATAATAGAATTTAAAGTATCCTTTCGTATTGCTTTTTGTGCAATACTTTAACTTTTGTAAAATAGAATCATCGTATAATCATTCTATAATAATGTTTCTCTCTGAATAAGAAAGTGTTTCCTTTTGCGATTCGTAAAGTCCATACTGCAATTTCTAGAATTCTTTGGTAGATTTTAGAAAATGTATTATGGATCTCGGTTTTTTAACTGAAATAGAGTCAGATCTCGGTACCTTCTGTAACGAGATCGTAAATATGTAATGGAGAGTGGATGGGATTTGGGTTTAGGGGTGGGTCCTTGCGTAGTCACCTCCACGGGGTGGACCTGGGCCCTTGGTAACGTTTTTGAGAGATTGCCTTCTCGAAAACGATATCAAGCTAAGGACTACGCGCGTAGACATAAGTATAATTGTAAACTTGACGCTAGAAATACCAAGCTGATCAAAAGATCGTGGTTCGTAGCTTCTAATAGAGATAGTTTGATTTTTCATTTGTATAAAGATTTCATAGATTCACTTTTAACAATTTTTTATTATTTCATTAATTTCGTTAGAGATTAGAATAATTTAATCACTGGTACTTCTAGCGTCGAGTCTTTTTCAGTACAATTGAAATTTCCAAGTCCTTCTCAGGACTTTGAAACTTTAAATTGGACTGCGAATAGTTTAGTTTAAGTTAATTATTGCCATCCAATTTGTACATTCATGTAATGTAATTTTAATAAGATAATCATCCCCTTTTATCCCGATTTCCCCCGTTTTTATTATTAATTATATATGGTGACTTCTATCTCGCTATGGTGTCCCTTCGATGAAGGGTTGTTTGATCGTTCGACGTCTGATGGTTTGACGTTTGAAGGTTTGATGGTTTGATGTTTAATGGCTTGATGTTTGATGGCTTGATGTTTGATGGTTTGATGTTTGATGGTTTGATGATCGATGGTTTGATATTTGATGGTTAGAAAATCACTTTCTTTCTGGTTTATTCTGGTTTACTTAAATCTCTGTTCGCCGTTGGAACGCCGTTGAATCGCCGCTGGCTCGCTGACGGATGCGTGCGTTTTTAGTCATAAGTACTTGTATATTGTATATCTCTGTAATTTAATTGTAATCGTATTGTAAAGAAATACGTTTTCTTACCCGGAGAGAGAAATAACTGCTCCCCTTTCTTGCACCCCTCGTTTATCAAGACAGAACTTTTAATTTTTCTCGCGTAAATTAGTTCGCGTTTATTTGCTCGAGCACTCTAACTTTATGCTTCGTAAGATCGCTTCACGTAGATTTCCTCTTTTTTTCTTCTTCCTTTTTTCCCTTTCCTTTTTTTCTCCTTCGCTCGAGATTTAGATTTTAATCGTCACGCAGGGAAACAGTTGCGACTCAATCAAACCGATGCGTGTTTGTCGTGGCCACCTGGATCTTCACGGGTTCAGCCGTGGACGCGCTCACGATGGAGCGGGCTGAGTGGTTCCCAACCCGAGGCGCTGGGGTCTGACCTGCTGTAAGACGGATTCGGGCGGTTCCACGAGGTTCGTCTCTATCGCAGAGCAATCCTAGAGTTGGGCCTCGCTGGGGTTCAGATGGACATCTCCCTCACCGTCGGGGAGAGCGCGGTTGCGATTGTTTCGACGTAAGACGTGGCATAAAACTTGCTCGCGATTCGCGTCGGGTACGGTTTGCCAAATGGCTAACGCGGAAGCATCGGATTGGAATGCTCTTTAATATAATAGTAGAATTTAGAGTATCGTATCGTAGAACCTTTTGCGAGACACTTTCGTTTGTCGAAAGTGTTGGAAGAGTCACTTAATAAATCTCTCTTCGGGTAAGACAGTGGTATTTCTCGTCACCCCTTTCGTAAAGTCCATACTGCAGTTTCTAAATATCTGATAGATTTTAGGAAATGTATTATGGATTTCGCGTGTATTAAATTCAAGTAGAGTCAGATCTCGGTACCTTCTGTACCGAGATCGTAAATATATAATGGAGGGTGGATGGGATTAGGGTTTAGGGATGGGTCCCTGCGTAGTCACCTCCACGGGGTGGACCTGGGCCCTTGGTAACGTTTTCGAGAGACCGGCCTCCCGAAAACGATATCATGCTAAGGACTACGCACGTAGATTATATAATTAGTGTAATTAGAGAATAAGATATAGTTTAAGTTAATTTTTGCGTTCGTCGCTGGATCGCCGCTGGACCGCCGTTGGATGACTTGATATAACTTGTTAAATTTATCGTGCCTCATCGAAGGAGGGTTGTTTGATTCTTTAATGTTCGATGGGTAGGTGATTGATGTTCGGAAATCCGCTTAGTTTTTGGTTTATTCTGATTTATTTTAACCCCTCCCTTCGCCGCTGGAACGCGTCTGGATGTCGTGATATAACTTACTACATATTCTCCATTAATATAATTTAATTACGTTCCATCTTTGTTCCTTTCCCATGACTATTCTCATGCTAATCAATTCATTCGGTATTAGTAATCTATTCAGTGATCGGTAGATGAGTTATCTTAAGTATTGAAACTGAGAGCAGGTGTAGTTGAAATAGAAGTAATCATTCTGTGATTAAAGAAATATATGCGACGGTGGAAAATCAGGGAATTGTTTAAATAATCCGGCATCTCTCTCTCTCCATCTCTCTTTCTCTCTCTTTCTGTCTCCATGGTATCTTCCCTTGATCAAAGGTTGGCTCTTGATTTCAATAATTACAACAACAGAAAATTTAATTCTGTAGTCGCAAAGTGACTTCATTATTCTCTTTAAATTTGGAAATGAGGAAATGATATTTTCGGTGAATGCAGCGTTTGACGCATGGTATTGTTTTACGTAAAGAAATTGCCATTTCCACGTTTTCCAAGGTTCTTTCCAATTGTTTCACGCAAATAGGCTGTACGAAATTATAATTGAGAATGATTATTAGGGAATCGTGAAATTTGACGTATTTTCTCCGTTCTTGTCAAAAATTCAATGGTTTTGAGTCGAATTTCAACCAATCCTTTTCATTTCCATTCTGTTATCCAATTTTTATGATTTCTATAATAAAATTCCTGTGATGTCAATAAATAATTTCAACAGATATTTCTACGTTCGCCGTTGGATCGCCGCTGGATGCGTATATTATTAGTCATAGATAATAGTAATTATAATTAGATAATAGTAATTGTGATAATAATTGTAATGAAATTGTAAGGGAGTATGTACATTGTCTTATCAAGAGCGAAACCATAGAATTTTTCCTCAAAATCCCCGTTTTATCGAAATTGAATATAATTATTCTTAGTCTCCATTTGCACACTACTGATGTTTATCAGTAATAGTTTTATTACTCTGCGTACTCGCTGGCATGCATCGCATGTGGCAAGCAAGTAGTGAGCACGCTAACTTAATGTTACACGTAAGTCGCTGCCATGAGTAGCTCCATGGGTCGAAAAGACCGTGGTTTGGAAAGTGGA
This sequence comes from Xylocopa violacea, assembly GCA_963969225.1. Taxonomy (NCBI): domain Eukaryota; kingdom Metazoa; phylum Arthropoda; class Insecta; order Hymenoptera; family Apidae; genus Xylocopa; species Xylocopa violacea. Next base: position 3,736,607 of record CAXAJV010000500.1, on the reverse strand, counting down.
CAGCGCCGGAAACATTTAGTTAGCAAATCTACGTGATTACGTAGTACCACGTGAGTATGTAGAGTACCTTTGGTCACGTCGCGAACGTTATGTTCACTTTTCTCTTTGATTTATTACTTATCACAAGTTTGTCCAACTTTAATTACCTTTTTAATTTCTTTTTTTCAGAATAGAGTATAATAGAGTTTAGTGTTTATCGCATCGTAATCCCTTTTGAGAAACGCTTTAATGTTTCTAAAGTGTCGATAAAGAGACTTTGTAAATTACTCTCTGGATAAGAACATGATATATACTTCCAGTCCCTTCTTCCCTTTCGCGATTCGTAAAGTCCACGTTGCAATTTCTAAGAAAATGTACCATGGATTTGGCGTGTATTGAATTCAAGTAGAGTTGGATCTCGGTACCTTCTGTACCGAGATTGTCAACATGTAATGGAGGGTGGATGGGATTAGGGAAATATGGATGTGTTCCTGCGTAGTCACCTCCTCGTTGGTGGACCTGGGTACTTGGTAACGTTTTCGAGATCCTGGTCTCTGAAAGACGATATCATGCTAAGGACTGCGCTTGTAGACATAAGTATTGTAGTAAACTTGATGCTAGATGTATCAAACTAGTTAAAAGATGGTGGTCGTAGCTTTTGATAGAGATAGATAGATTTTTCACTTGATCAAAGGTTTCATAGATTTACTTTCAACAATTTTCTATGATACTCATTCATTCCATTATTTCATTAACTTTGCGCGAGATTAGAATAACTGGATTACTGGTATTTTTAGCATCGAGTATTTTGCAGTACAATTTAAATTATCTAAGTCCTTTTCAGGACTTGGAAATTCTATTTACGTTGTACTTCAGGTAATAGTTGAAGCCATAATTTAAATTAAGTTAAGTAAAATTTTACTCTCGTGGCATCAACATGGAACCGTCGAAGAATTCTACTTTCTCTCTGGTCTTTTTGGATTTTAATTTAAATCAAATCTTTATCTGGCAAGAGGTTTTATGTCTGCAATAATTCACATTTTATGAGCTTTGGAAAATTTTTAATTCGGTCCTCCCTTTTGCGTAAAATATATCCACGAATCTTGCAAGAACTGCTACTTTATCAATTTCGAATCCTATATTGTACAGGGTGTAAAAATTTGTACGCGATCAATATTTCGGACAGTAATGGTCATAAAATTCCATTAGATCAATGGCCTATCTTGTAGCTCGTCGGTACTAGGATAAATCGAGACGAAGTTGTCGACTTGAGCTTGCAGAGTATCACGAGCTTACCGACAGGCGATACTTGAGCTTGCAGTGCACCGTGGAAAGCTTCACGACACCTCCGTATCGACTCGTCTCGATGCCTGCATGTTATCTATGCGGGATTCTAGATTTCTTCAGAAGCAAATTTCTTTGTAGATACAATCGCAGCACGGAGCAGAAAATCTCCTTACCGATATTCAATCAAATAGCGTATATGTTGCAAGTGTATTATATTCGTACAAGAATTCAATTAGTCGATCAGAAATCGTTAGAACCGCGCAACAAGCAAAGACAGAGAATCTCGCGAATTTTTTGAAACATTCGCGACATCAATCTCGAAATTTGTATTAGCATTGCATTCTCATACAGCAACTTATAAAAGGAATTCAGTAATTCAATACTTCTGCCAGAGTTTTTCATTTAGAAACGCTATGTCCGCTCTGCCTCATCTTTGCAGTGTTTGCACGTTTCGTTCGCCTGCTTTCGCATTCGTGCTGCGGTGAAATTGTCAGTATCGCGACGTGATCTCGCGGAAACACATGAATAATGTCAACTTTCAATGCGAATTCGCTTTCACCGAGTGTCGGGCTATTGCTACGGACATCAAATTTTAATATCCGCACTTTACTTTACCGCCGAGTGCATGGGAAGTTGTGTTCTTTTCATTGGAATTTTTATGCCTCGTAATGGTCCAGCCGCTAGCGACTGAATGTCTTCTCTAGTTAAGACATGATCTACTCTGGGGAATGGAGTTCCCCTAGCCTGTATAATGGAAGCAAACGAAACGTCAAGTATTCTTCGTTACACGGAAATCTAACAATGGCGAAGGGTAGGAAAGATGCTTTCATTCGGATGAGGCGGTCTTCTATACACGCGTTATTACATCTTTTTTGTACGTAAAAGGATGAGGCTGTATTGTTCTGTTTTGTTGCATCTCGATGGGTATTTAAAAGCAGTGTTGCATGTTTTTGGTGTAGATTCTGATTGTTTCGGAACAAGGGAAATCCTAATTACCTATTTTTGTAGGAGAGTGCAGTATCGTGATATAACGCACGTCTATCACGAATGCAAACTATCTCACGGTAAACTAGCAGTGTGATAGCTCTGCATTTACGATTTCCTTTTCGAGGAAATTGAATTCTATAGAGCTTATCGTTTCAGAATTGTCTAGTGCCGCTTCTTGTTATATTATATCTTAATTTTTATTCTAATTGAAAGGCAAATATGACAACTACTAGAAAACTTTGGAGAACGTGTATTAATGTTAGAATCATTTTGAAGTTTCGACATTTAGATTAGCGATGTTAACTATTCAGTTGATCTTCATTGTATTTGTGACACAGTAATAATTCAGTAGTTGCGTACGTTAACAATTTTAAACACCAAATTACTTTGTGAAAATGGTTCGATTAAAGAAACTTCGCTCGACACACGATAGGCTTTACAGCGAAGCAGTTTGCGCCCTCTGAATTGTGTTAATCAGAAACTTGATTGTAGGTCCAGCGCGCGTTTTCGCTGGAGCTATCATTCACGTTAATTAAAATAGCTCTGCGCTAACAATTCGTTAACTGGTTTGCTTCAATGCCCTGCGAAATTACCCACTAGCAAAAACGTAATCCGTGTGTTGATTCCATTCAAAGGAAGCAAATTAGATTAAATATCCAGGATTTGAATCTCTGGGGACACGTAAACCGTATGCTGAAATTAATTCATAATTATGTAATGGTCGCTAGGTCATAGATGTTTCTATTGAAGTCTCATTTTCGAAGCGTTGAGCTCGTTAGGCATTGCATATTTTTGGAATCTGAAGTAGAAATACAAATTTTTCTTCTCCGTTCCGAGCGGAGTTTTGTGTAACTTTCCGTTCGATATCCCAACAGAGTATACTCTTCTTTCTTCAAGGGGTACAATTTTTCATCACCACTGAATCGCTATAGAGGCTCATGTTCACTGTCGAAAGAAACGGTCCTAGAATCTATCAAACCTGGTCGCGCATCGATAATCGTGTAGAAAGGATAAATTAACATCTGGCATTGGCCAAATATCTAGGTCGAGAATTTACTGAAGAATCATTAGAGAGAAAAAACGACAATACGAATCTCCGACACAATGTATACAATGTATTCACACTCGCTTCGAAATGAGAAAGGGTGATAAAATGAAATACAAGAAGTAAAAGCAACGGTTCGGTATTTCCACAGACGAATTCGTTACGTCAAAGAACGCGATGTAACCGATGTAAAATTCGACGAAGTTCAAGTACGCGTGACGAGGCTTCTTTTATTATACTACGTTCGTTCTTTGATTTGAAGGTTGATGAAACTTCCTGTCGGGTTGATTCATTTGGTAAACATGAACCTGGCATTTCGCGGAGAATAATAGATTAACATGACTCGTGACAGAGTGGAGAGAACGGAAAAGTTGGAAGAAAATTGCCGCAATTTCATCTAGCACCGCGCCGCGTAAGTTCGTTACACGAGCGGAATTATCTTATCGCTTCTTTGAGCTATCGCTGTGAGATTCCCCTAGCCTTCAAAGCAGTTAAAATTTTCACAGTTTCAGTGGAATCGTGCCCACAGCGTGACCTACATTCGCGGAATTTCATTTGTCTCCCTATAATGTGAATGCATGTGATTGTATTGTTGGATTGAAAAATTCAGAGTACGCAATGGTTCCGTAGACCTTCGTGAGATGTTCGCGAAGTTTCACATTGTCAATTTCACTTGTCGTATCTTGGAAATGAACGAACTTAAGCAAATCGAACATTCTCTTTATCTCTCAAAAAGAATGAAGTCGGCAAATAAGCGGTGTTCTTTCCATTTTTCTGATCTTCGCAAATAATTAGTAACAATGTGGTGAAACGGAACATCTTTTTCCTTTAAAGAGAAATTCAATTTTCTTAGTCGTTTAACTCGAATTGTTTCTCTAATCAAAAACGTATTAAACACGTTGACAGTTGCTCGCGGGTATTGCTGAAACTCGTACGAATTTACATTTCCGACGCGCGAATGCATCGCACTCGTCAATCATAACATCAATCTACAACATCGGACACCGACGACCATTGAATTATCAGCCTTCAGCTAATCAACTGACAAAACAACACGTACCTTTGATAAAGTCCACAGCCATTCCCAAGCCGTACGTATCCTTGTCGTAATCGTCGAGAATGTAGGCGCCGATCTTAACACCGGGTACAATTCCACGATCGTTGAGCCTGTCCAGAGTGTAAAGCATCACCTCGAGCGCTTGAACGTCACGTTGCGGCATCACTGGCCCGCAGGTAATGGTATCCTTCCTCTCATGGACCATCATTAGACGACTCAACACTAGATTATACTCGACCATCGCGCTGTGCTTAACTGGCCACTGATTCGGCGGTTCCAGCTCATGCGACGAGTTGTTCGTCGTTTGCGAGGACGCCTCGTCCATGGTAACGGTTCATGGTCAGAAGAAGTGGCGATCATGTCAAAAGTGAACAAAAATTGGTTCACGTCGTTAATCAATCCGATGGTCGACGTTTCGGCGGTAACTGGAAGTTGTTCCCTCTCTGTAGACGAAAGCGCGAGATTTTCGTTAAGGTAGTTGTCCAGAGAACCATTCGTACTTTTCAAACGGGAGCGAAACCTTTGATCAATCCTGCACTCTGGAGACGAATTCTAGTGGACGTGTCAACGAGACTCTTAGCCCCCCGGGAGCATCGTTGCTGGCATTTGCTTGGACGTATTCCATTTGCATGGTCGAGGCGGTTCTTCGTTGGACCTCGTCCTTGACCATCGTGCTCAAGGAGTTAAACCCGTCGGACGGATTAACTTCATTCACCGTTCCATTATCCAACGAGCGGGTTTGAGCCCTCTCATTTTTTGAGCTAAACCCGACGGACGGTTCATCAGGCTTAATGTCGCAGTCATGTTTGAATATTTCGATTCAACGACTCTGTCGCCCTTGAACCGACGGGTTGCCGTTTCTTCGAAACCATTAGAGGATCGTTAAACGTTACTTCATCATCTTCTGTCAAACCATCCGTAGCTGTATCGAACCGTTCCGCCTGGTCGTCGATTTTCCTATTTATCGTCCCAATTGTTTGGATAACGGCTTTTCTAGACGCGGATGGTCGTTCAGAAGGGGTTAAAGGAAGCTTCGATTTCGAATATTTCGTTTTATTCACGAGCGATTGCTTATGGTTCGCGTTTGTTTTGATATCCTTCGTAATCTTCCGCTCTTGCTCAGTCGAAGGTGAGTTCCTGAACGTATCGTCGGAATTTCCCTCGCCGAATTCAGGAAGGCCACTGTTCTCCGACGTATAGCCCCTTTCGGTTAGACAGTTCATATCGTTTCTTAGGTACGGGGCACTCCTTGGCGCCGCAACAGAGCTATGCTCGGAGTTCACGAGGACGCCGTCAGACTCCTTTGTCACGTTACTTTGCGCAGAAGCCTCTTCCGTTGTCGCTTTATTCGCCTCTTCTTTAGCCTTATCAATCTCGCTCCGCGGAGCGTCTAATTCCATATCTTGCGACGAATCCGCGCTCAAATTGAGTCTTATCGAGATCACATCGTTACTTAGACTTGAAACGTTTTCCGGTAACTGTGCATTGTCATTTCAACGTCGAATTCGGTTTGCCTGGGCGGTTCGCCAGGAAATTGCTCTCGACGACTCCTCCGTGATGTCATTCTTGACGAGTGGACGGAATGTTTGCCGAGCGGTAGTTGATGGCAATGATAACTTTTAAGGGTGCCGGGATGACGGAGTATTTGAATGGTTTTGGAATTTCAGGGATGGTTCATTAGCGCCGCGAGCCCCGTAAGCGACTTCGGCGCGGTTAACCGACAGCTGGTTGTTACCATAATCGAGCGGATACCGTTCGCCCGCCAAACTGTTTCGAAGAATCGATAGCACCACTGACACGGCCAGTACGGCCAGCCAACAGTTGTTCCGCCACACCACCTGCCTCCCGTGACAAACATGTCCTGGTCCTGCAAAAATACGCAGCGTCTCTGTGAATCCACCACATCGCATAATAAGACCTATCGATCTAGTAATCTTATGCTAATCGAGGAGAAACGTATCGAATATCGTTCTCTACGAGATGTACGTGTTTGTTGCACCGAGACGGTTCGAGGCAATTTGGTTGAAACTATTTGAATGGTACAAAAGGGTTAAATTTGATTCGCTCTGTTTGAGAGCGGTTTAATCTATTTGCAGAGGAATGGAAATGTTTGAAGATTAATTATTCATACGTATATTGTGTATGCAATCAACTTAGAGGTTAAGGGTTGAAGCTTTGTATTACAGATACGTGAAGTGCATTAATATCGTGGAGTTTATTTTGAGCTAAGTTATTAATCATGATGCAATAACGAACCAGTAAATATCTCTGCGAGTGTTGCACATTTTCGAAATTACAGAAGAATACCGCATAGTTGGAACTCCGAGCATTACACGTGCATAGTCAAAGCAGGAACTAACCTCGATCAAACATTGGCTATCAGTTAAGCGTGGAATATTACCACTAAATTTCTCGTATCCAAATCGAAGGAGCCAGTGGCCGCAACAGGCGCATACAGAGTCCTGGTGCACCGTTGTACATATTTTAGCATCGGTGTATTGATTAATTGTGTTCAATGCGTTCATATTAAATTCTCCATCACTTCTGATAGTACCTTCAAGTGACTGTAAAAGATTAATACCCTGGAAATCCATTTATTTGAACAGCGTCGGTGGAAATCTCGCTCGTGCGAATGCTTTTTGTAGCCATAATACGTTGATCCGATTACTCTTAGTACAAGCGTTTTCATTTGGTTGGCACGGAGCCAAACTGCGATTTGATCGAGAGTGATTTTCCTAGTTTCTATAAATCAGATTTATCGATCGCCTTTCTATAGACCGATACGATCAGCAGTATCGTTGATGGATCACCCTCGCGCAGTTAATCGAATGAAATTTTAATAATCCGAGAATATGATAGCTTAGGAACGAAGCTATCGCGATGTCGATATAATCTATACAATTGATGCAGAATTAATTACCACTCGGTTAACGCTATCTCGAAAGCCAATATAATCTCTTTAAGCGACATCTTATTGTTGCCAGGCCGCGCAGCGATCCCCTAGTCGCTCTTCCAGAAAATTAACCCCTCGCGCTATAACCGTTGTATCCTATCTAACCGTGGATCGTCGCGATTCAACGCGAGCATCCATTATTTTAACACTGCTTGCGCGTTAATTAGTCCGTTTCGAGGCACGGTTTTTCCTCTTTGTCCAATAAATTTCGCGCGGCTGCGAATCCTGAAGGAAAGCCTCGGAAACGAAGGTTATATTACTTGATCTCCTTTCCGTGCCCGTGTCCAGGTTTGACGCGTTCGTGGGCTAAATATCTGTCGGAACAATGGAGTTACAGGGCTTTAATAAGGCCGTTACTTTATCGAAGGGCTGCCGCGCTCGATAGGATTGAATCGTACGAAATGGACTCCGTTTCGCCCCGTCTCTCGGAGTAGGCACATGCCAGGTTTATTGTCAGATGTATCGACGGAAACGGTGATTTCGCGGGGACAGCGATAGGTTGGTAGGAATCGATCGAGCCCCGTTAAACGGTTATTGGACGATTTAGGTGAGGTAAGCATACTTCCTTGCAGAGCGTATTAAACTTGGTCTTCGATTCTCACGACACTTTCCAGCTTAAATTGACATTTTGGAGGTCTCAGATGTCTTTAATTCAATTATCTTCACGGGTAATTTCAACGGTAACTTTGATTTCCTAATCTTCTCTTATCCGTGGGTGATAATTTGAATGGAATATCCGAAGGATTCATTTTTTACCTTTCAGTTGATGAAATCAGTAATTCACGTTGTAAGTAGTTCATTTCTGTTTTATCGCTTGACGAATTCACTAGAGAATTTGACGGTTTACGGAAAGGAACCAGCATTAGTAAGAAACTTGAAAATTTGTTTGAAAAGAGAGCAACAATAACTGGATATGGTGAATACTGGGTAGTACATATTACTATCTGGATGTGGATTTTGGGAGCGATGCCTTCATCAAGAGAAAATAAGAAGCCAATATTGAAGAGGAAGAGAATAAGAAGAACAGTATGCCGCGGGAAAAATTCAGGGATTCTTCCATTGTTCGTGTTTGAACATTTTTTTCATCTACCCCCGTATTTCGAGGTATAAAGTTAAACTGATAACAAATATTACATACAAGAATGCATGTTTTCGTGAAATTTTATCACGACAGTCTATCATTATCCTCAACAGCGAAAATTAGTAGCCAATATTGTGTTCCGTTCCTTCTCAACCCCTGAAAGAGAAATTACACTTTCTAAAAGACATTAGACATCCTGTAGAATCCGCAACTGAAGGGGTTACCGTAAATACCTTTCGTGGTGTTAAAATTTGACACGCGTGTGACAGAGATAATCTGTCGTGAATTTATTCAAACGGAATCTGAATTGTCATCTTTTAATGATCGATCTCTTAATCGCGACCAGTAGAAGGAATTCAGCGCGAAGTGATCAGCAAATCCTCATTGTTGGATCGTTTAACTGGTGCATGTAATTACGACTGTATATTGTACATTTGTATCAGCTCCTCGCCCTAATTGGTCTGGTTCGAGCCGCTGACATCTGCATTGTCTATGACAACATATGTTGTCGTAACTTTCTCAATCGTATTCGGGATCCGTTCAATTATACAGGCTTGTATAAGGTACATGTGCGCGAAACAGATGGGTGTGATCACTCCTTGGTTCGATTGAGGAATCCGCGTGGCATTTTTTTAAGGATTTTAATCATTTCGACGAGTTCCATGACGGCGTTTCCACCTGGCATTCAAGTGCTACAAAATATTTTTCGTCAAGCGAATTCCACGAATACAATTTCGAACGTGATCGCGTACGTTCTTTCGTCCGCGAGAAGAAAGAACCCATAGAATGGAGTTCCGCGGCGACGCAGCATCCCCTGCAAGTCAAAAGGGGACCAAGGTGGGAACAAAGGGAATCCTTAATGGCACGCAAAGATCGTCTACTGGCAAATAATTGGAGACAAAAGTCTCCATTCCCGTGACGTGTAAAGTGGATTGATTATTCTTCTGACGATATATCTTTGTTCGATTATACGGAACTGCACTTTAGAAGAGGGAAGTTGTTTTTGTTCTCGATAGGTATCCCTCGTTTACTTTCGAGAACACTCGCTAATGGAGCGATTTTTCCATTTGATGGGTTTACATTGGTTCAGCGGCCGTGCTCCTTTTGTTTCACGAGCGACTTCGCGGCCGGCGCAAGGGTCTCCGCTTTAATCTCCCGCATAGACGGTGAGAATGGACCTTTAATCTTCTCCGAACGATCAGTGCTACCTCTTTTGAAAAGCAAGCAATGTATTGTTAATATTGGATGCTTTCCAACCGACCTTTTAAATCGGCGCTATCATTTAAATTCGCAGCTAGATTGGTCCGTGATCTGTTGGCGAGCTTAACTGCTCCCTTCTTTTTTTGTTTGTCCGCTACGATGTACCACTGTTGATAATCTGTGGCGAACGATGACTGGAATGTGATAAGAGGAATTTTTATCGGGAGCCAGCGAACGATTTTTTCCCAGGGAAAAGCTTCTATAAACACAGCAAGGTTTTATTTCTTACGAAACTTTAATGCTCTTATAATTTCTCTTAAAGTTTTTATTAAAACTCCATGAAGATTTAAGCTGAGTTTTTCCCCCCTCCGCCGATCGGAGGGATCGCGAGATTTTTATTAGAAATTTCGTAGACTGGCTGTAAGCAGCTTTCGTTGTACCTTGGATTTTCTTATCGTCGCGTATAGGAAATGATACCATGAACTATTTGAACTAGAAGTTCGTCGATACAGTTTTATAACCGCCTATAACGCCGTGTAATTGAGGAAGGGTAGCACGTTCGCGTAAGCACACACAACGCGATATAGGACACGAGGAATTCATTTTTCCATTTTCCGCATTGATTGGCAAAGCAGAAAGTCCAAGAAAAAGCGCGAGGTCCTAAGAGGCGACGTTCCAAAGGGGTGGCTAGCGTAGAGTCATAATGCTCGCAGATGTGCCTGCGAACAAAAATTGCGACCAGTGACATTTCGCGTTTGTATCCGCTTCACGGATCTCGAGATTTCGATACTTCTTGACACCGAATGATTCCGCGATTTTCGCAATAAATAGCGGAGACACGCGTGCATCGTAACGCATCAGCTACCGGTCCTACAAATTCTACACCTAGGAGATGACATACCGAATCTCGGGCCTCTAGAATTTTTTTCATTCAAGTACATATTGTCTATGGGCCACTAGTGACCGCTCCAGGAGTTCGCTCTCCACATATTTCGACTCCCAGAGCCAGACATGCCGTATCTGGTACCCCTAGAATTGACTTCACTTATGTACTGATTCGCTCTGTGCCATTAATAACCAATCCATGAGTTCTACCTCCTTATACGAAACATAGGGTCGGACATATCATGTCTGTGGACCCTAGTATTGGTTTGATTTAAGTATATATTGTCTGTTGGCCATTAACGACCCCTCCAGAAGTTCGTCAACCTCCACTTACTTGACACCTAGGGCCGGATATGCCGTGCCTGGGGCCCCTAATATTGGATTCATTTAAGTACTTATTGGCTCTTGGCCAGTAGTAATCGCTCCAGGAGTTCTATAGCCGACTACTTCGAAACATAGGACCGAACATACTGTAACAGGGGCCACTAGAATTGGATTCATTCAACCCCCTATTGAAGCTGTGCTATTACTAACCGCGCCAAGAGATTCCCTGCCACCTAATTCGACACCCAGGGTACGCGATGCTTTCCAAGGGCCTGTAGTGTTGGTCTCATTTAATTACTTATTGGATCTGCGTCATTCGTAACCCCTAGCATTTCGTAGCCCGCATATTCAACCCAAGGTATTCCAAACATGATACATTTTATCCGCTCGACAATTATATATAAATACAAACAAATATAACCTAACCCAACAAAACCTAACCTCTCGACGTTAATATTTTATAAAATTCCTGACGTGTCGGCCCCAACTTCTCGGCGGGAACATTATTTACGTCTACAATGTTATATATCCTAACCTAAGGCAACCTAACATCTCGGCAGTAATATTTTACAACATTCCTGACGTGTCGGCCACTACTTCTCGTAGGGAACATTATACATAAATAGAATCTAAAATAAATTAACCTAATTCCACGCAGCACATGTGTAGTAGTGTTTCACAGGATCCCGGGCATGCTGGCCCTACATCGCGGTGGGAACATTATATGCGTCTATAACGTTATATATTATAACTTACGGCAGCCTAACCTCTCGGCGGTAACATTTTACAACGTTCCTGGCGTGTCGGAAACTACATCTCGGTAATAACATTATATACGTCTATAACGTACTATAACCTAACCTAACCCATCTAGCCCCACGATGGTAGTGTTTTAAAGAATCTAAAACGAAACATGACCGCCGAGACCTCAGCTTGCGTTAGGTCCGGTTACATAACGTTTCAGACGTAGATAACGTTCCGACCGAGAAGTATGGGCCGACCCGCCACTAATGTTGTAAAATATTACGAGCGACAGGTTAGGTTACGTTACGTTAGGTTATATAACGTCATAGAACGTATATAATGTCCACACCGTGAAGCAGGGACTAACCTGCTAGGAATGTTGTTAAATATTACCCTCGAGAGGTTAGGTTGCCTTAGGTTATGACATATAACGTTATAGACGTATATAATGTTCCCACCTAGAAGAAGGGTCTTGCTTGCCAGGAATGTTGTAAAATATTACATCCGAGATGTACGGTTACCTTAGGTTAGGATATATAACGTTATAGACGTATATAATATTCCCACCCAATACCTAGGAGCTGAAACGTCTGGGCTTTTGTAAAACACTACCACCCAGTGACTAAGTTGTGTCATGCTACGTTATATAACGTTACAAGCGTATATAATGTTCCCACCCAGAAGTAGGGGCCGACACGCCAGAAATGTTGTAAAATATTACATCCAAGATGTTAGGTTGCCTTAGGTTAGGATATATGACATTCTAGACTTATATAATGCCCCACCTAGAAGTACGGGCACACACGACCGGGATTCTGTTAACCATTACCACCGAGGTGTTAGATGGGTTAGGTTAGGTTATAGTACGTTATAGACGTATATAATGTTCCCACCGAGAAGTAGGGGCTGACGCTCCAGGAATGTTGTAAAACATTACATCCGAGATGTTAGGTTGCCTTAGGTTAGGATGTAAAACGATATAAACATATGTACGGTCCTCATCGAGACGTACGGGCCGAGATGACCAGAATTCTGTAAAACATTTCCACCGAGGGGCTAGATGGGACAGGGTAGGTTATAGTACGTTATAGACGTATATAATGTTTCCATCGAGAAGTACGGGCCGACCCGCCAGGAATATTGTAAGGTATTATGGTCGAGAGGTTAGGTTGCGTTAGGTTAAGTTATTTAACGTTATGGACCTATATAATGTTCCCATCGGAAAGCAGGGGCCAACACGCCCGGGATATTGTAAAACATTATTACCCACGGGATAACTGGGTTAGGTTAGGTTACAATAGGTTATAGACCTATCGAGAGGAGAATTCCACGCACGCGCAGGAGCGTGAAGAGGTCAAAGGCGGAGACGTCCGAATACGATTCGGACACGTCACTCGCTTCGTTGCTCTCGACGACGCCGTCCGAGTCAACGAAGCATCTGAAGAAGAGGGGACGCCCCCCCACAACGGAGGAATACATTAAATTGGCGGAAGCCAAACTGCTAGCCGATAAAGCTGCCGAGAAGGATGCAGAGGACGCTCTAGAGCGAGAGCTCCTCTACGGTGATTGCATGCCGCCGCCACCATCAAGGACGTCAAATCCTATTCCGGACCAGGAAGTTTTTGACGAAGAGGCCAGGAAAATGCCGATAGAGGATCTGGCAGCCTGGGCTCTGGAATCGGCGGCCAAAATTGAATATGCCGCTGCGAAGTCGTCGCAGCTGAAAGGCACAATTAAACGGTCGATGCGCGTCAGCGTTCGAATCCTGCGAGCGGCGACTACGGAAGCTGAACAACGCGCCAGCCGCGCCATCGCCGGAACAGCAGGAGATCAGGAATTCAGCCTTATTAAAGCTAAGGCTGAAAAACTGGAGAAGGAGAATGCCCTTCTCAAGGAGAGGCTGACCGCCCTCGAAAATACGGCAAACAGCCAATTATCGCCGGCGATCAAAAGCATGGAGATCGCCGAGCGTAGTGATAAAAGAACACGACGGCAATCGCTGACTACGAAGCAGGAGGAAGCCAGCATCCCCGACACCGGTCTTGTACTGCTAATGGAGCAGATTGGGGCCGTTGTCAACGAACGGCTTACACAATTTTGGGAGAAGGCGGAGAAGCGCTTCGCTCCGAAGGAGGATCGTCCGCGGTCGGAGGCACGAAATGTTGCGCGACACGAAGAACCCGCGAAAGAGGGAACAAGCGCCGCAATCATAAAGAAGGAGAAGTCCGCTGGGAAGAGAGAGGCAATGCCCCTTCCACCGGTGAAAAAATCCGCGAAAGCGGAAACAAAGAAATCACCCATCCAGAAGAGGATGGAACAGATTCAAAAGGAGCAGGTTCGGAAGGAGAGCGAAGGGAAGTGTCCAGCAGCGAGCGCACCTGCTCCGCAGAACAAGAAGGAGACGGAGACGCCGTGGACGAAAGTCCTCGGCAGAAAGTCGAAAAAGGAGACGACGGCCACCGTAAACAAGACCGTGAGGGCAGGCAAGAAGGTAGCAGCTGCGAAGTCGATGCCAAAAGAAAAGCCGATAGTGATGAAAACCCCGAGCACGGCCGCTGTCGTAATCACTATAGAGGAGGGCAGTAAATCGACATACGCCGAGCTTATGACAACGGCGCGGCAGAAGATCAAACTGTCGGACCTGGGAATCGGTGAGGTCAAACCCAGGAAAGCGCTGACCGGAGCGCTTATTCTCGAAATAAGCGGCGAAGGTAAAGAAGAGAAGGCGAACGCGCTCGCCAACAAGTTAACCGGGCTATTCGCGATCACGAGGGGTGTAAAAATCACGCGCCCCTGCAAGAGAGCGGCCCTGAGGGTCTTCAGGATGGAAGACTCGATCACGGTCGGTGAGGTCGTCGAAGCAGTCGCCGCACAAGGCGGCTGCACCGCCGACGAGATAAAAACCGGTCCCAGGAGGACGGCGTATAACGGCATGGGCACGATGCTTATGCAATGCCCGGTCGCCGCCGCAAAGAAGGTTACCGAAAACGGTAAAGTAAAGGTCGGATGGACGTCCGTCCGCGTTGAACCCATCGAAGCACGACAACTTACCTGCTTCAAATGTTGGGAAATCGGGCACGTAATCGCGAAATGCTCCGCGACCGTGGACCGAACGGAGGCGTGTTACCGGTGCGGTGAGAAGGGACACCGCGCTGCGGAATGCAATGAGAAGGCACCGACGTGCCCGGTATGCAAGTCGGCAAACCGCCCGCATGGACACAGAGCAGGTAGCAAAGCCTGCACTGTCCCGCCGCCGGCAAAAAAAGGACAGAAGAACGCTACTCAATCGAGCGCTAAATCCTCAGGTAAGGATAAGAAACCTGAGGAAAAGAAGGAAAAAGCTGCAGCAGCAGCCAAACACAACCACGAAGAGGAGAAGGAGCGCGAAACTCTGAAGGCGAGCACCAGCCGCGAGGAGGCGATGGATCTGGCGTAACTTTCAATATGAAATGCCAGATCCTGCAAACTAATTTAAATCACGCCGCGAGAGCACAAGATCTTATGCTCGAAAGCCTGCAAAGCGGCGTGGTTGAATTAGTGGTTGCCGCGGAGCCGTATTTAATCCACGACAAGCCGTCATGGATAGCAAACAGGGAGAAGACGGTTGCAATAATTCAGGCGACGCCGACACGCATCCGACCGATCACAGCCATCGCGCAAGGGCGTGGTTACGTCGCAGTATCGTGGTCGGATTGCGTCGTCATTGGAATATACGCGCCGCCGAGTTGGTCGTTGCAAGATTTCGATCAGCTCCTGGACGAAGTGGAGGGTGTAGTGCGAAATCACGCCTCGCAACCGACATTCGTACTGGGAGATTTCAACGCGCACGCGACTATGTGGCGCTCTTCCAGAACGACTCAGCGTGGACACTCGACGATGGACTGGGCAGCATCCGCGAATCTCAGACTGTTGAATCAAGGATCTGCCAGTACGTGCGTGCGTCCACAGGGCGAGAGCAAGGTCGACCTCTCGTTCGCGAACGACGCAGCATCTCGAAGAGTCACGAGCTGGAAAGTGGATCCGATCGAAACTTTATCTGATCACTTATATATAAGGATCGACATATCCACGGTACAAGGAAGAAGGGCAGCGGACCAGAAGCAAAATAGATGGTCGTTGCGAAAAATCGACGAAGATATGTTTATGGCGGCAACCCTCGCCGCTACCTGGCCGAGCGAACCGACCGAAGCGGCCGTAGTCGAGCGAGAAGCAGAATGGTTTACGAGGACGTTGACATCGGTGTGCAACGCAAGCATGCCGAAAATAAGGTCGAACCCCACTCGTAAACCCGTATATTGGTGGAGGAACGAGATCGCTCTTCTCCGTGCGGAGAGCACAAACGCACGGAGACAATATACGAGATACCGGAAACGGAGGAATCCCGATTCGGTGAGGAAAGCGCAGCTCTATGAAGTTTACAAGGAGAAGAAAATAGAGCTGCAGGCGGCCATAAAGACATCAAAGGCACGAGCATGGGACGGGCTGCTGGAAACACTGCGCGAGGATCCGTGGGGGCGGCCGTACAAGATCGTAATGAATAAATTACGACCGTGGGCGCCCCCGTTAACGGAGACGATGGAGACGCCGTTCTTGAAGCGAGTTGTCGACACGCTCTTCCCACCGGAAGAGGCTACGTCGGCGAGCAACTCGCAAATTTCAGCACACATCGACCCGATCATCTGGTCGCTGGACAACGACGTCACCGAGGAGGAAATGGCTCGCGCCATAAAGCGCATGACAAAGAAGAACACCGCGCCCGGACCGGACGGAATTCCCGGCCGTGCCTGGTCGATGGCACTCAGTGTCCTGAATTCAAGATTGCGGAAGTTATTTACAGCATGCTTGAAGACGGGTACGTTTCCAGCAAGATGGAAAACCGGCAGATTAGTATTGCTCCGAAAGCCGGGAAAATCGGAGGATTTACCGGCAGCGTACAGGCCGATAGTTTTGCTCGACGAGGTCGGAAAATTATTTGAAAGGATAATCCACAACCGCCTCATCGAGCACCTGTCGCGAACCGGGCCGAACTTAGCCGAGAACCAATTCGGCTTCCGAGAAGGACGATCGACGATTGACGCGATTCGACAAGTGAAAAGTTTCGCCGAAAACGCGATCGCCGCCGGGGGAGTCGTAATCGCGATATCTTTAGATATTAAGAATGCGTTCAACTCCCTCGAATGGAGTACGATTCGTAGAGCGCTTGAAAAGCACGGGTTTCCGCGATACCTGCGAAGGGTCGTGGAAAATTACCTGAGCGACCGCGCGGTTCTCTACGATAGCCGGCATGGAATCGAGAAAAAGAAGATTGATCGCGGCGTTCCCCAGGGATCGGTCCTCGGACCGCTTCTCTGGAATCTCGGGTACGACGCGGTCCTGAAGCTGCCAATGCCGTCCGGCGTGCATCTCACGTGCTACGCGGATGACACGATGGTGTTGGCAGTCGACACGTGTCGGCAACGCGCAATCTGCCGGGCCGAAGTGGCAGTTGCGGTCGTGGCTAATACGATCAAGAAGATGGGGCTCCAGATGGCACCGGAGAAATCTGAAATCCTGTGCTTCAAGGGACGAAGAAGAGACCCGCGAGGAGGAAACGAAGTGGTCAACATTGGACCATCCAAAGTTACAGTGGGGAGCGAGATGAAGTATCTCGGACTGCTCCTCGACGATAAATGGAACTTTGGTCTCCACTTCGCTCGTCAGGCCGTTCGACTGGATGCTGCGGCAAATTATCTAAGCCGCATCATGCCGAATCTGCACGGACCGGACGAGAAAGTAAGGAAAGTCTATGCTGGGGTGATAAAAAGCATTGCGCTTTACGGAGCCCCGGTATGGAGCGACGCGCTTAACAAAGGAGGCAGAAAGCTGCAGCTGCTGCGAAGCGCGTGGCGAAGAATAGCCATTCGGGTCATAAGAGGATATCGCACGATTTCCTACGACGCGGCAACAATGCTGGCGGGTATCGCACCCCTGGAATACCTGGCGCAGGAAGACCTCATAGTGTACGAAACCCTTCGCACAACGCGCCAGGTAGAAGAAGAAGGTGCACCTGCTCCGACAAGGGACGAGATTAGAAGAGAAGCGAGACGCTTCACTTTCTCTAAATGGAAGGAGAAACTCGCACCTGCGACCAATCACAGGATCGTGGGAGCGATTCTACCCATCTTGGAAAACTGGGTAGAAAACAGGAGAGGGCAGCTCACCTTCAGAGTGACGCAGGTGCTGACTGGACATGGATGCTTCGGTCAGTACCTCTGCAAGATCGGAAAAGAGGCCACGGCTGAATGTCACCATTGCGGAGACGGAGACGACTCTGCGCAGCACACGTTGGAACGCTGTCCAGCGTGGCAAACGCTGCGCCACGCTCTCGTGGCAGAGATCGGACGGGATCTCTCGCCGACCAGCATCCTGCCGAAGATGCTGGAAGGGGAGAGATACTGGCGAGCCGTTACCTTGTTTTGCGACAAAGTGATGGCTGCGAAGGAAGCCGCCGAGCGCGAAAGAGAGCGCACGCTTTCTGCTCGACGAGCCTTACGTGGTCGGCGTTGTAGACGTTTGCCACGTTCCACTCCAAGGTAGGGGACTCTCGTCCGTCAGGGCGCGAGAGTCGCTCCAAAGTACCCACCGGGGAGCGGAGCTTCGCCGTCGCCGTCCATCTCAAACGCCGCAAGCGGGAGAAGAGGAAGACGACTTCGAAGATTGAAGACAGGCGCAAGAAATTCGACAAAGAGGTACGCGTGAGGAATGCATGCATTCGCACACAAGCGTAATAGAAAAGATTGCGCAAAGAAAAAGTAAATAAGAAAAAACAGAAAGAGCAGCCGAGCGCCGGCTAGACAGGATTTGGGTCAAGTCTATCCGGCACGCGCTCGACCGAGGAGAGGCAAACGACTGTGGTGGTTGCAGTCGTTGCCAATCTAAAGTATGAACTCGCACGCCAGCTATGAACAGAGAGTTCAAACAACTCAGACACGAGGCGGGATGCTGGACGCGTTCGAAAGAGTTCCCGGCTACCCGCTACAAGTGTAGGAAGACCACCGCAGGGTTTTAGTCGGTAAGAGTCCGACATAACCGCGGATTTCCCAAAAAATCCACGGTATCCATGAGGATTTCCCTGCGAAAAAAAAAAAAAAAAAAAAAAGGTTATAGACCTATATAATGTTCCCACCAAGAAGTAGTGGCCGACATGCCAGGAATGTTGTAAAATATTACATCCGTGATTGTTACATTGGCTTAGGTTAGGATATATAACGTTATAGGCGTATATAATGTCTCCAGCGAGAAGGACGGGCCGACACGAAAGGAATGTTGTAAAATATTACCGCCGAGAGGTTAGATTTCCTTATGTTAGGATATATAACGATATTGACGTATATAATTAGCCCGCCGTGAAGTAGAGGCCGACGCGCCAGCAATGTTGTAGAATATCACGGTGGGAATATCATATACGTCTATGACGGTATATATCCTCACCTAAGGCAACCTAACTGCTCGACGGTCTTATTTTACAATATACCTCGCGGGTCGGCGTGTTGTACCCGGTGGGAACAGTATATACGTCTATAGAATAATATAACCTATCCTAACCTATCTAGCACCTCACGGGTAATGTTTTACAGCATCCCGGGCACGTCGTCCCGTACTTCTGGGTGCGGACATCATATAAGTCTACAACGTTATGTAGCCTAACCTAACCCATCTAGCCCCTAGGTGGTAATGTTTTACTGAATCGCAGTCGTGTCGTCCCGAACTTCTCGGTGGGGACATTACATACGTCTATAACGTTGTATATCCCAACCTAAGGCAACCTAACATCTCGGATGTAGTATTTTCTAACAATCCTGGCGGATCGGCCCTTACATCTCGGTGGGAACATTATAAACATCTATAACGTAATATAACCTAACCGAACCCAACTAGAACCTCGCTGATAATGTTTTACAGAATCCCGTTCATGTCGTCCCGTACGCCTCGGTTGGGACCTTATATACGTCTATAGCGTTATATATCCTAACCTAAGGCAGCCGAACCACTCGAATGTAGTATTTTACAACATTCCTGGGCAAGTTGGCCTCTACTTCTCGGTGGGAACATTATATACTTCTATATCGTAATATAACCTAACATAACCCTTCTTGCCCCTTGGTAATAATGTTTTACAGAATCCCGGTCGTGTCGGCCCGTACGTCTCGTTTGGGACATTATATACGTCTATAGCGTTATATATCCTAACCTGAGGCAGGGTAACATCTGGGATGTAGTATCTTACAACATTCCTGGCGGGTCGGGCCCTACTTCTCGGTGGGAAAATTATATACGTCTATAACGTAATATAACCTAACCTAACCCACCTAGCACCTCGCTGGTAATGTTTTACCGAATCCCGTTCGTGTCGTCCCGTACTTCTGGGTGCGGACATTACATACATCTATAACGTTATATATCCTTACATAAGGCAACCTAACATCTCGGATGTAGTATTTTCCAACACTCCTAGCAGGCCGGCCCCAACTTCTCGATGGGAACATTATACACGTCTATAACGTAATATAACCTAACCTAGCCCTTTTAGCCCCTCGCTGGTAATTTTTTACAGAATCCCGGTCTTGTCGGCCCGTACTTCTGGGTGTGGACATTTTATACGTCTATAATGTTATATAGAGTTACCTAAGGCAACCTAACACCTCGGATGTAGTATTTTCCAACATTCCTGGCGGGTCGGCGCCTACTTCTCGATGGCGACATTATATACGTCTATAACGTTGTATATCCTAACCTAATGGAACCTAACATCTCGGGTGTAATGTTTTACATCATTCCTGGCGTGTCGGCCCGTATTTCGCGGTGGTAACATTATATACGTCTATAGCGTTATATATCCTAGCCTAAGGCAACCTAACATGTCGAATGTAATATTTTACAACATTCCTGGCGCGTCGGCCGCTACTTCTCGGTGGGAACATTATATGCGTGTATATCGTAATATAACCTAACCTAACCCATCTAGACCCTCGGTGATAATGTTTTACAGAATCCCGGTCTTGTCGGTCCGTCCTTCTCGGTGGGGACATTATATACGTCTGTAACGATATATATCCCAACCTAAGGCAATCTAACATCTCGGATGTAGTATTCTCCAACATTCCTGGCGGGTCGGCCCCTACTTCTCGGTGGGAACATTATATACGTCTATAACGTAATATAACCTAACTTAACCCATCTAGCCCATCGCCGGTAATATTTTACAGAATCCCGTTCGTGTCGTCCCGTACGTCTCGCTGGGGACATTATATATGTCTATAACGTTATATATCCTTTTTTTTTCTTTTTTTTATCGTGGGGAAACCCTCATGGGTACCTCGGACTTTGGGGACTATCCGAGGTTATGTCGGACTCTTGCCGACTAAAGCCCCACGGTGGCCATCATCTGCGCGTGTCGGACGGGAGCCGGGAACTCTTAACGGTCGACGATCGGCATCCTCCTGCGCTGGGGTCTCCAGTTGACCTTCTGCTCGGCTACTCTTGCCTGTAGCCTGGTCTTCTACCATGGTGACGCGCAAAGATATCTGTGTGCGCCAAGCGCCGCTCGTGAGTGGCTTACGAGCGGCGCTACGTCAAAGGTAGACGTGCAATCACGATCGCAAGCCCAAACATGTGACCATCTGTGCTTACCTTGACGCACAGCTGCCATACTCCTGTTTGCTGCCGTTGCAGCTGCGAGTCTTTCGCAGCTGTGCATCCTTCCGGTCCTGGCCGTCTTGGCCTCTTGTGACGGTACAGCTGCAAGTCTTTCGCAGCTCGTCGTCCTGTCCAATCCCGGTCTTCTTGACCTCTTCGCCGTCTTGGCATCCACTTCGGTCGTCTTGACCTCTTCATCTCTTCGGGCTCTTCTTCGCCCATCTTCCGGATGAAGATAGCCTTCGAGATGAGG
Source organism: Xylocopa violacea (assembly GCA_963969225.1). Lineage (NCBI taxonomy): Eukaryota > Metazoa > Arthropoda > Insecta > Hymenoptera > Apidae > Xylocopa > Xylocopa violacea. Next base: position 3,715,137 of record CAXAJV010000500.1, on the reverse strand, counting down.
TGGTTGGCGGCGAAGTTCCGTTCCCCGATGGGATCTTGGAAGTGACCCCCGTCCGATAACGGGAGTCCTCTATCTTGAAAGGGAACGGGGCAAACGTCAAGGACGCCGACCCCGTAGGCAGCGTTGAGCAGGGACACCGCGCTCCCTTTCGCGCTCGGCGGCCTCCTTCGCGGCCATGACTTTGTCGCAAAACGCCGTCACGGCCCGTCAGTATCTCTCACCTTCGAGCATCTTTGACATGATGCTCTTCAGTGAGAGATTCGACCCTACCTCGACTATCAGTAGTCGATGCAGCCGTTCCCACGCTGGACACCTCTCCAGTGTGTGCTGCGCCGTGTCGTCCTCTTCGCCACAGTGTGGCATGCAGCCGTGTCTTCCTTGCCAATCCTCTGCAGGTACTGACCGAAGCATCCATGTCCGGTCAGTATCTGCGTGGTTCTAAAGCTAAGTAGCCCTCTTCGGCGGTCCACCCACTTATCTAGGATGGTTAGGACCGCTCCGATCGTCCTGTGTTCGGAGCGAGTGGAGAGGTGTCTCTTCCACTCCTCTATCGAAGCCGATCTTACCGCGTCCCTGAGTTCTTTTTTACTCAGGGCTGGTGCGTCATCGTCATCTTCCTGGTCCACGTTTCGAAGCGAATGGTAGACGAACGCATCCTCGCTGACCATGTATTCGATAGACACCAGCCCAGCAAGCGCGGTGGCCACATCGTGTGATACCGTCCTGTATCCTCGTATCGCACGAATGGCCATCCTCCTCCACGCGCTGCGCATTGACGAGATCCTCTTGTCGGTGTGTCTCCGCTCCGCGATGGAGCTGTACCACACCGGAGCTCCGTACAATGCTATGCCACGGATCACCCCGGCGTATAGTCTTCGCGCCCTCTCGTTAGGGCCCTTCAGGTTGGGCATTATGCGGCTTAGCTTGAGTGCCGCTGTCTCCAACCTGCCGGCAAGTTTCTCTATGTGGCTAGAGAATCTCCAGTCCTCGTCGAGCCGAAGGCCGAGGTAGTTGATGTCTCGGCCCGGCTCGATCCTTGCCGGTCCCACACTTACCGCCACGCGAGGTGTTCCTCTTGTGGGTCTCCTCCGGCTCCGTCTGCTGAAGCACACGATCTCCGTCTTCTGCGGAGCCAGCTCGAGGCCCATCTTCCGGATGCGGTTAGCCACGACTGCCTTTCCCAATTCTGCCCGGCAGGCAGCTCGCGTATCTGTCTTACCGGCGGCGAACACAAACGTGTCGTCTGCGTAGCATATCAGGCGCACGCCCGCCGGCATTGCTGCTGTCAACGCGGCATTGTACCTGATGTTCCACAGGAGCGGTCCTAGCACCGATCCCTGGGGTACGCCACGGTTGACAGGTCTGCTTTGTGGCCCATCCTGGCTATCGTAGACTATCGCCCTGTCGCTGAGATAGTCTACCACCACGTTCCTGATGTGTGGTGGGATTCCATGCCTGTCCAGGGCTGCGTAAATAGCTGGCCATTGCAGGGAGTTGAACGCGTTCTTGATGTATAACGAGACAGCGTATGTAACTCCCACCCTCGACACAACCATCTCGGTGAGTCTCTTGACTTCACTCACCGCGTCGATCGTGCGTCGACCTGCCCGCCCTGAATCCGTACTGGCAGTCCGCCAGTGCAGGTCCGACGCGCGACAGGTGCTGGACGATTCGTTCGTGTATTATTCTTTCGAACAGCTTTCCTACCTCGTCCTGCAACACTATGGGCCGGAACGCTGATGGTGAATCCTCCGGTTTGCCTTCCTTTCGGAGGAGCACCAACCTGCCGGACTTCCATCTTCGAGGGAGCGTCCCCGCCTTGATGCAGGCTGAGAACAGTCTTCTCAGTCTCGAACCAAGGACGCTCAGCGCCATCGTCCAGACACGGCCGGGTATTCCATCCCGGCCGGGGGCTGTGTTCTTCTTCGCCATCCTCTTGACGGCCCCGGCCAGTTCCTCTTCGGAAACCTCCAACTCCGGTGTCCACCCGTATCGGGCCGCTGCTGGGGGCTCTTCGTTCCCTCCCTCGGGAAAGAGGTCGTCCAATACCCTCTCCAGCAGCGGGACCTCTAAGGTTTCCGTCAACGGGGGCGCCCATGGTCGCAGTTTGTCCATCACCATCTTGTAGGGACGCCCCCATGGATCCTCTTCGAGAGTTTGGAGGAGTCCATCCAATGCGCGTGCCTTGGACTTCCTGATGGCAGCCTGCAGCTCCTTCTTCTTGTCCCTGTAGCTGTTGTACAGCTGCAAAGTCCTCGTCGCGTCCGAGTTCCTTTTTCTTCTCTCTCTGGTGTACTGGCGGCGCCCAACGGTGCAAGTTGCACGGAGCTGCGCGATCTCTGCGTTCCACCAGTATACTGGACGCTTCGGCGCACTGCCGCGGGCTCTTGGCATGCCCGTGTCGCATACCGCTGTCATCGCGTTGACAAACCAGTCCGCCTCGGTGTTGACATCTTCTATCGGGCTGACCGGCGTCTCCTGCCAGCCTACCGCGAGGATTGCTGCCATCAGGTGGTCTTCCTCGATTCTCCTCAGCGACCACTTCTGGCGGTGGTGATTAGCCTGCCGGGCCGTGTGTGGGACGGAGACATCCATGGAGATGTACAGATGATCGGACAGTGTCTCCTTCTCTTCCACCCTCCATTCTCTAATTTGCCGTGCTGCCTTGCGGTTACCCAAGGAGAGGTCCACGATGCTTTCTCCCTGGTACCGCACGCATGTGCTGGCTGAGCCTTCGTTTAGTAGCGTCAGGCCCAGGCCAGACGCCCAGTCTAGCGTGGCGTGGCCTCTTGCGTCCGTCCTAGATGATCCCCACGCCGTCACGTGCGCATTATAGTCTCCTAGCACTAGGACGGGCGACTCTGCATATCTCGCAACTGTCCGTCCCGTCCTGTCCAACAGGTCTTCGTACTTGCTGATGGACCACCTGGGAGGGGCGTATAGTCCGATAACGGTGAATCCCGCCCAGGTTATCGCGACGAATCCTTCCTCGCGTGCGACCGTCTTGATTGGTCGTACACGTGTCCGTGCAGACTGCACGATCACCACCGAGCCGTCTCTATCTCCTATCCACGCTCGATTGTCGCGGATGGAGTACGGCTCCGCTATCACTGCCAACTCGAAATCGCCGCCCTGTAGTCTTGCTACTACCAGGTCTTGGGCACGGGCAGCATGATTCGAGTTAGTCTGCAGGATACGGCATGGCGTGAATTTTATGCCGTATCCATGGCTTCCTCCTGGCCCTTACCTGCTGGAGTCGTTGTTGCCGGCTCCACGGTCTTTCCTTCTTCCAGAGCGATCGCTGGTTCCTTCCTACATGCCGCTGCCGTTACGGCTTCTACAGCCGGCTTGCTGCTCTTTTTCGTAGCTTTAGGCGCCTTGCACACTTCCCCACCAGCCTTGTGGTGTGCTCGTCTGCCTTCAGCCTTGCAGACGATGCATGTGGGCGCAGTTTGCCTGCACTCACTGGCTCTGTGGCCGGACTCACCGCACCTGTAACACAGGTTTGCTGGTACAGCTTTGCTGTACGTGGACAGTTTCCCAGCACTTGAAGCATCGATCCGGTCTCGGCTTTAAAGCCGCCACCCGGATCAAGGACCAACCGATCCTTATTCTGCCGGCATATGCCACTTTCGTGGCAGCGGCGAGGGGACACTGCACCCACATGGTGCCGAGCCCGTTTGACGAGTCCCGTCGTATCCCGGTCCGTATTTCCTCGGTCTTGCATCCTCCTGCGGATGCGATGGCTTCCGCCACTTCTTGTGGCATTATGGAGCCCTCGAGCCCGTAGACCCTCGGGTCTGCCCTCTTGTGAGGCGTCGCGACATATACCTCTCTGTCGCCCAACGCCTCCCTGAGTTTGCCGGCAAGGGCAGCCGCTTTGGCCTCCTTCTCCTTGCCGGTAACTTCTAGGATCAGTCCGCCCGTTCTGGCCTTTTTCGGGCGGACCTCTTCTATGCCCACCTCTGCGAGCTTTACTCGCTGCCGGGCAGCTGTCATCACCTCAGCGTACGTGGCTTTGCTATCCTGAGGGATGGTGAGGACGACGGCTGCTGTTCTGGGAACCTTTCCCAGTGTCGTCCTTGCGTTGCGTTTCGCTGCGCTGACGCGCACCTGCCTCCTTTCCTTCTCAGCGGCGGCCTTTGATGGCTTGCCAGCCGCCGTTTTCTTTCCCCTTCTGCCCAGGACCTTTGTCCAGGGGAGCTCCACCTGCGTGGTTTTCTTCTCCGCAGGGGGGGGAGGGGCAGGGCGGAGTGCTGCCTGCCACTCGTTTTCCTTCCTCACGGATTCCTCGCGTATCCTCTTCATACGCGCCTCCAAGGAGGACTCGGTTTTCGCAGGTGCCGTTGTTCCTGTTGCGGGTGGGAGGGCCGTCCGTTTGCCCTTAGCGGACTTTAAGGGGGCCTTCCCCTTTTCGACGTCCGTCGTCGTCTCCCCCGTTTTTCTTACCTTTACGAGGAAGGCACGTTTCGCCGCGGTGGGGCGCTCTTTTACGATCATTGCAGTTGTCTGATCCTTCTTCTTCGGAGGGAGTCTCTCCTTAATTCTCCCCCAGATCTTCTCGATCCGTCGATCGAATATTTCCTCGAGGCTTGAAAGGATATTCTTGAGTCCAACCTGTAGGATATCCTCTCTTGCCTCCGTTGTAGGCGGTTCTTCTCGCCTTTCTGGCACCGGGCTCCTCCTCGCCGCTGGTTGGGGGGAAACCCGCTCCTCCACGGCTGCCAGCTTCCTCTTTAGCTTCTCGTTCTCGAGGCGCAGGCTTTCTGCCTGCAGCCTCCACTCTTGGGATTCAGAGCTCACCGCAGCGGGGTTGCCCTTCGCTCGCTCTGCGAGCTCCAAGAGAGTGGCGCGCAGCGTTCTTGCGCCTACGCGTACTGCCCTCTTCATTGGGCCTTGTAGGTTGCGCGATTTTGCTGCAACCCATTCGATCTTGTTCGCCTCTTTCAAGGCGGTCAGTCCAAGATCTGGCAGGGTGGCCCTTCTAGCCTCCGCCTGCAGCTCCTCGTCTGTCGGCACAGGCTTTGTCGACCCTGCCGGTCGAGGGGGGACGACTGTTGCCCAGTCGATCTCTTCGTCTTCCAGGGCGCTGTCTACGTCAGCGGTGGCAGCTTTCCTTTGCCAGCGCCTTGCGCCCTTCGTGGCTCTCTCGGACAAGGTTGACACCATCGATGTCACAGAGGCGTCCGTGTCATACGCCTCCGTGGTCTGCCTTGCCTCCTTCTGTCCTTTGCTGGACTTAGGGCATGGCCTCGTCGTCATGGATATGATGGAGGCGAGCGACTCATCGGAGTCGCCTCCAACGCTGGACGGATCTCCTGCGCGCCTCTTCTTAGCCGCGAGGCGGCTGTTTCGCCTCTTGAGGGATCGCTCTTCCATCTCGGATGTCGAGTGGTCCTCCGATCTTGCCGAGAATAGACAGCTGGTGCCTGGCCCTTTTCCACAGGCTGGAGCCTGTGGCTGTATGAAATAGTCGGCGTAGTCCATTTTGGGATTACCCCTGCCAGACATGTTCGCTTCCCTCTTCGTGTTTCTGTTCGTGTTCGTGTTCCTCAGTTTTGCACGAAACTTCACGAAAAACACATTTGTTTGTCGCGTAGGTATTATTGAACCGTCGGTAAGTTACCGGCACACTCCTCCGCCGAGTGGCCTGGTTTGCCCTGTGCACGGTCCGACAGTCGCTAAATGTACGCGCGCACTCTTTACCAACACTCGGTCCGCGAATTTTGCGGTTACCTATCGAAGGTTATCGAGGGTGGATGTAGTTTTCGACCGTCCATAAGTCACCACCTGGTGCCTGTTCGCAGAGACCGAGGAGGTGTCAATTATAGTTTATCGGCCACCGATAGACACCACGGACACAAAAAAATCACCCTCGGTCGGAAATTGTCCGGTTACCGACCGTTCAGTTACCGACAGCAGAGCTGTCGGTAAGTTACCACGTACTGCACTCACTCGTTTCGACCGAGAAACTGTCAGTTACTGTTTATTGGCCGTCGATGAGTACGCAAAACGCTGCAGTTTAATCCGCGGCCGGCAATTGTTAAGTTACCGACTGCCCGGTTACCGATGCTGGGTTCGCCCGACCGTCGGTAATGCCTCCGTCTCAAAACCCGACTTCCGGGTTGTTGCTTGGTTTGTTTTAACCAACAATACCCTCAACTAACAACCAATATCGTGGCAATCGGTGTTTTTGCAAAATTACCAACCGCACGGTTATCGACCGCAGGTGGTACCGCTGCTGTCGGTAATTCGAAATTTTTCAGTTCCCGCTGCGTTTATTTCAGTTATTATTTGTTGAAAACGCACTACACCTTCGTCAACGATCAATTTCGCACGGCTGGCAGGAAAAAACGGCGAGAAATTCCAATTCGTGCGACCGGAATGTTACCTACGACGGTCGGCAAACTTTACCGAACGTGAGCTGTCAAACTCTTGCAAGAATTGATTTTTGACTTGTTTATTACCGCATGCACTGTTTCTACGTGTCCAATAAACAATTCTACGTCCACTCACTGGCACACGGTGCAACCTTGGTAGAGTTGCTGCAAAATTTTCACCTCCGTCAACTATGTTCCGTGGTGGCAGCACTACTCGGTTCCACTTCGCCAAAATTTACTGTTTTTTACTGTTTTTAACAGTTTTTCCGCCTCGTAATTGCACAAAATCATTGTCTATTGTCACTTCACACCCGATTATGGCAATTTCCGCACCGAAAAAGGCCTATTTAAAATTCTTGATTTTTCGCCACGTGCACGTTTTCCCACACAAAGGAGTGACGTCACACGTCACTCCTATTTCACTTAAAATCGCTTATTTTCACTTTTTTAAGCGTTTTTTCACCACGAATAAGTTTATTTCTAGTGTCTGTGGTCACTTTACACATTCTCGTCGTAAATTCACACGCACAAACGGTCAATTTTCAAAGTTTATTGCCGTATATGACAACACGTGTTTTCACGCAGCAAAACAAAGTGTTACACTTTTTCACCGTTTTTCCACCTTTTCACTGAACTTCACTTCACTACACTTACCTAGCGGATCCTCTTCACCTCCTGGAACACCCTCAGCTCCGCTCAAACCCTGAAATTCGCGAAACGTGCCCCGAAGCGCGTACCGTACGGCAGCAAACGCGTCACCACGTGCAAATCGAACAAAGACGCGCACGTATTATGCTCGATTTGCCCCCTACTCGCGACTTCCACGTGAGATTTTCGTCTCAACGCGTAGTTTCGCGTACCCGTAACGTGCCAAAAACAAGTTTTGACACGAAACTCGCCATCTTCCTCGAAAATTAGAACGGATTTCAGAGAGCTATCGTACGCACGTCCGTCAGCTTACTCGTCCGCCATGCGAATCTCTCATAACGTTATATATCCTAACCTAAGGCAACCTAACATCTCGAATGTAGTGTTTTAGAACATTCCAGGCGGGTCGGCCCCTACTTCTCGGTGGGAACATTATATACGTCATTACCGTAATATAACCTAACCTAACCCATCTACACCCTCGGTGATAATGTTTTACAGAATCCCGATCTTGTCGGCCCCCACATCTCGGTGGTAACATTATATACGTCTATAACGATATATATCCAAACCTAAGGGAACCTAACATCTCGGATGTAATATTTTACAACATTCCTGGCATGTCGGTCCCTACTTCTCGGTGGGAATATTATATACGTCTATAACGTTATATATCATAACCTAAGGCAACCTAACATCTCGGATGTAATAGTTTACAACATTCCTGACGTGTAGGCCCGTACTTCTGGGTGGGAACATTGTATACGTCTATAACGTTATATATCCTAGCCTAAGGCGACCTAACATGTCGAATGTAATATTTTACATCATTCCTGGCGTGTCGTCGCCTGCTTCTCGATGGGAACATTATATACGTCTATAACGTTGTGTATCCTAACCTAACGCAACCTAACATCTGGGATGTAATATTCCTGGCGTGTCGTCGCCTACTTCTGGATGGGGAGATTATATACGTCTATAACGTTATATATCCTAACCTAAGGCAAACTAACATCTCGGATGTAATAGTTGACAACATTCCTGGCGTGTCCGCCCGTACTTCTCGGTGGGAACATTGTATACGTCTATAACGTTATATATCCTAGCCTAAGGCGACCTAACATGTCGAATGTAATATTTTACATCATTCCTGGCGTGTCGTCGCCTGCTTCTCCATGGGAACATTATATACGTGTATAACGTTGTGTATCCCAACCTAACGCAACCTAACATCTGGGATGTAATATTCCTGGCGTGTCGTCGCCTACTTCTGGATGGGGAGATTATATACGTCTATAACGTTATATATCCTAACCTAAGGCAACCTAACATCTCGGAGGTAATAGTTGACAACATTCCTGGCGTGTCCGCCCGTACTTCTCGGTGGGAACATTATATACGTCTATAACGTTATATATCCTAGCCTAAGGCCACCTAACATGTCGAATGTAATATTTTACAACATTCCTGACGCGTCGGCCCCTATTTTTCGGTGGGAACATTATATACGTCTATAACGTTATATATCCTAGTCTAAGGCAACCTAACATGTCGAATGTAATACTTTACAACATTCCTGGCGTGTCGTCGCCTACTTCTCGATGGGGACATTATATACATCTATAACATTGTATATCCTAACCTAAGGCAGCCTAACATCTCGGATGTAATATTTTACAACACTCCTGGCGTGTCGTCGCCTACTTCTGGATGGGGTCATTATATACATCTATAACGTTGTATATCTTAACCTAAGGGAAGCTAACATCTCGGGTGTAATATTTTACAACATTCCTGACGCGTCGGACCCTATTTTTCGGTGGGAACATTATATACGTCTATAACGTTATATATCCTATCCTAAGGCAACCTAACATGTCGAATGTAATATTTTACAACATTCCTGGCGTGTCGTCGCCTACTTCTCGATGGGGACATTATATACATCTATAACATTGTATATCGTAACCTAAGGCAACCTAACATCTGGGATGTAATATTTTACAAGATTCCTGGCATGTCGGTTCCCAAGTCTCGGTAGGAACATTATATACGTCCATAACGATATATATCCAAACCGAAGGGAACCTAACATCTCGGATGTAATATTTTACAACATTCCTGGCGTGTCGTCGCCTGCTTCTCGATGGGGACATTATATACGTCTATATCGTTGTATATCCTAACCTAAAGCAACCTAACATCTGGGATGTAATATTTTACAAGATTCCTGGCATGTCGGTCCCCAAGTCTCGGTAGGAACATTATATACGTCTATAACCATATATATCCAAACCGAAGGGAACCTAACATCTCGGATGTAATATTTTATAACATTCCTGGCGTGTCGTCGTCTGCTGCTCCATGGGGACATTATATACGTCTATAACGTTGTATATCCTAACCTAACGCAACCTAACATCTCGGATGTAATATTTTACAACATTCCTTGCATGTCGGTGCCTACGTCTCGGTGGGAACATTATATACGTCTATAACGAAATATATCCTAACCTAAGGCAACCTAACATATCGGATGTAATAGTTGACAACATTCCTGGCGTGTAGGCCCGAACTTCTCGGTGGGAACATTGTATACGTCTATAACGTTATATATCCTAGCCTAAGGCGACCTAACATGTCGAATGTAATATTTTACATCATTCCTGGCGTGCCGTCGCCTGCTTCTCCATGGGAACATTATATACGTCTATAATGTTGTGTATCCCAACCTAACGCAACCTAACATCTGGGATGTAATATTCCTGGCGTGTCGTCGCCTACTTCTGGATGGGGAGATTATATACGTCTATAACGTTATATATCCTAACATAAGGCAACCTAACATCTCGGAGGTAATAGTTGACAACATTCCTGGCGTGTCCGCCCGTACTTCTCGGTGGGAACATTATATACGTCTATAACGTTATATATCCTAGCCTAAGGCCACCTAACATGTCGAATGTAATATTTTACAACATTCCTGACGCGTCGGCCCCTATTTTTCGGTGGGAACATTATATACGTCTATAACGTTATATATCCTAGCCTAAGGCGACCTAACATGTCGAATTTAATATTTTACATCATTCCTGGCGTGTCGTCGCCTACTTCTCGATGGGGACATTATATACATCTATAACATTGTATATCCTAACCTAAGGCAACCTAACATATCGGATGTAATATTTTACAACATTCTGGCGTGTCGTCGACTGCTTCTCGATGGGGAGATTATATACGTCTATAACGTTGTATATCCTAACCTAAAGCAACCTAACATCTGGGATGTAATATTTTACAACATTCCTGGCGTGTCGTCGCCTGCTTCTCGATGGGGACATACTATACGTCTATAACGTTGTATATCCTAACCTAAAGCAACCTAACATCTGGGATGTAATATTTTACAACATTCCTGGCGTGTCGTCGCCTGCTTCTCGATGGGGACATACTATACGTCTATAACGTTGTATATCCTTACCTAACGCAACCTAACATCTGGGATGTAATATTTTACAACATTCCTGGAGTGTCGTCGCCTACTTCTGGATAGGGTCATTATATACATCTATAACATTGTATATCCTAACCTAAGGCAACCTATCATCTCGGATGTAATATTTTATAACATGCCTGGCATGTCGGTCCCTACTTCTCGGTGGAAACATTGTATACGTCTAAAACGGTATATATCCTAACCTAAGGCAACCTAACATCTCGGATGTAATAGTTGACAACATTCCTGGCGTGTCGGCCCGTACTTCTCGGTGGGAACATTGTATACGTCTATAACGTTATATATCCTAGCCTAAGGCGACCTAACATGTCGAATGTAACATTTTACAACATTCCTTCCGTGTCGTCGCCTACTTCTCGATGGGAACATTATATACGTCTATAACGTTGTGTATCCTAACCTGAAGCAACCTAACATCTGGGATGTAATATTATACAAGATTCCAGGCATGTCGGTCCCCAAGTCGCGGTAGGAACATTATATACGTCTATAACGATATATATCCAAACCGAAGAGAACCTAACATCTCGGATGTAATATTTTACAACATTCCTGGCTTGTCGTCGCCTGCTTCTCGATGGGGACATAATATACGTCTATAACGTTGTATATCCTAACCTAACGCAACCTAACATCTCGGATGTAATATTTTACAACATTCCTGGCATGTCGGTCCCTACATCTCGGTGGGAACATACTATACGTCTATAACTTTGTATATCCTAACCTAAGGGAACCTAACATCTCGGGTGTAATATTTTACAACATTCCTGACGCGTCGGCCCCAATTTTTCAGTGGGAACATTATATACGTCTATAACGTTATATATTCTAGCCTAAGGCAACCTAACATGTCGAATGTAAAATTTTACAACATTCCTGGCGTGTCGTCGCCTACTTCTCGATGGGGACATTATATACATCTATAACCTTGTATATCCTAACCTAAGGCAGCCTAACATCTCGGATGTAATATTTTACAACATTCCTGGCATGTCGGTCCCTACATCTCGGTGGGAACATACTATACGTCTATAACGTTGTATATCCTAACCTAAGGGAACCTAACATCTCGGATGTAATAGTTGAAAACGTTCCTGGCGTGTAGGCCCGTACTTCTCGGTGGGAACATTGTATACGTCTGTAACGTTATATATCCTAGCCTAAGGCCACATAACATGTCGAATGTAATACTTTACAACATTCCTGGCGTGTCGTCGCCTACTTCTCGATGGGGACATTATATACATCTATAACCTCGTATATCCTAACCTAAGGCAGCCTAACATCTCGGATGTAATATTTTACAACATTCCTGGCATGTCGGTCCCTACATCTCGGTGGGAACATACTATACGTATATAACGTTGTATATCCTAACCTAAGGCAACCTAACATCTCGGATGTAATAGTTGACAACATTCCTGGCGTGTAGGCCCGTACTTCTCGGTGGGAACATTGTATACGCCTGTAACGTTATATATCCTAGCCTTAGGCGACCTAGCATGTCGAATGTAATATTTTACATCATTCCTGGCGTGTCGTCGCCTGCTTCTCGATGGGAACATTATATACGTCTATAACGTTATGTATCCTAACCTAACGCAACCTAACATCTGGGATGTAATATTCCTGGCGTGTCGTCGCCTACTTCTGGATGGGGAGCTTATATACGTCTATAACGTTATATATACTAACCTAAGGCAACCTAGCATCTCGGATGTAATAGTTGACAACATTCCTGGCGTGTCCGCCCGTACTTCTCGGTGGGAACATTATATACGTCTATAACGTTATATATCCTAGCCTAAGGCAACATAACATGTCGAATGTAATATTTTACAGCATTCCGGGCGTGTCGTCGCCTGCTTCTCGATGAGGACATAATATACGTCTATAACGTTGTATATCCTAACATAACGCAACCTAACATCTGGGATGTAATATTTTACAACATTCCTGGCGTGTCGTCGCCTGCTTCTGGATGGGTACATAATATACGTCTATAACGTTGTATATCCTTACCTAACGCAACCTAACATCTGGGATGTAATATTTTACAACATTCCTGGAGTGTCGTCGCCTACTTCTGGATAGGGTCATTATATACATCTATAACCTTGTATATCCTAACCTAAGGCAACATAACATCTCGGATGTAATATTTTATAACATTCCTGGCGTGTCGTCGCCTGCTTCTCCATGGGGACATTATATACGTCTATAACGTTGTATATCCTAACCTAACGTAACCTAACATCTCGGATGTAATATTATACAAAATTCCAGGCATGTCGGTCCCCAAGTCGCGGTAGGAACATTATATACGTCTATAACGATATATATCCAAACCGAAGAGAACCTAACATCTCGGATGTAATATTTTACAACATTCCTGGCGTGTCGTCGCCTGCTTCTCGATGGGGACATAATATACGTCTATAACGTTGTATATCCTAACCTAACGCAACTTAACATCTGGGATGTAATATTTTACAACATTCCTGGCGTGTCGTCGCCTGCTTCTCGACGGGGACATAATATACGTCTATAACGTTGTATATCCTTACCTAACGCAACCTAACACCTGGGATGTAATATTTTACAACATTCCTGGAGTGTCGTCGCCTACTTCTGGATAGGGTCATTATATACATCTATAACCTTGTATATCCTAACCTAAGGCAACCTAACATCTCGGATGTAATATTTTATAACATTCCTGGCGTGTCGTCGCCTGCTTCTCCATGGGGACATTATATACGTCTATAACGTTGTATATCCTAACCTAACGTAACCTAACATCTCGGATGTAATATTTTACAACATTCCTGGCATGTCGGTCCCTACATCTCGGTGGGAACATACTATACGTCTATAACGTTGTATATCCTAACATAAGGGAACCTAACATCTCGGGTGTAATATTTTACAACATTCCTGACGCGTCGGCCCCTATTTTTCAGTGGGAACATTATATACGTCTATAACGTTATATATTCTAGCCTAAGGCAACCTAACATGTCGAATGTAAAATTTTACAACATTCCTGGCGTGTTGTCGCCTACTTCTCGATGGGGACATTATATACATCTATAACCTTGTATATCCTAACCTAAGGCAGACTAACATCTCGGATGTAATATTTTACAACATTCCTGGCATGTCGGTCCCTACATCTCGGTGGGAACATACTATACGTCTATAACGTTGTATATCCTAACCTAAGGGAACCTAACATCTCGGATGTAATAGTTGAAAACGTTCCTGGCGTGTAGGCCCGTACTTCTCGGTGGGAACATTGTATACGTCTGTAACGTTATATATCCTAGCCTAAGGCCACATAACATGTCGAATGTAATACTTTACAACATTCCTGGCGTGTCGTCGCCTACTTCTCGATGGGGACATTATATACATCTATAACCTCGTATATCCTAACCTAAGGCAGCCTAACATCTCGGATGTAATATTTTACAACATTCCTGGCATGTCGGTCCCTACATCTCGGTGGGAACATACTATACGTATATAACGTTGTATATCCTAACCTAAGGCAACCTAACATCTCGGATGTAATAGTTGACAACATTCCTGGCGTGTAGGCCCGTACTTCTCGGTGGGAACATTGTATACGCCTGTAACGTTATATATCCTAGCCTTAGGCGACCTAGCATGTCGAATGTAATATTTTACATCATTCCTGGCGTGTCGTCGCCTGCTTCTCGATGGGAACATTATATACGTCTATAACGTTATGTATCCTAACCTAACGCAACCTAACATCTGGGATGTAATATTCCTGGCGTGTCGTCGCCTACTTCTGGATGGGGAGCTTATATACGTCTATAACGTTATATATACTAACCTAAGGCAACCTAGCATCTCGGATGTAATAGTTGACAACATTCCTGGCGTGTCCGCCCGTACTTCTCGGTGGGAACATTATATACGTCTATAACGTTATATATCCTAGCCTAAGGCAACATAACATGTCGAATGTAATATTTTACAGCATTCCGGGCGTGTCGTCGCCTGCTTCTCGATGAGGACATAATATACGTCTATAACGTTGTATATCCTAACATAACGCAACCTAACATCTGGGATGTAATATTTTACAACATTCCTGGCGTGTCGTCGCCTGCTTCTGGATGGGTACATAATATACGTCTATAACGTTGTATATCCTTACCTAACGCAACCTAACATCTGGGATGTAATATTTTACAACATTCCTGGAGTGTCGTCGCCTACTTCTGGATAGGGTCATTATATACATCTATAACCTTGTATATCCTAACCTAAGGCAACCTAACATCTCGGATGTAATATTTTATAACATTCCTGGCGTGTCGTCGCCTGCTTCTCCATGGGGACATTATATACGTCTATAACGTTGTATATCCTAACCTAACGTAACCTAACATCTCGGATGTAATATTATACAAAATTCCAGGCATGTCGGTCCCCAAGTCGCGGTAGGAACATTATATACGTCTATAACGATATATATCCAAACCGAAGAGAACCTAACATCTCGGATGTAATATTTTACAACATTCCTGGCGTGTCGTCGCCTGCTTCTCGATGGGGACATAATATACGTCTATAACGTTGTATATCCTAACCTAACGCAACTTAACATCTGGGATGTAATATTTTACAACATTCCTGGCGTGTCGTCGCCTGCTTCTCGACGGGGACATAATATACGTCTATAACGTTGTATATCCTTACCTAACGCAACCTAACACCTGGGATGTAATATTTTACAACATTCCTGGAGTGTCGTCGCCTACTTCTGGATAGGGTCATTATATACATCTATAACCTTGTATATCCTAACCTAAGGCAACCTAACATCTCGGATGTAATATTTTATAACATTCCTGGCGTGTCGTCGCCTGCTTCTCCATGGGGACATTATATACGTCTATAACGTTGTATATCCTAACCTAACGTAACCTAACATCTCGGATGTAATATTTTACAACATTCCTGGCATGTCGGTCCCTACATCTCGGTGGGAACATACTATACGTCTATAACGTTGTATATCCTAACATAAGGGAACCTAACATCTCGGGTGTAATATTTTACAACATTCCTGACGCGTCGGCCCCTATTTTTCAGTGGGAACATTATATACGTCTATAACGTTATATATTCTAGCCTAAGGCAACCTAACATGTCGAATGTAAAATTTTACAACATTCCTGGCGTGTTGTCGCCTACTTCTCGATGGGGACATTATATACATCTATAACCTTGTATATCCTAACCTAAGGCAGCCTAACATCTCGGATGTAATATTTTACAACATTCCTGGCATGTCGGTCCCTACATCTCGGTGGGAACATACTATACGTCTATAACGTTGTATATCCTAACCTAAGGGAACCTAACATCTCGGGTGTAATATTTTACAACATTCCTGACGCGTCGGCCCCTATTTTTCGATGGGAACATTATATACGTCTATAACGTTATATATCCTAGCCTAAGGCGACCTAACATGTCGAATGTAATATTTTACAACATTCCTGGCGTGTCGTCGCCTGCTTCTCGATGGGGACATTATATACGTCTATATCGTTGTATATCCTAACCTAAAGCAACCTAACATCTGGGATGTAATATTATACAAGATTCCTGGCATGTCGGTCCCCAAGTCTCGGTAGGAACATTATATACGTCTATAACGATATATATCCAAACCGAAGGGAACCTAACATCTCGGATGTAATATTTTACAACATTCCTGGCGTGTCGTCGCCTGCTTCTCGATGGGGACATAATATACGTCTATTACGTTGTATATCCTAACCTAACGCAACCTAACATCTGGGATGTAATATTTTACAACATTCCTGGCGTGTCATAGCCTGCTTCTAGACGGGGACATAATATACGTCTATAAGGTTGTATATCCTTACCTAACGCAACCTAACATCTCGGATGTAATATTTTACAACATTCCTGGCATGTCGGTCCCTACATCTCGGAGGGAATATACTATACGTCTATAACGTTGTATATACTAACCTAAGGGAACCTAACATCTCGGATGTAATAGTTGAAAACATTCCTGGCGTGTAGGCACGTACTTCTCGGTGGGAACATTGTATACGTCTGTAACGTTATATATCCTAGCCTAAGGCGACCTAGCATGTCGAATGTAATATTTTACATCATTCCTGGCGTGCCGTCGCCTGCTTCTCGATGGGGACATTATATACGTCTATATCGTTGTGTATCCTAACCTAACGCAACCTAACATTTGGGATGTAATATTTTACAACATTCCTTGCATGTCGATGCCTACGTCTCGGTGGGAACATACTATACGTATATAACGTTGTATATCCTAACCTAAGGGAACCTAACATCTCGGATGTAATAGTTGACAACATTCCTGGCGTGTAGGCCCGTACTTCTCGGTGGGAACATTGTATACGTCTATAACGTTATATATCCCAACCTAAGGCAACCTAACATCTCGGATGTAATAGTTGACAACATTCCTGGCGTGTCCGCCCGTACTTCTCGGTGGGAACATTATATACGTCTATAATGTTATATATCCTAGCCTAAGGCCACATAACATGTCGAATGTAATATTTTACAACATTCCTGGCGTGTCGTCGCCTGCTTCTCGATGGGGACATTATATACGTCTATATCGTTGTATATCTTAACCTAAAGCAACCTAACATCTGGGATGTAATATTTTACAAGATTCCTGGCATGTCGGTCCCCAAGTCTCGGTAGGAACATTATATACGTCTATAACGATGTATATCCAAACCGAAGGGAACCTAACATCTCGGATGTAATATTTCACAACATTCCTGGCATGTCGGTCCCTACATCTCGGTGGGAACATACTATACGTCTATAACGTTGTATATCCTAACCTAAGGGAACCTAACATCTCGGGTGTAATATTTTACAACATTCCTGACGCGTCGACCCCTATTATTCGGTGGGAACATTATATACGTCTATAACGTTATATATTCTAGCCTAAGGCAACCTAACATGTCGAATGTAAAATTTTACAACATTCCTGGCGTGTCGTCGCCTACTTCTCGATGGGGACATTATATACATCTATAACCTTGTATATCCTAACCTAAGGCAGCCTAACATCTCGGATGTAATATTTTACAACATTCCTGGCATGTCGGTCCCTACATCTCGGTGGGAACATACTATACGTATATAACGTTGTATATCCTAACCTAAGGCAACCTAACATCTCGGATGTAATAGTTGACAACATTCCTGGCGTGTAGGCCCGTACTTCTCGGTGGGAACATTGTATACGTCTATAACGTTATATATCCTAGCCTAAGGCGACCCTAGCATGTCGAATGTAATATTTTACAACATTCCTGGCGTGTCGTCGCCTGCTTCTCGATGGGGACATTATATACGTCTATATCGTTGTATATCCTAACCTAAAGCAACCTAACATCTGGGATGTAATATTATACAAGATTCCAGGCATGTCGGTCCCCAAGTCGCGGTAGGAACATTATATACGTCTATAACGATATATATCCAAACCGAAGAGAACCTAACATCTCGGATGTAATATTTTACAACATTCCTGGCGTGTCGTCGCCTGCTTCTCGATGGGGACATAATATACGTCTATAACGTTGTATATCCTAACCTAACGCAACCTAACATCTGGGATGTAATATTTTACAACATTCCTGGCGTGTCGTAGCCTGCTTCTCGACGGGGACATAATATACGTCTATAAGGTTGTATATCCTTACCTAACGCAACCTCACATCTGGGATGTAATATTTTACAAGATTCCTGGTATGTCTGTCCCCACGTCTCGGTGGAAACATTATATACGTCTATAAAGATATATACCCTAACCTAAGGCAACCTAACATCTCGGATGTAATATTTTACAACATTCCTGGCGTGTCGTCGCCTACTTCTGGATGGGGACATTATATACATCTATAACGTTATATGTCCTAACCTAAGGGAACCAAACATCTCGGTTGTAATATTTTACAACATTCCTTGCATGTCGGTGCCTACATCTCGGTGGGAACATACTATACGACTATAACGTTGTATATCCTAACATATGGGAACCTAACATCTCGGGTGTAATATTTTACAACATTCCTGACGCGTCGGACCCTATTTTTCAGTGGGAACATTATATACGTCTATAACGTTATATATTCTAGCCTAAGGCAACCTAACATGTCGAATGCAAAATTTTAAACATTCCTGGCGTGTCGTCGCCTACTTCTCGGTGGGAACATTGTATACGCCTGTAACGTTATATATCCTAGCCTAAGGCGACCTAGCATGTCGAATGTAATATTTTACATCATTCCTGGCGTGTCGTCGCCTGCTTCTCGATGGGAACATTATATACGTCTATAACGTTATGTATCCTAACCTAACGCAACCTAACATCTGGGATGTAATATTCCTGGCGTGTCGTCGCCTACTTCTGGATGGGGAGCTTATATACGTCTATAACGTTATATATACTAACCTAAGGCAACCTAGCATCTCGCATGTAATAGTTGACAACATTCCTGGCGTGTCCGCCCGTACTTCTCGGTGGGAACATTATATACGTCTATAACGTTATATATCCTAGCCTAAGGCAACATAACATGTCGAATGTAATATTTTACAGCATTCCGGGCGTGTCGTCGCCTGCTTCTCGATGAGGACATAATATACGTCTATAACGTTGTATATCCTAACATAACGCAACCTAACATCTGGGATGTAATATTTTACAACATTCCTGGCGTGTCGTCGCCTGCTTCTGGATGGGTACATAATATACGTCTATAACGTTGTATATCCTTACCTAACGCAACCTAACATCTGGGATGTAATATTTTACAACATTCCTGGCGTGTCGTCGCCTGCTTCTCGATGGGGACATAATATACGTCTATAACCTTGTATATCCTAACCTAAGGCAACCTAACATCTCGGATGTAATATTTTATAACATTCCTGGCGTGTCGTCGCCTGCTTCTCCATGAGGACATTATATACGTCTATAACGTTGTATATCCTAACCTAACGTAACCTAACATCTCGGATGTAATATTATACAAAATTCCAGGCATGTCGGTCCCCAAGTCGCGGTAGGAACATTATATACGTCTATAACGATATATATCCAAACCGAAGAGAACCTAACATCTCGGATGTAATATTTTACAACATTCCTGGCGTGTCGTCGCCTGCTTCTCGATGGGGACATAATATACGTCTATTACGTTGTATATCCTAACCTAACGCAACCTAACATCTGGGATGTAATATTTTACAACATTCCTGGCGTGTCATAGCCTGCTTCTAGACGGGGACATAATATACGTCTATAAGGTTGTATATCCTTACCTAACGCAACCTAACATCTCGGATGTAATATTTTACAACATTCCTGGCATGTCGGTCCCTACATCTCGGAGGGAATATACTATACGTCTATAACGTTGTATATACTAACCTAAGGGAACCTAACATCTCGGATGTAATAGTTGAAAACATTCCTGGCGTGTAGGCACGTACTTCTCGGTGGGAACATTGTATACGTCTGTAACGTTATATATCCTAGCCTAAGGCGACCTAGCATGTCGAATGTAATATTTTACATCATTCCTGGCGTGCCGTCGCCCGCTTCTCGATGGGAACATTATATACGTCTATAACGTTGTGTATCCTAACCTAACGCAACCTAACATTTGGGATGTAATATTTTACAACATTCCTGGAGTGTCGTCGCCTACTTCTGGATAGGGTCATTATATACATCTATAACCTTGTATATCCTAACCTAAGGCAACCTAACATCTCGGATGTAATATTTTATAACATTCCTGGCGTGTCGTCGCCTGCTTCTCCATGGGGACATTATATACGTCTATAACGTTGTATATCCTAACCTAACGTAACCTAACATCTCGGATGTAATATTATACAAAATTCCAGGCATGTCGGCCCCCAAGTCGCGGTAGGAACATTATATACATCTATAACCTTGTATATCCTAACCTAAGGCAGCCTAACATCTCGGATGTAATATTTTACAACATTCCTGGCATGTCGGTCCCTACATCTCGGTGGGAACATACTATACGTATATAACGTTGTATATCCTAACCTAAGGCAACCTAACATCTCGGATGTAATAGTTGACAACATTCCTGGCGTGTAGGCCCGTACTTCTCGGTGGGAACATTGTATACGTCTATAACGTTATATATCCTAGCCTAAGGCGACCCTAGCATGTCGAATGTAATATTTTACAACATTCCTGGCGTGTCGTCGCCTGCTTCTCGATGGGGACATTATATACGTCTATATCGTTGTATATCCTAACCTAAAGCAACCTAACATCTGGGATGTAATATTATACAAGATTCCAGGCATGTCGGTCCCCAAGTCGCGGTAGGAACATTATATACGTCTATAACGATATATATCCAAACCGAAGAGAACCTAACATCTCGGATGTAATATTTTACAACATTCCTGGCGTGTCGTCGCCTGCTTCTCGATGGGGACATAATATACGTCTATAACGTTGTATATCCTAACCTAACGCAACCTAACATCTGGGATGTAATATTTTACAACATTCCTGGCGTGTCGTAGCCTGCTTCTCGACGGGGACATAATATACGTCTATAAGGTTGTATATCCTTACCTAACGCAACCTCACATCTGGGATGTAATATTTTACAAGATTCCTGGTATGTCTGTCCCCACGTCTCGGTGGAAACATTATATACGTCTATAAAGATATATACCCTAACCTAAGGCAACCTAACATCTCGGATGTAATATTTTACAACATTCCTGGCGTGTCGTCGCCTACTTCTGGATGGGGACATTATATACATCTATAACGTTATATGTCCTAACCTAAGGGAACCAAACATCTCGGTTGTAATATTTTACAACATTCCTTGCATGTCGGTGCCTACATCTCGGTGGGAACATACTATACGACTATAACGTTGTATATCCTAACATATGGGAACCTAACATCTCGGGTGTAATATTTTACAACATTCCTGACGCGTCGGACCCTATTTTTCAGTGGGAACATTATATACGTCTATAACGTTATATATTCTAGCCTAAGGCAACCTAACATGTCGAATGCAAAATTTTAAACATTCCTGGCGTGTCGTCGCCTACTTCTCGGTGGGAACATTGTATACGCCTGTAACGTTATATATCCTAGCCTAAGGCGACCTAGCATGTCGAATGTAATATTTTACATCATTCCTGGCGTGTCGTCGCCTGCTTCTCGATGGGAACATTATATACGTCTATAACGTTATGTATCCTAACCTAACGCAACCTAACATCTGGGATGTAATATTCCTGGCGTGTCGTCGCCTACTTCTAGATGGGGAGCTTATATACGTCTATAACGTTATATATACTAACCTAAGGCAACCTAGCATCTCGCATGTAATAGTTGACAACATTCCTGGCGTGTCCGCCCGTACTTCTCGGTGGGAACATTATATACGTCTATAACGTTATATATCCTAGCCTAAGGCAACATAACATGTCGAATGTAATATTTTACCGCATTCCTGGCGTGTCATAGCCTGCTTCTAGACGGGGACATAATATACGTCTATAAGGTTGTATATCCTTACCTAACGCAACCTAACATCTCGGATGTAATATTTTACAACATTCCTGGCATGTCGGTCCCTACATCTCGGAGGGAATATACTATACGTCTATAACGTTGTATATACTAACCTAAGGGAACCTAACATCTCGGATGTAATAGTTGAAAACATTCCTGGCGTGTAGGCACGTACTTCTCGGTGGGAACATTGTATACGTCTGTAACGTTATATATCCTAGCCTAAGGCGACCTAGCATGTCGAATGTAATATTTTACATCATTCCTGGCGTGCCGTCGCCCGCTTCTCGATGGGAACATTATATACGTCTATAACGTTGTGTATCCTAACCTAACGCAACCTAACATTTGGGATGTAATATTTTACAACATTCCTTGCATGTCGATGCCTACGTCTCGGTGGGAACATACTATACGTATATAACGTTGTATATCCTAACCTAAGGGAACCTAACATCTCGGATGTAATAGTTGACAACATTCCTGGCGTGTAGGCCCGTACTTCTCGGTGGGAACATTGTATACGTCTATAACGTTATATATCCCAACCTAAGGCAACCTAACATCTCGGATGTAATAGTTGACAACATTCCTGGCGTGTCCGCCCGTACTT
Organism: Xylocopa violacea; assembly: GCA_963969225.1. Taxonomy (NCBI): domain Eukaryota; kingdom Metazoa; phylum Arthropoda; class Insecta; order Hymenoptera; family Apidae; genus Xylocopa; species Xylocopa violacea. The sequence continues at coordinate 3,692,284 of CAXAJV010000500.1, read as the reverse complement.
CTCGGTGGGAACATTATATACGTCTATAATGTTATATATCCTAGCCTAAGGCCACATAACATGTCGAATGTAATATTTTACAACATTCCTGGCGTGTCGTCGCCTGCTTCTCGATGGGGACATTATATACGTCTATATCGTTGTATATCTTAACCTAAAGCAACCTAACATCTGGGATGTAATATTTTACAAGATTCCTGGCATGTCGGTCCCCAAGTCTCGGTAGGAACATTATATACGTCTATAACGATGTATATCCAAACCGAAGGGAACCTAACATCTCGGATGTAATATTTCACAACATTCCTGGCATGTCGGTCCCTACATCTCGGTGGGAACATACTATACGTCTATAACGTTGTATATCCTAACCTAAGGGAACCTAACATCTCGGGTGTAATATTTTACAACATTCCTGACGCGTCGACCCCTATTATTCGGTGGGAACATTATATACGTCTATAACGTTATATATTCTAGCCTAAGGCAACCTAACATGTCGAATGTAAAATTTTACAACATTCCTGGCGTGTCGTCGCCTACTTCTCGATGGGGACATTATATACATCTATAACCTTGTATATCCTAACCTAAGGCAGCCTAACATCTCGGATGTAATATTTTACAACATTCCTGGCATGTCGGTCCCTACATCTCGGTGGGAACATACTATACGTATATAACGTTGTATATCCTAACCTAAGGCAACCTAACATCTCGGATGTAATAGTTGACAACATTCCTGGCGTGTAGGCCCGTACTTCTCGGTGGGAACATTGTATACGTCTATAACGTTATATATCCTAGCCTAAGGCGACCCTAGCATGTCGAATGTAATATTTTACAACATTCCTGGCGTGTCGTCGCCTGCTTCTCGATGGGGACATTATATACGTCTATATCGTTGTATATCCTAACCTAAAGCAACCTAACATCTGGGATGTAATATTATACAAGATTCCAGGCATGTCGGTCCCCAAGTCGCGGTAGGAACATTATATACGTCTATAACGATATATATCCAAACCGAAGAGAACCTAACATCTCGGATGTAATATTTTACAACATTCCTGTCGTGTCGTCGCCTGCTTCTCGATGGGGACATAATATACGTCTATAACGTTGTATATCCTAACCTAACGCAACCTAACATCTCGGGTGTAATATTTTACAACATTCCTGACGCGTCGACCCCTATTATTCGGTGGGAACATTATATACGTCTATAACGTTATATATTCTAGCCTAAGGCAACCTAACATGTCGAATGTAAAATTTTACAACATTCCTGGCGTGTCGTCGCCTACTTCTCGATGGGGACATTATATACATCTATAACCTTGTATATCCTAACCTAAGGCAGCCTAACATCTCGGATGTAATATTTTACAACATTCCTGGCATGTCGGTCCCTACATCTCGGTGGGAACATACTATACGTATATAACGTTGTATATCCTAACCTAAGGCAACCTAACATCTCGGATGTAATAGTTGACAACATTCCTGGCGTGTAGGCCCGTACTTCTCGGTGGGAACATTGTATACGTCTATAACGTTATATATCCTAGCCTAAGGCGACCCTAGCATGTCGAATGTAATATTTTACAACATTCCTGGCGTGTCGTCGCCTGCTTCTCGATGGGGACATTATATACGTCTATATCGTTGTATATCCTAACCTAAAGCAACCTAACATCTGGGATGTAATATTATACAAGATTCCAGGCATGTCGGTCCCCAAGTCGCGGTAGGAACATTATATACGTCTATAACGATATATATCCAAACCGAAGAGAACCTAACATCTCGGATGTAATATTTTACAACATTCCTGGCGTGTCGTCGCCTGCTTCTCGATGGGGACATAATATACGTCTATAACGTTGTATATCCTAACCTAACGCAACCTAACATCTGGGATGTAATATTTTACAACATTCCTGGCGTGTCGTAGCCTGCTTCTCGACGGGGACATAATATACGTCTATAAGGTTGTATATCCTTACCTAACGCAACCTCACATCTGGGATGTAATATTTTACAAGATTCCTGGTATGTCTGTCCCCACGTCTCGGTGGAAACATTATATACGTCTATAAAGATATATACCCTAACCTAAGGCAACCTAACATCTCGGATGTAATATTTTACAACATTCCTGGCGTGTCGTCGCCTACTTCTGGATGGGGACATTATATACATCTATAACGTTATATGTCCTAACCTAAGGGAACCAAACATCTCGGTTGTAATATTTTACAACATTCCTTGCATGTCGGTGCCTACATCTCGGTGGGAACATACTATACGACTATAACGTTGTATATCCTAACATATGGGAACCTAACATCTCGGGTGTAATATTTTACAACATTCCTGACGCGTCGGACCCTATTTTTCAGTGGGAACATTATATACGTCTATAACGTTATATATTCTAGCCTAAGGCAACCTAACATGTCGAATGCAAAATTTTAAACATTCCTGGCGTGTCGTCGCCTACTTCTCGGTGGGAACATTGTATACGCCTGTAACGTTATATATCCTAGCCTAAGGCGACCTAGCATGTCGAATGTAATATTTTACATCGTTCCTGGCGTGTCGTCGCCTGCTTCTCGATGGGAACATTATATACGTCTATAACGTTATGTATCCTAACCTAACGCAACCTAACATCTGGGATGTAATATTCCTGGCGTGTCGTCGCCTACTTCTGGATGGGGAGCTTATATACGTCTATAACGTTATATATACTAACCTAAGGCAACCTAGCATCTCGCATGTAATAGTTGACAACATTCCTGGCGTGTCCGCCCGTACTTCTCGGTGGGAACATTATATACGTCTATAACGTTATATATCCTAGCCTAAGGCAACATAACATGTCGAATGTAATATTTTACAGCATTCCGGGCGTGTCGTCGCCTGCTTCTCGATGAGGACATAATATACGTCTATAACGTTGTATATCCTAACATAACGCAACCTAACATCTGGGATGTAATATTTTACAACATTCCTGGCGTGTCGTCGCCTGCTTCTGGATGGGTACATAATATACGTCTATAACGTTGTATATCCTTACCTAACGCAACCTAACATCTGGGATGTAATATTTTACAACATTCCTGGCGTGTCGTCGCCTGCTTCTCGATGGGGACATAATATACGTCTATAACCTTGTATGTCCTAACCTAAGGCAACCTAACATCTCGGATGTAATATTTTATAACATTCCTGGCGTGTCGTCGCCTGCTTCTCCATGGGGACATTATATACGTCTATAACGTTGTATATCCTAACCTAACGTAACCTAACATCTCGGATGTAATATTATACAAAATTCCAGGCATGTCGGTCCCCAAGTCGCGGTAGGAACATTATATACGTCTATAACGATATATATCCAAACCGAAGAGAACCTAACATCTCGGATGTAATATTTTACAACATTCCTGGCGTGTCATAGCCTGCTTCTAGACGGGGACATAATATACGTCTATAAGGTTGTATATCCTTACCTAACGCAACCTAACATCTCGGATGTAATATTTTACAACATTCCTGGCATGTCGGTCCCTACATCTCGGAGGGAATATACTATACGTCTATAACGTTGTATATACTAACCTAAGGGAACCTAACATCTCGGATGTAATAGTTGAAAACATTCCTGGCGTGTAGGCACGTACTTCTCGGTGGGAACATTGTATACGTCTGTAACGTTATATATCCTAGCCTAAGGCGACCTAGCATGTCGAATGTAATATTTTACATCATTCCTGGCGTGCCGTCGCCCGCTTCTCGATGGGAACATTATATACGTCTATAACGTTGTGTATCCTAACCTAACGCAACCTAACATTTGGGATGTAATATTTTACAACATTCCTTGCATGTCGATGCCTACGTCTCGGTGGGAACATACTATACGTATATAACGTTGTATATCCTAACCTAAGGGAACCTAACATCTCGGATGTAATAGTTGACAACATTCCTGGCGTGTAGGCCCGTACTTCTCGGTGGGAACATTGTATACGTCTATAACGTTATATATCCCAACCTAAGGCAACCTAACATCTCGGATGTAATAGTTGACAACATTCCTGGCGTGTCCGCCCGTACTTCTCGGTGGGAACATTATATACGTCTATAATGTTATATATCCTAGCCTAAGGCCACATAACATGTCGAATGTAATATTTTACAACATTCCTGGCGTGTCGTCGCCTGCTTCTCGATGGGGACATTATATACGTCTATATCGTTGTATATCTTAACCTAAAGCAACCTAACATCTGGGATGTAATATTTTACAAGATTCCTGGCATGTCGGTCCCCAAGTCTCGGTAGGAACATTATATACGTCTATAACGATGTATATCCAAACCGAAGGGAACCTAACATCTCGGATGTAATATTTCACAACATTCCTGGCATGTCGGTCCCTACATCTCGGTGGGAACATACTATACGTCTATAACGTTGTATATCCTAACCTAAGGGAACCTAACATCTCGGGTGTAATATTTTACAACATTCCTGACGCGTCGACCCCTATTATTCGGTGGGAACATTATATACGTCTATAACGTTATATATTCTAGCCTAAGGCAACCTAACATGTCGAATGTAAAATTTTACAACATTCCTGGCGTGTCGTCGCCTACTTCTCGATGGGGACATTATATACATCTATAACCTTGTATATCCTAACCTAAGGCAGCCTAACATCTCGGATGTAATATTTTACAACATTCCTGGCATGTCGGTCCCTACATCTCGGTGGGAACATACTATACGTATATAACGTTGTATATCCTAACCTAAGGCAACCTAACATCTCGGATGTAATAGTTGACAACATTCCTGGCGTGTAGGCCCGTACTTCTCGGTGGGAACATTGTATACGTCTATAACGTTATATATCCTAGCCTAAGGCGACCCTAGCATGTCGAATGTAATATTTTACAACATTCCTGGCGTGTCGTCGCCTGCTTCTCGATGGGGACATTATATACGTCTATATCGTTGTATATCCTAACCTAAAGCAACCTAACATCTGGGATGTAATATTCCTGGCGTGTCGTCGCCTACTTCTGGATGGGGAGCTTATATACGTCTATAACGTTATATATACTAACCTAAGGCAACCTAGCATCTCGCATGTAATAGTTGACAACATTCCTGGCGTGTCCGCCCGTACTTCTCGGTGGGAACATTATATACGTCTATAACGTTATATATCCTAGCCTAAGGCAACATAACATGTCGAATGTAATATTTTACAGCATTCCGGGCGTGTCGTCGCCTGCTTCTCGATGAGGACATAATATACGTCTATAACGTTGTATATCCTAACATAACGCAACCTAACATCTGGGATGTAATATTTTACAACATTCCTGGCGTGTCGTCGCCTGCTTCTGGATGGGTACATAATATACGTCTATAACGTTGTATATCCTTACCTAACGCAACCTAACATCTGGGATGTAATATTTTACAACATTCCTGGAGTGTCGTCGCCTACTTCTGGATAGGGTCATTATATACATCTATAACCTTGTATATCCTAACCTAAGGCAACCTAACATCTCGGATGTAATATTTTATAACATTCCTGGCGTGTCGTCGCCTGCTTCTCCATGGGGACATTATATACGTCTATAACGTTGTATATCCTAACCTAACGTAACCTAACATCTCGGATGTAATATTATACAAAATTCCAGGCATGTCGGTCCCCAAGTCGCGGTAGGAACATTATATACGTCTATAACGATATATATCCAAACCGAAGAGAACCTAACATCTCGGATGTAATATTTTACAACATTCCTGGCGTGTCGTCGCCTGCTTCTCGATGGGGACATAATATACGTCTATAACGTTGTATATCCTAACCTAACGCAACTTAACATCTGGGATGTAATATTTTACAACATTCCTGGCGTGTCGTCGCCTGCTTCTCGACGGGGACATAATATACGTCTATAACGTTGTATATCCTTACCTAACGCAACCTAACACCTGGGATGTAATATTTTACAACATTCCTGGAGTGTCGTCGCCTACTTCTGGATAGGGTCATTATATACATCTATAACCTTGTATATCCTAACCTAAGGCAACCTAACATCTCGGAAGTAATATTTTATAACATTCCTGGCGTGTCGTCGCCTGCTTCTCCATGGGGACATTATATACGTCTATAACGTTGTATATCCTAACCTAACGTAACCTAACATTTCGGATGTAATATTTTACAACATTCCTGGCATGTCGGTCCCTACATCTCGGTGGGAACATACTATACGTCTATAACGTTGTATATCCTAACATAAGGGAACCTAACATCTCGGGTGTAATATTTTACAACATTCCTGACGCGTCGGCCCCTATTTTTCAGTGGGAACATTATATACGTCTATAACGTTATATATTCTAGCCTAAGGCAACCTAACATGTCGAATGTAAAATTTTACAACATTCCTGGCGTGTTGTCGCCTACTTCTCGATGGGGACATTATATACATCTATAACCTTGTATATCCTAACCTAAGGCAGCCTAACATCTCGGATGTAATATTTTACAACATTCCTGGCATGTCGGTCCCTACATCTCGGTGGGAACATACTATACGTCTATAACGTTGTATATCCTAACCTAAGGGAACCTAACATCTCGGGTGTAATATTTTACAACATTCCTGACGCGTCGGCCCCTATTTTTCTATGGGAACATTATATACGTCTATAACGTTATATATCCTAGCCTAAGGCGACCTAACATGTCTAGTGTAATATTTTACAACATTCCTGGCGTGTCGTCGCCTGCTTCTCGATGGGGACATTATATACGTCTATATCGTTGTATATCCTAACCTAAAGCAACCTAACATCTGGGATGTAATATTATACAAGATTCCTGGCATGTCGGTCCCCAAGTCTCGGTAGGAACATTATATACGTCTATAACGATATATATCCAAACCGAAGGGAACCTAACATCTCGGATGTAATATTTTACAACATTCCTGGCGTGTCGTCGCCTGCTTCTCGATGGGGACATAATATACGTCTATTACGTTGTATATCCTAACCTAACGCAACCTAACATCTGGGATGTAATATTTTACAACATTCCTGGCGTGTCATAGCCTGCTTCTAGACGGGGACATAATATACGTCTATAAGGTTGTATATCCTTACCTAACGCAACCTAACATCTCGGATGTAATATTTTACAACATTCCTGGCATGTCGGTCCCTACATCTCGGAGGGAATATACTATACGTCTATAACGTTGTATATACTAACCTAAGGGAACCTAACATCTCGGATGTAATAGTTGAAAACATTCCTGGCGTGTAGGCACGTACTTCTCGGTGGGAACATTGTATACGTCTGTAACGTTATATATCCTAGCCTAAGGCGACCTAGCATGTCGAATGTAATATTTTACATCATTCCTGGCGTGCCGTCGCCCGCTTCTCGATGGGAACATTATATACGTCTATAACGTTGTGTATCCTAACCTAACGCAACCTAACATTTGGGATGTAATATTTTACAACATTCCTTGCATGTCGGTGCCTACGTCTCGGTGGGAACATACTATACGTATATAACGTTGTATATCCTAACCTAAGGGAACCTAACATCTCGGATGTAATAGTTGACAACATTCCTGGCGTGTAGGCCCGTACTTCTCGGTGGGAACATTGTATACGTCTATAACGTTATATATCCCAACCTAAGGCAACCTAACATCTCGGATGTAATAGTTGACAACATTCCTGGCGTGTCCGCCCGTACTTCTCGGTGGGAACATTATATACGTCTATAATGTTATATATCCTAGCCTAAGGCCACATAACATGTCGAATGTAATATTTTACAACATTCCTGGCGTGTCGTCGCCTGCTTCTCGATGGGGACATTATATACGTCTATATCGTTGTATATCTTAACCTAAAGCAACCTAACATCTGGGATGTAATATTTTACAAGATTCCTGGCATGTCGGTCCCCAAGTCTCGGTAGGAACATTATATACGTCTATAACGATGTATATCCAAACCGAAGGGAACCTAACATCTCGGATGTGATATTTCACAACATTCCTGGCATGTCGGTCCCTACATCTCGGTGGGAACATACTATACGTCTATAACGTTGTATATCCTAACCTAAGGGAACCTAACATCTCGGGTGTAATATTTTACAACATTCCTGACGCGTCGACCCCTATTATTCGGTGGGAACATTATATACGTCTATAACGTTATATATTCTAGCCTAAGGCAACCTAACATGTCGAATGTAAAATTTTACAACATTCCTGGCGTGTCGTCGCCTACTTCTCGATGGGGACATTATATACATCTATAACCTTGTATATCCTAACCTAAGGCAGCCTAACATCTCGGATGTAATATTTTACAACATTCCTGGCATGTCGGTCCCTACATCTCGGTGGGAACATACTATACGTATATAACGTTGTATATCCTAACCTAAGGCAACCTAACATCTCGGATGTAATAGTTGACAACATTCCTGGCGTGTAGGCCCGTACTTCTCGGTGGGAACATTGTATACGTCTATAACGTTATATATCCTAGCCTAAGGCGACCCTAGCATGTCGAATGTAATATTTTACAACATTCCTGGCGTGTCGTCGCCTGCTTCTCGATGGGGACATTATATACGTCTATATCGTTGTATATCCTAACCTAAAGCAACCTAACATCTGGGATGTAATATTATACAAGATTCCAGGCATGTCGGTCCCCAAGTCGCGGTAGGAACATTATATACGTCTATAACGATATATATCCAAACCGAAGAGAACCTAACATCTCGGATGTAATATTTTACAACATTCCTGGCGTGTCGTCGCCTGCTTCTCGATGGCGACATAATATACGTCTATAACGTTGTATATCCTAACCTAACGCAACCTAACATCTGGGATGTAATATTTTACAACATTCCTGGCGTGTCGTAGCCTGCTTCTCGACGGGGACATAATATACGTCTATAAGGTTGTATATCCTTACCTAACGCAACCTAACATCTGGGATGTAATATTTTACAACATTCCTTGCATGTCGGTGCCTACGTCTCGGTGGGAACATTATATACGTCTATAACGATATATATCCTAACCTAAGGCAACCTTACATATCGGATGTAATAGTTGACAACATTCCTGGCGTGTAGGCCCGAACTTCTCGGTGGGAACATTGTATACGTCTATAACGTTATATATCCTAGCCTAAGGCGACCTAACATATCGAATTTAATATTCTACATCATTCCTGGCGTGTCGTCGCCTACTTCTCGATGGGGACATTATATACATCTATAACATTGTATATCCTAACCTAAGGCAACCTAACATCTCGGATGTAATATTTTACAACATTCTGGCGTGTCGTCGACTGCTTCTCGATGGGGAGATTATATACGTCTATAACGTTGTATATCCTAACCTAACGCAACCTAACATTTGGGATGTAATATTTTACAACATTCCTGGCGTGTCGTCGCCTACTTCTCGATGGGGACATTATATACATCTATAACATTGTAAATCCTAACCTAAGGCAACCTAACATCTCGGATGTAATATTTTACAACATTCCTGGCGCGTCGGCCCCTACTTTCAGGTGGGAACGTTATATACGTCTATAACGATATATATCCTGTCGCAAGGCAACATAACATCTCGGATGTAATATTTTACAACATTCCTGGCGTGTCGTCGCCCGCTTCTCGATGGGGACATTATATACGTCTATAACGTTGTATATCCTAACCTAAAGCAACCTCACATCTGGGATGTAATATTTTACAAGATTCCTGGTATGTCTGTCCCCACGTCTCGGTGGAAACATTATATACGTCTATAAAGATATATACCCTAACCTAAGGCAACCTAACATCTCGGATGTAATATTTTACAACATTCCTGGCGTGTCGTCGCCTACTTCTGGATGGGGACATTATATACATCTATAACGTTATATGTCCTAACCTAAGGGAACCAAACATCTCGGTTGTAATATTTTACAACATTCCTTGCATGTCGGTGCCTACATCTCGGTGGGAACATACTATACGACTATAACGTTGTATATCCTAACATATGGGAACCTAACATCTCGGGTGTAATATTTTACAACATTCCTGACGCGTCGGACCCTATTTTTCAGTGGGAACATTATATACGTCTATAACGTTATATATTCTAGCCTAAGGCAACCTAACATGTCGAATGCAAAATTTTAAACATTCCTGGCGTGTCGTCGCCTACTTCTCGGTGGGAACATTGTATACGCCTGTAACGTTATATATCCTAGCCTAAGGCGACCTAGCATGTCGAATGTAATATTTTACATCATTCCTGGCGTGTCGTCGCCTGCTTCTCGATAGGAACATTATATACGTCTATAACGTTATGTATCCTAACCTAACGCAACCTAACATCTGGGATGTAATATTCCTGGCGTGTCGTCGCCTACTTCTGGATGGGGAGCTTATATACGTCTATAACGTTATATATACTAACCTAAGGCAACCTAGCATCTCGCATGTAATAGTTGACAACATTCCTGGCGTGTCCGCCCGTACTTCTCGGTGGGAACATTATATACGTCTATAACGTTATATATCCTAGCCTAAGGCAACATAACATGTCGAATGTAATATTTTACAGCATTCCGGGCGTGTCGTCGCCTGCTTCTCGATGAGGACATAATATACGTCTATAACGTTGTATATCCTAACATAACGCAACCTAACATCTGGGATGTAATATTTTACAACATTCCTGGCGTGTCGTCGCCTGCTTCTGGATGGGTACATAATATACGTCTATAACGTTGTATATCCTTACCTAACGCAACCTAACATCTGGGATGTAATATTTTACAACATTCCTGGAGTGTCGTCGCCTACTTCTGGATAGGGTCATTATATACATCTATAACCTTGTATATCCTAACCTAAGGCAACCTAACACCTCGGATGTAATATTTTATAACATTCCTGGCGTGTCGTCGCCTGCTTCTCCATGGGGACATTATATACGTCTATAACGTTGTATATCCTAACCTAACGTAACCTAACATCTCGGATGTAATATTATACAAAATTCCAGGCATGTCGGTCCCCAAGTCGCGGTAGGAACATTATATACGTCTATAACGATATATATCCAAACCGAAGAGAACCTAACATCTCGGATGTAATATTTTACAACATTCCTGGCGTGTCGTCGCCTGCTTCTCGATGGGGACATAATATACGTCTATAACGTTGTATATCCTAACCTAACGCAACTTAACATCTGGGATGTAATATTTTACAACATTCCTGGCGTGTCGTCGCCTGCTTCTCGACGGGGACATAATATACGTCTATAACGTTGTATATCCTTACCTAACGCAACCTAACACCTGGGATGTAATATTTTACAACATTCCTGGAGTGTCGTCGCCTACTTCTGGATAGGGTCATTATATACATCTATAACCTTGTATATCCTAACCTAAGGCAACCTAACATCTCGGATGTAATATTTTATAACATTCCTGGCGTGTCGTCGCCTGCTTCTCCATGGGGACATTATATAAGTCTATAACGTTGTATATCCTAACCTAACGTAACCTAACATCTCGGATGTAATATTTTACAACATTCCTGGCATGTCGGTCCCTACATCTCGGTGGGAATATACTATACGTCTATAACGTTGTATATCCTAACATAAGGGAACCTAACATCTCGGGTGTAATATTTTACAACATTCCTGACGCGTCGGCCCCTATTTTTCAGTGGGAACATTATATACGTCTATAACGTTATATATTCTAGCCTAAGGCAACCTAACATGTCGAATGTAAAATTTTACAACATTCCTGGCGTGTTGTCGCCTACTTCTCGATGGGGACATTATATACATCTATAACCTTGTATATCCTAACCTAAGGCAGCCTAACATCTCGGATGTAATATTTTACAACATTCCTGGCATGTCGGTCCCTACATCTCGGTGGGAACATACTATACGTCTATAACGTTGTATATCCTAACCTAAGGGAACCTAACATCTCGGGTGTAATATTTTACAACATTCTGGCGTGTCGTCGACTGCTTCTCGATGGGGAGATTATATACGTCTATAACGTTGTATATCCTAACCTAACGCAACCTAACATTTGGGATGTAATATTTTACAACATTCCTGGCGTGTCGGTCCCTACATCTCGGAGGGAATATACTATACGTCTATAACGTTGTATATACTAACCTAAGGGAACCTAACATCTCGAATGTAATAGTTGAAAACATTCCTGGCGTGTAGGCACGTACTTCTCGGTGGGAACATTGTATACGTCTGTAACGTTATATATCCTAGCCTAAGGCGACCTAGCATGTCGAATGTAATATTTTGCATCATTCCTGGCGTGCCGTCGCCCGCTTCTCGATGGGAACATTATATACGTCTATAACGTTGTGTATCCTAACCTAACGCAACCTAACATTTGGGATGTAATATTTTACAACATTCCTTGCATGTCGGTGCCTACGTCTCGGTGGGAACATACTATACGTATATAACGTTGTATATCCTAACCTAAGGGAACCTAACATCTCGGATGTAATAGTTGACAACATTCCTGGCGTGTCCGCCCGTACTTCTCGGTGGGAACATTATATACGTCTATAATGTTATATATCCTAGCCTAAGGCCACATAACATGTCGAATGTAATATTTTACAACATTCCTGGCGTGTCGTCGCCTGCTTCTCGATGGGGACATTATATACGTCTATATCGTTGTATATCTTAACCTAAAGCAACCTAACATCTGGGATGTAATATTTTACAAGATTCCTGGCATGTCGGTCCCCAAGTCTCGGTAGGAACATTATATACGTCTATAACGATGTATATCCAAACCGAAGGGAACCTAACATCTCGGATGTAATATTTCACAACATTCCTGGCATGTCGGTCCCTACATCTCGGTGGGAACATACTATACGTCTATAACGTTGTATATCCTAACCTAAGGGAACCTAACATCTCGGGTGTAATATTTTACAACATTCCTGACGCGTCGACCCCTATTATTCGGTGGGAACATTATATACGTCTATAACGTTATATATTCTAGCCTAAGGCAACCTAACATGTCGAATGTAAAATTTTACAACATTCCTGGCGTGTCGTCGCCTACTTCTCGATGGGGACATTATATACATCTATAACCTTGTATATCCTAACCTAAGGCAGCCTAACATCTCGGATGTAATATTTTACAACATTCCTGGCATGTCGGTCCCTACATCTCGGTGGGAACATACTATACGTATATAACGTTGTATATCCTAACCTAAGGGAACCTAACATCTCGGATGTAATGGTTGATAACATTCCTGGCGTGTAGGCCCGTACTTCTCGGTGGGAACATTGTATACGTCTATAACGTTATATATCCTAGCCTAAGGCGACCTAGCATGTCGAATGTAATATTTTACATCATTCCTGGCGTGTCGTCGCCTGCTTCTCGATGGGAACATTATATACGTCTATAACGTTGTGTATCCTAACCTAACGCAACCTAACATCTGGGATGTAATATTCCTGGCGTGTCGTCGCCTACTTCTGGATGGGGAGATTATATGCGTCTATAACGTTATATATCCTTTTTTTTTTTTTCGCAGGGAAATCCTCATGGATACCGTGGATTTTTTGGGAAATCCGCGCTTATGTCGAACTCTTACCGACTAAAACCCTGCGGTGGTCTTCTTACACTTCTAGCGGGTAGCCGGGAACTCTTTCGAACGCGTCCAGCATCCCGCCTCGTGTCTGAGTTCTTTGAACTCCCTGTTCATAGCTGGCGTGCGAGTTCATATTTTAGATTGGCAACGACTGCAACCACCACAGTCGTTTGCCTCTCCTCGGTCGAGCGCGTGCCGGATAGATTTGACCCAAACCCTGTCTATCCGGCGCTCGGCTGCTCTTTCTGTTTTTTCTTATTTACTTTTTCTTTGCGCAATCTTTTCTATTACGCTTGTGTGCGAATGCATGCATTCCTCACGCGTACCTCTTTGTCGAATTTCTTGCGCCTGTCTTCAATCTTCGAAGTCGTCTTCCTCTTCTCCCGCTTGCGGCGTTTGAGATGGACGGCGGCAGCGAAGCTCCGCTCCCCGTGGGTACTTTGGAGCGACTCTCGCGCCCTGACGGACGAGAGTCCCCTACCTTGGAGTGGAACGTGGCAAACGTCTACAACGCCGACCACGTAAGGCTCGTCGAGCAGAAAGCGTGCGCTCTCTTTCGCGCTCGGCGGCTTCCTTCGCAGCCATCACTTTGTCGCAAAACAAGGTAACGGCTCGCCAGTATCTCTCCCCTTCCAGCATCTTCGGCAGGATGCTGGTCGGCGAGAGATCCCGTCCGATCTCTGCCACGAGAGCGTGGCGCAGCGTTTGCCACGCTGGACAGCATTCCAACGTGTGCGGCGCAGAGTCGTCTCCGTCTCCGCAATGGTGACATTCAGCCGTGGCCTCTTTTCCGATCTTGCAGTGGTACTGACCGAAGCATCCATGTCCAGTCAGCACCTGCGTCACTCTGAAGGTGAGCTGCCCTCTCCTGTTTTCTACCCAGTTTTCCAAGATGGGTAGAATCGCTCCCACGATCCTGTGATTGGTCGCAGGTGCGAGTTTCTCCTTCCATTTAGAGAAAGTGAAGCGTCTCGCTTCTCTTCTAATCTCGTCCCTTGTCGGAGCAGGTGCACCTTCTTCTTCTACCTGGCGCGTTGTGCGAAGGGTTTCGTACACTATGAGGTCTTCCTGCGCCAGGTATTCCAGGGGTGCGAGACCCGCCAGCATTGTTGCCGCGTCGTAGGAAATCGTGCGATATCCTCTTATGACCCGAATGGCTATTCTTCGCCACGCGCTTCGCAGCAGCTGCAGCTTTCTGCCTCCTTTGTTAAGCGCGTCGCTCCATACCGGGGCTCCGTAAAGCGCAATGCTTTTTATCACCCCAGCATAGACTTTCCTTACTTTCTCGTCCGGTCCGTGCAGATTCGGCATGATGCGGCTTAGATAATTTGCCGCAGCATCCAGTCGAACGGCCTGACGAGCGAAGTGGAGACCAAAGTTCCATTTATCGTCGAGGAGCAGTCCGAGATACTTCATCTCGCTCCCCACTGTAACTTTGGATGGTCCGATGTTGACCACTTCGTTTCCTCCTCGCGGGTCTCTTCTTCGTCCCTTGAAGCACAGGATTTCAGATTTCTCCGGTGCCATCTGGAGCCCCATCTTCTTGATCGTATTAGCCACGACCGCAACTGCCACTTCGGCCCGGCAGATTGCGCGTTGCCGGCACGTGTCGACTGCCAACACCATCGTGTCATCCGCGTAGCACGTGAGATGCACGCCGGACGGCATTGGCAGCTTCAGGACCGCGTCGTACCCGAGATTCCAGAGAAGCGGTCCGAGGACCGATCCCTGGGGAACGCCGCGATCAATCTTCTTTTTCTCGATTCCATGCCGGCTATCGTAGAGAACCGCGCGGTCGCTCAGGTAATTTTCCACGACCCTTCGCAGGTATCGCGGAATCCCGTGCTTTTCAAGCGCTCTACGTA
The DNA here is from genome assembly GCA_963969225.1 of Xylocopa violacea. Classification (NCBI taxonomy): domain Eukaryota; kingdom Metazoa; phylum Arthropoda; class Insecta; order Hymenoptera; family Apidae; genus Xylocopa; species Xylocopa violacea. The sequence continues at coordinate 3,676,609 of CAXAJV010000500.1, read as the reverse complement.
TCGTACTCCATTCGAGGGAGTTGAACGCATTCTTAATATCTAAAGATATCGCGATTACGACTCCCCCGGCGGCGATCGCGTTTTCGGCGAAACTTTTCACTTGTCGAATGGCGTCAATCGTCGATCGTCCTTCTCGGAAGCCGAATTGGTTCTCGGCTAAGTTCGGCCCGGTTCGCGACAGGTGCTCCACGAGGCGGTTGTGGATTATCCTTTCAAATAATTTTCCGACCTCGTCGAGCAAAACTATCGGCCTGTACGCTGCCGGTGAATCCTCCGGTTTTCCCGGCTTTCGGAGCAACACTAATCTGCCGGTTTTCCATCTTGCTGGCAACGTACCCGTCTTCAAGCATGCTGTAAATAACTTCCGCAATCTTGAATTCAGGACACTGAGTGCCATCGACCAGGCACGGCCGGGAATTCCGTCCGGTCCGGGCGCGGTGTTCTTCTTTGTCATGCGCTTTATGGCGCGAGCCATTTCCTCCTCGGTGACGTCGTTGTCCTGCGACCAGATGATCGGGTCGATGTGTGCTGAAATTTGCGAGTTGCTCGCCGACGTGGCCTCTTCCGGTGGGAAGAGCGTGTCGACAACTCGCTTCAAGAACGGCGTCTCCATCGTCTCCGTTAACGGGGGCGCCCACGGTCGTAATTTATTCATTACTATCTTGTACGGCCGCCCCCACGGATCCTCGCGCAGTGTTTCCAGCAGCCCGTCCCATGCTCGTGCCTTTGATGTCTTTATGGCGGCCTGCAGCTCTATTTTCTTCTCCTTGTAAGCTTCATAGAGCTGCGCTTTCCTCACCGAATCGGGATTCCTCCGTTTCCGGTATCTCGTATATTGCCTCCGTGCGTTTGTGCTCTCCGCACGGAGAAGAGCGATCTCGTTCCTCCACCAATATACGGGTTTACGAGTGGGGTTCGACCTTATTTTCGGCATGCTTGCGTTGCACACCGATGTCAACGTCCTCGTAAACCATTCTGCTTCTCGCTCGACTACGGCCGCTTCGGTCGGCTCGCTCGGCCAGGTAGCGGCGAGGGTTGCCGCCATAAACATATCTTCGTCGATTTTTCGCAACGACCATCTATTTTGCTTCTGGTCCGCTGCCCTTCTTCCTTGTACCGTGGATATGTCGATCCTTATATATAAGTGATCAGATAAAGTTTCGATCGGATCCACTTTCCAGCTCGTGACTCTTCGAGATGCTGCGTCGTTCGCGAACGAGAGGTCGACCTTGCTCTCGCCCTGTGGACGCACGCACGTACTGGCAGATCCTTGATTCAACAGTCTGAGATTCGCGGATGCTGCCCAGTCCATCGTCGAGTGTCCACGCTGAGTCGTTCTGGAAGAGCGCCACATAGTCGCGTGCGCGTTGAAATCTCCCAGTACGAATGTCGGTTGCGAGGCGTGATTTCGCACTACACCCTCCACTTCGTCCAGGAGCTGATCGAAATCTTGCAACGACCAACTCGGCGGCGCGTATATTCCAATGACGACGCAATCCGACCACGATACTGCGACGTAACCACGCCCTTGCGCGATGAGTGTGATCGGTCGGATGCGTGTCGGCGTCGCCTGAATTATTGCAACCGTCTTCTCCCTGTTTGCTATCCATGACGGCTTGTCGTGGATTAAATACGGCTCCGCGGCAACCACTAATTCAACCACGCCGCTTTGCAGGCTTTCGAGCATAAGATCTTGTGCTCTCGCGGCGTGATTTAAATTAGTTTGCAGGATCTGGCATTTCATATTGAAAGTTACGCCAGATCCATCGCCTCCTCGCGGCTGGTGCTCGCCTTCAGAGTTTCGCGCTCCTTCTCCTCTTCGTGGTTGTGTTTGGCTGCTGCTGCAGCTTTTTCCTTCTTTTCCTCAGGTTTCTTATCCTTACCTGAGGATTTAGCGCTCGATTGAGTAGCGTTCTTCTGTCCTTTTTTTGCCGGCGGCGGGACAGTGCAGGCTTTGCTACCTGCTCTGTGTCCATGCGGGCGGTTCGCCGACTTGCATACCGGGCACGTCGGTGCCTTCTCATTGCATTCCGCAGCGCGGTGTCCCTTCTCACCGCACCGGTAACACGCCTCCGTTCGGTCCACGGTCGCGGAGCATTTCGCGATTACGTGCCCGATTTCCCAACATTTGAAGCAGGTAAGTTGTCGTGCTTCGATGGGTTCAACGCGGACGGACGTCCATCCGACCTTTACTTTACCGTTTTCGGTAACCTTCTTTGCGGCGGCGACCGGGCATTGCATAAGCATCGTGCCCATGCCGTTATACGCCGTCCTCCTGGGACCGGTTTTTATCTCGTCGGCGGTGCAGCCGCCTTGTGCGGCGACTGCTTCGACGACCTCACCGACCGTGATCGAGTCTTCCATCCTGAAGACCCTCAGGGCCGCTCTCTTGCAGGGGCGCGTGATTTTTACACCCCTCGTGATCGCGAATAGCCCGGTTAACTTGTTGGCGAGCGCGTTCGCCTTCTCTTCTTTACCTTCGCCGCTTATTTCGAGAATAAGCGCTCCGGTCAGCGCTTTCCTGGGTTTGACCTCACCGATTCCCAGGTCCGACAGTTTGATCTTCTGCCGCGCCATCGTCATAAGCTCGGCGTATGTCGATTTACTGCCCTCCTCTATAGTGATTACGACAGCGGCCGTGCTCGGGGTTTTCATCACTATCGGCTTTTCTTTTGGCATCGACTTCGCAGCTGCTACCTTCTTGCCTGCCCTCACGGTCTTGTTTACGGCGGCCGTCGTCTCCTTTTTCGACTTTCTGCCGAGGACTTTCGTCCACGGCGTCTCCGTCTCCTTCTTGTTCTGCGGAGCAGGTGCGCTCGCTGCTGGACACTTCCCTTCGCTCTCCTTCCGAACCTGCTCCTTTTGAATCTCTTCCATCCTCTTCTGGATGGGTGATTTCTTTGCTTCCGCTTTCGCGGATTTTTTCACCGGTGGAAGGGGCATTGCCTCTCTCTTCCCAGCGGACTTCTCCTTCTTTATGATTGCGGCGCTTGTTCCCTCTTTCGCGGGTTCTTCGCGTCGCGCAGCATTTCGTGCCTCCGACCGCGGACGATCCTCCTTCGCGAAGCGCTTCTCCGCCTTCTCCCAAAATTGTGTAAGCCGTTCGTTGATAACGGCCCCAATCTGCTCCATTAACAGTACGAGACCGGTGTCGGGGATGCTGGCTTCCTCCTGCTTCGTAGTCAGCGATTGCCGTCGTGTTCCTTCATCACTACACTCGGCGATCTCCATGCTTTTGATCGCCGGCGATAATTGGCTGTTTGCCCTATTTTCGAGGGCGGTCAGCCTCTCCTTGAGAAGGGCATTCTCCTTCTCCAGTTTTTCAGCCTTAGCTTTAATAAGGCTGAATTCCTGATCTCCTGCTGTTCCGGCGATGGCGCGGCTGGCGCGTTGTTCAGCTTCCGTAGTCGCCGCTCGCAGGATTCGAACGCTGACGCGCATCGACCGTTTAATTGTGCCTTTCAGCTGCGACGACTTCGCAGCGGCATATTCAATTTTGGCCGCCGATTCCAGAGCCCAGGCTGCCAGATCCTCTATCGGCATTTTCCTGGCCTCTTCGTCAAAAACTTCCTGGTCCGGAATAGGATTTGACGTCCTTGATGGTGGCGGCGGCATGCAATCACCGTAGAGGAGCTCTCGCTCTAGAGCGTCCTCTGCATCCTTCTCGGCAGCTTTATCGGCTAGCAGTTTGGCTTCCGCCAATTTTATGTATTCCTCCGTTGTGGGGGGCGTCCCCTCTTCTTCAGATGCTTCGTTGACTCGGACGTCGTCGTCGAGAGCAACGAAGCGAGTGACGTGTCCGAATCGTATTCGGACGTCTCCGCCTTTGATCTCTTCACGCTCCTGCGCGTGCGTGGAATTCTCCTCTCTGGTTCCCGCAGCATCCTGCCTTCCGTCCTCTCCGACTTGCTGCTGCCGCCGGTTCTGCAACTGATAAGGCCACTCGGGCCGGCCCCCTCTCCCCCACTCGCCACGGTCGCGTAATCACGCGTCGCCATGCTTGGTTACCCAAGCAGGGCTTCGCACGATAATTAATTTGCCGACGAGTCGGTCGCGCAAACGCTATTCTCCTCCGTGGAGAAAATCACACCGCGCACCTCACTTGCTCCGCCGTGTGGGAACGTTCGCACTTCCCACGTTCAGCGCAGACCGGCTGTCTGTCTCTGTCCCGCACACAGTTCAACCGTCACTCTCTCTTTGTCTCTCTATTCGTCCTCTCACTCGCTCTTGCGTTCGCTTCGATTTCCGCGAACAGTTCACGGAGCGACGCCAGAGTTCAAGATTCGCGCTTTAAGAGTCTCTAGCACTTACCTTTTTTGTCTTCTTTGTCGCAATCTCCTGGAATAATCCGAGATTGATTACGGCTGGTAGCCTCTTTCTCGCCGAGGTCCCGCGTCGCACTTTTACACCGTTTTCTGCATTAATGTTCGCGAAAATCAGTGTTTCTACAATCGTGCTTAACGCCCGGAAGCGCCGAAAGTGCGGGAATACGTCGAAAAGGCCGGGAGAAGCCCTTGTTTCCCGACTGTCGTCTCGACGCGGCGTACGTGCCACGCCTGACTGTCAAGATGGCGGCGGCGACGCCTCGTTTTCTCCCGATGCTTTTCCACGTATTGTCGCACCTTTTTCTCCTGTGCCCGCAACCACGGGAGCCACCTCACAGTCACTTTTGCCGCAAAGAGCACTTTAAGTTCGCAAACAAGCAGCAATCGCCGGAAAGAACGCCCTAATCGCGGTGGAACGCGTACGTGCCACGGCTGCGCGGCAATATGGCGGCGGTGACGCCCTGTTCCCTTCCGCCGATTTCCACTTGTTTCCGCACACTTTTGGCACTTTCCACTGCAAAAACTGCGCACTGGTTTTGCCGCACGTGACACTGACTCTCAGGGAAGTGATCCAGACCACTTTCCACCTCCTTTTCTGCCGAAAATGCCGACTCAATTGTCGACGCCACGTCACCGGAAGCGAACAAAGGAGACGCAGAGCGTATATTCCTTTCTATCGCGTTATTCTTGCTACTAGCTTCTAGTTCTTACACTAGAAGTTTTCACAATCCTCCTCGGAAGGATATAAACCGAAGTATATATCCTTTATCGCCTAAAAAGTCGCGTCGTACAACTCAGGTAGCGGAGCGCACCGAAACACGTCCGCTCTCTACGGCTGCTCGAACGAGACTGATCAACGTTATATATCCTAACCTAAGGCAACCTAACATCTCGGATGTAATAGTTGACAACATTCCTGGCGTGTCCGCCCGTACTTCTCGGTGGGAACATTATATACGTCTATAACGTTATATATCCTAGCCTAAGGCCACCTAACATGTAGAATGTAATATTTTAAACATTCCTGACGCGTCGGCCCGTATTCTTCGGTGGGAACATTATATACGTCTATAACGTTATATATCCTAGCCTAAGGCCACCTAACATGTCGAATGTAATATTTTACAACATTCCTGACGCGTCGGCCCCTATTTTTCGGTGGGAACATTATATACGTCTATAACGTTATATATCCTAGTCTAAGGCAACCTAACATGTCGAATGTAATACTTTACAACATTCCTGGCGTGTCGTCGCCTACATCTCGATGGGGACATTATATACGTCTATAACGTTGTGTATCCTAACCCAAAGCAACCTAACATCTGGGATGTAATATTATACAAGATTCCTGGCATGTCGGTCCCCAAGTCTCGGTAGGAACATTATATACGTCTATAACGATATATATCCAAACCGAAGGGAACCTAACATGTCGGATGTAATATTTTACAACATTCCTGGCGTGTCGTCGCCTGCTTCTCGATGGGGACATTATATAAGTCTATAACGTTGTATATCATAACCTAACGCAACCTAACATCTCGGATGTAATATTTTACAACATTCCTGGCATGTCGGTCCCTACATCTCGGTGGGAACATACTATACGTCTATAACGTTGTATATCCTAACCTAAGGGAACCTAACATCTCGGGTGTAATATTTTACAACATTCCTGACGCGTCGACCCCTATTTTTCGGTGGGAACATTATATACGTCTATAACGTTATATATTCTAGCCTAAGGCAACCTAACATGTCGAATGTAAAATTTTACAACATTCCTGGCGTGTCGTCGCCTACTTCTCGATGGGGACATTATATACATCTATAACCTTGTATATCCTAACCTAAGGCAGCCTAACATCTCGGATGTAATATTTTACAACATTCCTGGCATGTCGGTCCCTACATCTCGGTGGGAACATACTATACGTATATAACGTTGTATATCCTAACCTAAGGGAACCTAACATCTCGGATGTAATAGTTGACAACATTCCTGGCGTGTAGGCCCGTACTTCTCGGTGGGAACATTGTATACGTCTATAACGTTATATATCCTAGCCTAAGGCGACCTAACATGTCGAATGTAATACTTTACAACATTCCTGGCGTGTCGTCGCCTACTTCTCGATGGGGACATTATATACATCTATAACCTTATATATCCTAACCTAAGGCAACCTAACATATCGGATGTAATAGTTGACAACATTCCTGGCGTGTAGGCCCGAACTTCTCGGTGGGAACATTGTATACGTCTATAACGTTATATATCCTAGCCTAAGGCGACCTAACATATCGAATTTAATATATTACATCATTCCTGGCGTGTCGTCGCCTGCTTCTCGATGGGAACATTATATACGTCTGTAACTTTGTGTATTCTAACCTAACGCAACCTAACATCTGGGATGTAATATTCCCGGCGTGTCGTCGCCTACTTCTGGATGGGAATATTATATACGTCTATAACGTTATATATCCTATCCTAAGGCAACCTAACATCTCGAATGTAATAGTTGACAACATTCCTGGCGTGTCCGCCCGTACTTCTCGGTGGGAACATTATATACGTCTATAACGTTATATATCCTAGCCTAAGGCCACCTAACATGTCGGATGTAATATTTTACAACATTCCTGACGCGTCGGCCCCTATTTTTCGGTGGGAACATTATATACGTCTATAACGTTATATATTCTAGCCTAAGGCAACCTAACATGTCGAATGTAAAATTTTACAACATTCCTGGCGTGTCGTCGCCTACTTCTCGATGGGGACATTATATACATCTATAACATTGTATATCCTAGTCTAAGGCAACCTAACATGTCGAATGTAAAACTTTAGAACATTCCTGGCGTGTCGTCGCCTACTTCTCGATGGGGACATTATATACATCTATAACCTTGCATATCCTAACCTAAGGCAGCCTAACATCTCGGATGTAATAGTTGACAACATTCCTGGCGTGTAGGCCCGTACTTCTCGGTGGGAACATTGTATACGTCTATAACGTTATATATCCTAGCCTAAGGCTTCCTAACATGTCGAATGTAATATTTTACAACATTCCTGGCGTGTCATCGCCTACTTCTCGATGGGGACATTATATACATCTATAACCTTGTATATCCTAACCTAACGCAACCTAACATCTGGGATGTAATATTCCTGGCGTGTCGTCGCCTACTTCTGGATGGGGAGATTATATACGTCTATAACGTTATATATCCCAACCTAAGGCAACCTAACATCTCGGATGTAATAGTTGACAACATTCCTGGCGTGTCCGCCCGTACTTCTCGGTGGGAACATTATATACGTCTATAGCGTTATATATCCTAGCCTAAGGCCACATAACATGTCGAATGTAATACTTTACAACATTCCTGGCGTGTCGTCGCCTACTTCTCGATGGGGACATTATATACATCTATAACCTTGTATATCCTAACCTAAGGCAGCCTAACATCTCGGATGTAATATTTTACAACATTCCTGGCGTGTCGTCGCCTGCTTATCGATGGGGACATAATATACGTCTATAACGTTGTATATCCTAACCTAACGCAACCTAACATCTGGGATGTAATATTTTACTACATTCCTGGCGTGTCGTCGCCTGCTTCTCGACGGGGACATAATATACGTCTATAACGTTGTATATCCTTACCTAACGCAACCTAACATCTGGGATGTAATATTTTACAACATTCCTGGAGTGTCGTCGCCTACTTCTGGATAGGGTCATTATATACATCTATAACCTTGTATATCCTAACCTAAGGGAACCTAACATCTCGGATGTAATATTTTATAACATTCCTGGCGTGTCGTCGCCTGCTTCTCCATGGGGACATTATATACGTCTATAACGTTGTATATCCTAACCTAACGCAACCTAATATCTCGGATGTAATATTTTACAACATTCCTGGCATGTCGGTCCCTACATCTCGGTGGGAACATACTATACGTCTATAACGTTGTATATCCTAACCTAAGGGAACCTAACATTTCGGGTGTAATATTTTACAACATTCCTGACGCGTCGGTCCCTATTTTTCAGTGGGAAAATTATATACGTCTATAACGTTATATATTCTAGCCTAAGGCAACCTAACATGTCGAATGTAAAATTTTACAACATTCCTGGCGTGTCGTCGCCTACTTCTCGATGGGGACATTATATACATCTATAACATTGTATATCCTAGTCTAAGGCAACCTAACATGTCGAATGTAATACTTTACAACATTCCTGGCGTGTCGTCGCCTACTTCTCGATGGGGACATTATATACATCTATAACCTTGTATATCCTAACCTAAGGCAGTCTAACATCTAGGATGTAATATTTTACGACATTCCTGGCATGTCGGTCCCCACACCTCCGTGGGAATATACTATACGTCTATAACGTTGTATATCCTAACCTAAGGGAACCTAACATCGCGGATGTAATAGTTGACAACATTCCTGGCGTGTCCGCCCGTACTTCTCGGTGGGAACATTATATACGTCTATAACGTTATATATCCTAGCCTAAGGCCACATAACATGTCGAATGTAATACTTTACAACATTCCTGGCGTGTCGTCGCCTACTTCTCGATGGGGACATTATATACATCTATAACCTTGTATATCCTAACCTAAGGCAGCCTAACATCTCGGATGTAATATTTTACAACATTCCTGGCATGTCGGTCCCTACATCTCGGTGGGAACATACTATACGTCTATAACGGTGTATATCCTAACCTAAGGGAACCTAACATCTCGGGTGTAATATTTTACAATATTCCTGACGCGTCGGCACCTATTTTTCGGTGGGAACATTATATACGTCTATAACGTTATATATCCTAGTCGAAGGCGACCTAACATGTCGAATGTAATATTTTACAACATTCCTGGCGTGTCGACGCCTGCTTCTCGATGGGGACATTATATACGTCTATATCGTTGTATATCCTAACCTAAAGCAACCTAACATCTGGGATGTAATATTATACAAGATTCCTGGCATGTCGGTCCCCAAGTCTCGGTAGGAACATTATATACGTCTATAACGATATATATCCAAACCGAAGGGAACCTAACATCTCGGATGTAATATTTTACAACATTCCGGGCTTGTCGTCGCCTGCTTCTCGATGGGGACATTATATACGTCTATAACTTTGTGTACCCTAACCTAACGCAACCTAACATCTGGGATGTAATATTCCTGGCGTGTCGTCGCCTACTTCTGGATGGGGAGATTATATACGTCTATAACGTTATATATCCCAACCTAAGGCAACCTAACATCTCGGATGTAATAGTTGACAACATTCCTGGCGTGTCCGCCCGTACTTCTCGGTGGGAACATTATATACGTCTATAACGTTATATATCCTAGCCTAAGGCCACATAACATGTCGAATGTAATACTTTACAACATTCCTGGCGTGTCGTCGCCTACTTCTCGATGGGGACATTATATACATCTATAACCTTGTATATCCTAACCTAAGGCAGCCTAACATCTCGGATGTAATATTTTACAACATTCCTGGCGTGTCGTCGCCTGCTTATCGATGGGGACATAATATACGTCTATAACGTTGTATATCCTAACCTAACGCAACCTAACATCTGGGATGTAATATTTTACAACATTCCTGGAGTGTCTTCGCCTACTTCTGGATAGGGTCATTATATACATCTATAACCTTGTATATCCTAACCTAAGGGAACCTAACATCTCGGATGTAATATTTTATAACATTCCTGGCGTGTCGTCGCCTGCTTCTCCATGGGGACATTATATACGTCTATAACGTTGTATATCCTAACCTAACGCAACCTAATATCTCGGATGTAATATTTTACAACATTCCTGGCATGTCGGTCCCTACATCTCGGTGGGAACATACTATACGTCTATAACGTTGTATATCCTAACCTAAGGGAACCTAACATTTCGGGTGTAATATTTTACAACATTCCTGACGCGTCGGTCCCTATTTTTCAGTGGGAAAATTATATACGTCTATAACGTTATATATTCTAGCCTAAGGCAACCTAACATGTCGAATGTAAAATTTTACAACATTCCTGGCGTGTCGTCGCCTACTTCTCGATGGGGACATTATATACATCTATAACATTGTATATCCTAGTCTAAGGCAACCTAACATGTCGAATGTAATACTTTACAACATTCCTGGCGTGTCGTCGCCTACTTCTCGATGGGGACATTATATACATCTATAACCTTGTATATCCTAACCTAAGGCAGTCTAACATCTAGGATGTAATATTTTACAACATTCCTGGCATGTCGGTCCCCACACCTCCGTGGGAATATACTATACGTCTATAACGTTGTATATCCTAACCTAAGGGAACCTAACATCGCGGATGTAATAGTTGACAACATTCCTGGCGTGTCCGCCCGTACTTCTCGGTGGGAACATTATATACGTCTATAACGTTATATATCCTAGCCTAAGGCCACATAACATGTCGAATGTAATACTTTACAACATTCCTGGCGTGTCGTCGCCTACTTCTCGATGGGGACATTATATACATCTATAACCTTGTATATCCTAACCTAAGGCAGCCTAACATCTCGGATGTAATATTTTACAACATTCCTGGCATGTCGGTCCCTACATCTCGGTGGGAACATACTATACGTCTATAACGGTGTATATCCTAACCTAAGGGAACCTAACATCTCGGGTGTAATATTTTACAATATTCCTGACGCGTCGGCACCTATTTTTCGGTGGGAACATTATATACGTCTATAACGTTATATATCCTAGCCGAAGGCGACCTAACATGTCGAATGTAATATTTTACAACATTCCTGGCGTGTCGACGCCTGCTTCTCGATGGGGACATTATATACGTCTATATCGTTGTATATCCTAACCTAAAGCAACCTAACATCTGGGATGTAATATTATACAAGATTCCTGGCATGTCGGTCCCCAAGTCTCGGTAGGAACATTATATACGTCTATAACGATATATATCCAAACCGAAGGGAACCTAACATCTCGGATGTAATATTTTACAACATTCCGGGCTTGTCGTCGCCTGCTTCTCGATGGGGACATTATATACGTCTATAACTTTGTGTACCCTAACCTAACGCAACCTAACATTTGGGATGTAATATTCCTGGCGTGTCGTCGCCTACTTCTGGATGGGGAGATTATATACGTCTATAACGTTATATATCCCAACCTAAGGCAACCTAACATCTCGGATGTAATAGTTGACAACATTCCTGGCATGTCCGCCCGTACTTCTCGGTGGGAACATTATATACGTCTATAACGTTATATATCCTAGCCTAAGGCCACATAACATGTCGAATGTAATACTTTACAACATTCCTGGCGTGTCGTCGCCTACTTCTCGATTGGGAGATTATATACGTCTATAACGTTGTATATCCTTACCTAACGCAACCTAACATCTGGGATGTAATATTTTACAACACTCCTGGAGTGTCGTCGCCTACTTCTGGATAGGGTCATTATATACATCTATAACATTGTATATCCTAACCTAAGGCAACCTATCATCTCGGATGTAATATTTTATAACATTCCTGGCATGTCGGTCCCTACTTCTCGGTGGAAACATTGTATACGTCTATAACGGTATATATCCTAACCTAAGGCAACCTAACATCTCGGATGTAATAGTTGACAACAATCCTGGCGTGTAGGCCCGTACTTCTCGGTGGGAACATTGTATACGTCTATAACGTTATATATCCTAGCCTAAGGCCACCTAACATGTCGAATGTAATATTTTACAACAATCCTGACGCGTCGGCCCCTATTTTTCGGAGGGAACATTATATACGTCTATAACGTTATATATCCTAGTCTAAGGCAACCTAACATGTCGAATGTAATACTTTACAACATTCCTGGCGTGTCGTCGCCTACTTCTCGATGGGGACATTATATACATCTATAACCTTGTATATCCTAACCTAAGGCAGCCTAACATCTCGGATGTAATATTTTACAACATTCCTGGCATGTCGGTCCCTACATCTCGGTGGGAACATACTATACGTATATAACGTTGTATATCCTAACCTAAGGGAACCTAACATCGCGGATGTAATAGTTGACAACATTCCTGGCGTGTCCGCCCGTACTTCTCGGTGGGAACATTATATACGTCTATAACGTTATATATCCTAGCCTAAGGCCACATAACATGTCGAATGTAATACTTTACAACATTCCTGGCGTGTCGTCGCCTACTTCTCGATGGGGACATTATATACATCTATAACCTTGTATATCCTAACCTAAGGCAGCCTAACATCTCGGATGTAATATTTTACAACATTCCTGGCATGTCGGTCCCTACATCTCGGTGGGAACATACTATACGTCTATAACGGTGTATATCCTAACCTAAGGGAACCTAACATCTCGGGTGTAATATTTTACAATATTCCTGACGCGTCGGCACCTATTTTTCGGTGGGAACATTATATACGTCTATAACGTTATATATCCTAGTCGAAGGCGACCTAACATGTCGAATGTAATATTTTACAACATTCCTGGCGTGTCGACGCCTGCTTCTCGATGGGGACATTATATACGTCTATATCGTTGTATATCCTAACCTAAAGCAACCTAACATCTGGGATGTAATATTATACAAGATTCCTGGCATGTCGGTCCCCAAGTCTCGGTAGGAACATTATATACGTCTATAACGATATATATCCAAACCGAAGGGAACCTAACATCTCGGATGTAATATTTTACAACATTCCGGGCTTGTCGTCGCCTGCTTCTCGATGGGGACATTATATACGTCTATAACTTTGTGTACCCTAACCTAACGCAACCTAACATCTGGGATGTAATATTCCTGGCGTGTCGTCGCCTACTTCTGGATGGGGAGATTATATACGTCTATAACGTTATATATCCCAACCTAAGGCAACCTAACATCTCGGATGTAATAGTTGACAACATTCCTGGCGTGTCCGCCCGTACTTCTCGGTGGGAACATTATATACGTCTATAACGTTATATATCCTAGCCTAAGGCCACATAACATGTCGAATGTAATACTTTACAACATTCCTGGCGTGTCGTCGCCTACTTCTCGATGGGGACATTATATACATCTATAACCTTGTATATCCTAACCTAAGGCAGCCTAACATCTCGGATGTAATATTTTACAACATTCCTGGCGTGTCGTCGCCTGCTTATCGATGGGGACATAATATACGTCTATAACGTTGTATATCCTAACCTAACGCAACCTAACATCTGGGATGTAATATTTTACAACATTCCTGGAGTGTCTTCGCCTACTTCTGGATAGGGTCATTATATACATCTATAACCTTGTATATCCTAACCTAAGGGAACCTAACATCTCGGATGTAATATTTTATAACATTCCTGGCGTGTCGTCGCCTGCTTCTCCATGGGGACATTATATACGTCTATAACGTTGTATATCCTAACCTAACGCAACCTAATATCTCGGATGTAATATTTTACAACATTCCTGGCATGTCGGTCCCTACATCTCGGTGGGAACATACTATACGTCTATAACGTTGTATATCCTAACCTAAGGGAACCTAACATTTCGGGTGTAATATTTTACAACATTCCTGACGCGTCGGTCCCTATTTTTCAGTGGGAAAATTATATACGTCTATAACGTTATATATTCTAGCCTAAGGCAACCTAACATGTCGAATGTAAAATTTTACAACATTCCTGGCGTGTCGTCGCCTACTTCTCGATGGGGACATTATATACATCTATAACATTGTATATCCTAGTCTAAGGCAACCTAACATGTCGAATGTAATACTTTACAACATTCCTGGCGTGTCGTCGCCTACTTCTCGATGGGGACATTATATACATCTATAACCTTGTATATCCTAACCTAAGGCAGTCTAACATCTAGGATGTAATATTTTACAACATTCCTGGCATGTCGGTCCCCACACCTCCGTGGGAATATACTATACGTCTATAACGTTGTATATCCTAACCTAAGGGAACCTAACATCGCGGATGTAATAGTTGACAACATTCCTGGCGTGTCCGCCCGTACTTCTCGGTGGGAACATTATATACGTCTATAACGTTATATATCCTAGCCTAAGGCCACATAACATGTCGAATGTAATACTTTACAACATTCCTGGCGTGTCGTCGCCTACTTCTCGATGGGGACATTATATACATCTATAACCTTGTATATCCTAACCTAAGGCAGCCTAACATCTCGGATGTAATATTTTACAACATTCCTGGCATGTCGGTCCCTACATCTCGGTGGGAACATACTATACGTCTATAACGGTGTATATCCTAACCTAAGGGAACCTAACATCTCGGGTGTAATATTTTACAATATTCCTGACGCGTCGGCACCTATTTTTCGGTGGGAACATTATATACGTCTATAACGTTATATATCCTAGCCGAAGGCGACCTAACATGTCGAATGTAATATTTTACAACATTCCTGGCGTGTCGACGCCTGCTTCTCGATGGGGACATTATATACGTCTATATCGTTGTATATCCTAACCTAAAGCAACCTAACATCTGGGATGTAATATTATACAAGATTCCTGGCATGTCGGTCCCCAAGTCTCGGTAGGAACATTATATACGTCTATAACGATATATATCCAAACCGAAGGGAACCTAACATCTCGGATGTAATATTTTACAACATTCCGGGCTTGTCGTCGCCTGCTTCTCGATGGGGACATTATATACGTCTATAACTTTGTGTACCCTAACCTAACGCAACCTAACATTTGGGATGTAATATTCCTGGCGTGTCGTCGCCTACTTCTGGATGGGGAGATTATATACGTCTATAACGTTATATATCCCAACCTAAGGCAACCTAACATCTCGGATGTAATAGTTGACAACATTCCTGGCATGTCCGCCCGTACTTCTCGGTGGGAACATTATATACGTCTATAACGTTATATATCCTAGCCTAAGGCCACATAACATGTCGAATGTAATACTTTACAACATTCCTGGCGTGTCGTCGCCTACTTCTCGATTGGGAGATTATATACGTCTATAACGTTGTATATCCTTACCTAACGCAACCTAACATCTGGGATGTAATATTTTACAACACTCCTGGAGTGTCGTCGCCTACTTCTGGATAGGGTCATTATATACATCTATAACATTGTATATCCTAACCTAAGGCAACCTATCATCTCGGATGTAATATTTTATAACATTCCTGGCATGTCGGTCCCTACTTCTCGGTGGAAACATTGTATACGTCTATAACGGTATATATCCTAACCTAAGGCAACCTAACATCTCGGATGTAATAGTTGACAACAATCCTGGCGTGTAGGCCCGTACTTCTCGGTGGGAACATTGTATACGTCTATAACGTTATATATCCTAGCCTAAGGCCACCTAACATGTCGAATGTAATATTTTACAACAATCCTGACGCGTCGGCCCCTATTTTTCGGAGGGAACATTATATACGTCTATAACGTTATATATCCTAGTCTAAGGCAACCTAACATGTCGAATGTAATACTTTACAACATTCCTGGCGTGTCGTCGCCTACTTCTCGATGGGGACATTATATACATCTATAACCTTGTATATCCTAACCTAAGGCAGCCTAACATCTCGGATGTAATATTTTACAACATTCCTGGCATGTCGGTCCCTACATCTCGGTGGGAACATACTATACGTATATAACGTTGTATATCCTAACCTAAGGGAACCTAACATCTCGGATGTAATAGTTGAAAACATTCCTGGCGTGTAGGCCCGTACTTCTCGGTGAGAACATTGTATACGTCTATAACGTTATATATCCTAGCCTAAGGCGACCTAACATGTCGAATGTAATATTTTACAACATTCCTGGCGTGTCGTCGCCTGCTTCTCGATGGGGACATTATATACGTCTATATCGTTGTACATCCTAACCTAAAGCAACCTAACATCTGGGATGTAATATTCCTGGCGTGTCGTCGCCTACTTCTGGATGGGGAGATTATATACGTCTATAACGTTATATGTCCCAACCTAAGGCAACCTAACATCTCGGATGTAATAGTTGACAACATTCCTGGCGTGTCCGCCCGTACTTCTCGGTGGGAACATTATATACGTCTATAACGTTATATATCCTAGCCTAAGGCCACATAACATGTCGAATGTAATACTTTACAACATTCCTGGCGTGTCGTCGCCTACTTCTCGATTGGGAGATTATATACGTCTATAACGTTGTATATCCTAACCTAACGCAACCTAACATTTGGGATGTAATATTATACAAGATTCCTGGCATGTCGGTCCCCAAGTCTCGGTAGGAACATTATATACGTCTATAACGATATATATCCAAACCGAAGAGAACCTAACATCTCGGATGTAATATTTTACAACATTCCTAGCGTGTCGTCGCCTGCTTCTCGATGGGGACATAATATACGTCTATAACGTTGTATATCCTAACCTAACGCAACCTAACATCTGGGATGTAATATTTTACAACATTCCTGGCGTGTCGTCGCCTCCTTCTCGATGGGAACATTATATACGTCTATAACGTTGTGTATCCTAACCTAACGCAACCTAACATCTGGGATGTAATATTCCTGGCGTGTCGTCGCCTACTTCTGGATGGGGAGATTATATACGTCTATAACGTTATATATCCCAACCTAAGGCAACCTAACATCTCGGATGTAATAGTTGACAACATTCCTGGCATGTCCGCCCGTACTTCTCGGTGGGAACATTATATACGTCTATAACGTTATATATCCTAGCCTAAGGCCACATAACATGTCGAATGTAATACTTTACAACATTCCTGGCGTGTCGTCGCCTACTTCTCGATTGGGAGATTATATACGTCTATAACGTTGTATATCCTAACCTAACGCAACCTAATATTTGGGATGTAATATTTTACAACATTCCTTGCATGTCGGTGCCTACGTCACGGTGGGAACATTATATACGTCTATAACGATATATATCCTAACCTAAGGCAACCTAACATATCGGATGTAATAGTTGACAACATTCCTGGCGTGTAGGCCCCAACTTCTCGGTGGGAACATTGTATACGTCTATAACGTTATATATCCTAGCCTAAGGCGACCTAACATATCGAATTTAATATATTACATCATTCCTGGCGTGTCGTCGCCTGCTTCTCGATGGGAACATTATATACGTCTATAACTTTGTGTATTCTAACCTAACGCAACCTAACATCTGGGATGTAATATTCCCGGCGTGTCGTCTCCTACTTCTGGATGGGGATATTATATACGTCTATAACGTTATATATCCTATCCTAAGGCAACCTAACATCTCGAATGTAATAGTTGACAACATTCCTGGCGTGTCCGCCCGTACTTCTCGGTGGGAACATTATATACGTCTATAACGTTATATATCCTAGCCTAAGGCCACCTAACATGTAGAATGTAATATTTTAAACATTCCTGACGCGTCGGCCCCTATTTTTCGGTGGGAACATTATATACGTCTATAACGTTATATATCCTAGTCTAAGGCAACCTAACATGTCGAATGTAATACTTTACAACATTCCTGGCGTGTCGTCGCCTACTTCTCGATGGGAACATTATATACGTCTATAACGTTGTGTATCCTAACATAACGCAACCTAACATCTGGGATGTAATATTTTACAACATTCCTGGCGTGTCGTCGCCTGCTTCTCGATGGGGACATAATATACGTCTATAACGTTGTATATCCTTACCTAACGCAACCTAACGTCTGGGATGTAATATTTTACAACACTCCTGGAGTGTCGTCGCCTACTTCTGGATAGGGTCATTATATACATCTATAACATTGTATATCCTAACCTAAGGCAACCTATCATCTCGGATGTAATATTTTATAACATTCCTGGCATGTCGGTCCCTACTTCTCGGTGGAAACATTGTATACGTCTATAACGGTATATATCCTAACCTAAGGCAACCTAACATCTCGGATGTAATAGTTGACAACAATCCTGGCGTGTAGGCCCGTACTTCTCGGTGGGAACATTGTATACGTCTATAACGTTATATATCCTAGCCTAAGGCCACCTAACATGTCGAATGTAATATTTTACAACAATCCTGACGCGTCGGCCCCTATTTTTCGGAGGGAACATTATATACGTCTATAACGTTATATATCCTAGTCTAAGGCAACCTAACATGTCGAATGTAATACTTTACAACATTCCTGGCGTGTCGTCGCCTACTTCTCGATGGGGACATTATATACATCTATAACCTTGTATATCCTAACCTAAGGCAGCCTAACATCTCGGATGTAATATTTTACAACATTCCTGGCATGTCGGTCCCTACATCTCGGTGGGAACATACTATACGTATATAACGTTGTATATCCTAACCTAAGGGAACCTAACATCTCGGATGTAATAGTTGAAAACATTCCTGGCGTGTAGGCCCGTACTTCTCGGTGAGAACATTGTATACGTCTATAACGTTATATATCCTAGCCTAAGGCGACCTAACATGTCGAATGTAATATTTTACAACATTTCTGGCGTGTCGTCGCCTGCTTCTCGATGGGGACATTATATACGTCTATATCGTTGTACATCCTAACCTAAAGCAACCTAACATCTGGGATGTAATATTCCTGGCGTGTCGTCGCCTACTTCTGGATGGGGAGATTATATACGTCTATAACGTTATATGTCCCAACCTAAGGCAACCTAACATCTCGGATGTAATAGTTGACAACATTCCTGGCGTGTCCGCCCGTACTTCTCGGTGGGAACATTATATACGTCTATAACGTTATATATCCTAGCCTAAGGCCACATAACATGTCGAATGTAATACTTTACAACATTCCTGGCGTGTCGTCGCCTACTTCTCGATTGGGAGATTATATACGTCTATAACGTTGTATATCCTAACCTAACGCAACCTAACATTTGGGATGTAATATTATACAAGATTCCTGGCATGTCGGTCCCCAAGTCTCGGTAGGAACATTATATACGTCTATAACGATATATATCCAAACCGAAGAGAACCTAACATCTCGGATGTAATATTTTACAACATTCCTAGCGTGTCGTCGCCTGCTTCTCGATGGGGACATAATATACGTCTATAACGTTGTATATCCTAACCTAACGCAACCTAACATCTGGGATGTAATATTTTACAACATTCCTGGCGTGCCGTCGCCTCCTTCTCGATGGGAACATTATATACGTCTATAACGTTGTGTATCCTAACCTAACGCAACCTAACATCTGGGATGTAATATTCCTGGCGTGTCGTCGCCTACTTCTGGATGGGGAGATTATATACGTCTATAACGTTATATATCCCAACCTAAGGCAACCTAACATCTCGGATGTAATAGTTGACAACATTCCTGGCATGTCCGCCCGTACTTCTCGGTGGGAACATTATATACGTCTATAACGTTATATATCCTAGCCTAAGGCCACATAACATGTCGAATGTAATACTTTACAACATTCCTGGCGTGTCGTCGCCTACTTCTCGATTGGGAGATTATATACGTCTATAACGTTGTATATCCTAACCTAACGCAACCTAATATTTGGGATGTAATATTTTACAACATTCCTTGCATGTCGGTG
Organism: Xylocopa violacea; assembly: GCA_963969225.1. NCBI lineage: Eukaryota > Metazoa > Arthropoda > Insecta > Hymenoptera > Apidae > Xylocopa > Xylocopa violacea. The sequence goes on along the minus strand of CAXAJV010000500.1, from coordinate 3,656,533 downwards.
CCTACGTCACGGTGGGAACATTATATACGTCTATAACGATATATATCCTAACCTAAGGCAACCTAACATATCGGATGTAATAGTTGACAACATTCCTGGCGTGTAGGCCCGAACTTCTCGGTGGGAACATTGTATACGTCTATAACGTTATATATCCTAGCCTAAGGCGACCTAACATATCGAATTTAATATATTACATCATTCCTGGCGTGTCGTCGCCTGCTTCTCGATGGGAACATTATATACGTCTATAACTTTGTGTATTCTAACCTAACGCAACCTAACATCTGGGATGTAATATTCCCGGCGTGTCGTCTCCTACTTCTGGATGGGGATATTATATACGTCTATAACGTTATATATCCTATCCTAAGGCAACCTAACATCTCGAATGTAATAGTTGACAACATTCCTGGCGTGTCCGCCCGTACTTCTCGGTGGGAACATTATATACGTCTATAACGTTATATATCCTAGCCTAAGGCCACCTAACATGTCGGATGTAATACTTTACAACATTCCTGGCGTGTCGTCGCCTACTTCTCGATTGGGAGATTATATACGTCTATAACGTTGTATATCCTAACCTAACGCAACCTAACATTTGGGATGTAATATTATACAAGATTCCTGGCATGTCGGTCCCCAAGTCTCGGTAGGAACATTATATACGTCTATAACGATATATATCCAAACCGAAGAGAACCTAACATCTCGGATGTAATATTTTACAACATTCCTGGCGTGTCGTCGCCTGCTTCTCGATGGGGACATAATATACGTCTATAACGTTGTATATCCTAACCTAACGCAACCTAACATCTGGGATGTAATATTTTACAACATTCCTGGCCTGTCGTCGCCTACTTCTCGATGGGAACATTATATACGTCTATAACGTTGTGTATCCTAACCTAACGCAACCTAACATCTGGGATGTAATATTCCTGGCGTGTCGTCGCCTACTTCTGGATGGGGAGATTATATACGTCTATAACGTTATATATCCCAACCTAAGGCAACCTAACATCTCGGATGTAATAGTTGACAACATTCCTGGCGTGTCGTCGCCTACTTCTCGATGGGGACATTATATACATCTATAACCTTGTATATCCTAACCTAAGGCAGCCTAACATCTCGGATGTAATATTTTACAACATTCCTGGCATGTCGGTCCCTACATCTCGGTGGGAACATACTATACGTCTATAATGTTGTATATCCTAACCTAAGGGAACCTAACATCTCGGGTGTAATGTTTTACAATATTCCTGACGCGTCGGCCCCTATTTTTCGGTGGGAACATTATATACGTCTATAACGTTATATATCCTAGCCTAAGGCTTCCTAACATGTCGAATGTAATATTTTACAACATTCCTGGCGTGTCGTCGCCTACTTGTCGATGGGGACATTATATACATCTATAACCTTGTATATCCTAACCTAAGGCAGCCTAACATCTTGGATGTAATATTTTACAACATTCCTGGCGTGTCGTCGCCTGCTTATCGATGGGGACATAATATACGTCTATAACGTTGTATATCCTAACCTAACGCAACCTAACATCTGGGATGTAATATTTTACAACATTCCTGGCGTGTCGTCGCCTGCTTCTCGACGGGGACATAATATACGTCTATAACGTTGTATATCCTTACCTAACGCAACCTAACATCTGGGATGTAATATTTTACAACATTCCTGGATTGTCGTCGCCTACTTCTGGATAGAGTCATTATATACATCTATAACCTTGTATATCCTAACCTAAGGCAACCTAACATCTCGGATGTAATATTTTACAACATTCCTGGCATGTCGGTCCCTACATCTCGGTGGGAACATACTATACGTCTATAACGTTGTATATCCTAACCTAAGGGAACCTAACATCTCGGGTGTAATATTTTACAATATTCCTGACGCGTCGGCACCTACTTTTCGGTGGGAACATTATATACGTCTATAACGTTATATATCCTAGCCGAAGGCGACCTAACATGTCGAATGTAATACTTTACAACATTCCTGGCGTGTCGTCGCCTACTTCTCGATGGGGACATTATATACATCTATAACCTTGTATATCCTAACCTAAGGCAACCTAACATCTCGGATGTAATATTTTACAAAATTCCTGGCATGTCGGTGCCTACGTCTCGGTGGGAACATTATATACGTCTATAACGTTATATATCCCAACCTAAGGCAACCTAACATCTCGGATGTAATAGTTGACAACATTCCTTGCGTGTCCGCCAGTACTTCTCGGTGGGAACATTATATACGTCTATAACGTTATATATCCTAGCCTAAGGCCACATAACATGTCGAATGTAATATTTTACAACATTCCTGGCGTTTCGTCGCCTGCTTCTCGATGGGGACATTATATACGTCTATATCGTTGTATATCCTAACCTAAGGCAACCTAACATCTGGGATGTAATATTTTACAACATTCCTGGCGTGTCGTCGCCTGCTTCTCGACGGGGACATAATATACGTCTATAACGTTGTATATCCTTACCTAACGCAACCTAACATCCGGGATGTAATATTTTACAACATTGCTGGAGTGTCGTCGCCTACTTCTGGATAGGGTCATTATGTACATCTATAACCTTGTATATCCTAACCTAAGGCAACCTAACATCTCGGATGTAATATTTTATAACATTCCTGGCATGTCGGTCCCTTCATCTCGCTGGGAACATACTATACGTCTATAACGTTGTATATCCTAACCTACGGCAACGTAACATCTCGGATGTAATATTTTACAACATTCCTGACGCGTCGGCCCCTATTTTTCGGTGGGAACATTATATACGTCCATAACGTTATATATCCAAGCCTAAGGCCACCTAACATGTCGAAAGTAATATTTTACAACATTCCTGGCGTGTCGTCGCCTGCTTCTCGGTGGGGACATTATATACGTCTATAACGTTGTATATCCTAACCTAAAGCAACCTAACATCTGGGATGTAATATTTTACAAGATTCCTGGCATGTCGGTCCTCAAGTCTCGGTAGGAACATTATATTCGTCTATAACGATATATATCCTAACCTAAAGCAACCTAACATCTCGGATGTAATATTTTATAACATTCCTGGCATGTCGGTCCCTTCATCTCGCTGGGAACATACTATACGTCTATAACGTTGTATATCCTAACCTACGGCTACGTAACATCTCGGATGTAATATTTTACAACATTCCTGACGCGTCGGCCCCTATTTTTCGGTGGGAACATTATATACGTCCATAACGTTATATATCCAAGCCTAAGGCCACCTAACATGTCGAAAGTAATATTTTACAACATTCCTGGCGTGTCGTCGCCTGCTTCTCGGTGGGGACATTATATACGTCTATAACGTTGTATATCGTAACCTAAAGCAACCTAACATCTGGGATGTAATATTTTACAAGATTCCTGGCATGTCGGTCCTCAAGTCTCGGTAGGAACATTATATTCGTCTATAACGATATATATCCTAACCTAAAGCAACCTAACATCTCGGATGTAATACTTTACAACATTCCTGGCATGTCGGTCCCTACATCTCGGTGGGAACATTATATACGTCTATAACGTTATATATCCTAGCCTAAGGCCACATAACATGTCAAATGTAATATTTTACAACATTCCTGGCGTTTCGTCGCCTGCTTCTCGATGGGGACATTATATACGTCTATATCGTTGTATATCCTAACCTAAGACAACCTAACATCTGGGATGTAATATTATACAAGATTCCTGGCATGTCGGTCCCCAAGTCTCAGTAGGAACATTATATACGTCTATAACGTTATATATCCTAACCTAAGGCAACCTAACATCTCGGATGTAATAGTTGACAACAATCCTGGCGTGTAGGCCCGTACTTCTCGGTGGGAACATTGTATACGTCTATAACGTTATATATCCTAGCCTAAGGCCACCTAACATGTCGAATGTAATATTTTACAACAATCCTGACGCGTCGGCCCCTATTTTTCGGAGGGAACATTATATACGTCTATAACGTTATATATCCTAGTCTAAGGCAACCTAACATGTCGAATGTAATACTTTACAACATTCCTGGCGTGTCGTCGCCTACTTCTCGATGGGGACATTATATACATCTATAACCTTGTATATCCTAACCTAAGGCAGCCTAACATCTCGGATGTAATATTTTACAACATTCCTGGCATGTCGGTCCCTACATCTCGGTGGGAACATACTATACGTATATAACGTTGTATATCCTAACCTAAGGGAACCTAACATCTCGGATGTAATAGTTGAAAACATTCCTGGCGTGTAGGCCCGTACTTCTCGGTGAGAACATTGTATACGTCTATAACGTTATATATCCTAGCCTAAGGCGACCTAACATGTCGAATGTAATATTTTACAACATTTCTGGCGTGTCGTCGCCTGCTTCTCGATGGGGACATTATATACGTCTATATCGTTGTACATCCTAACCTAAAGCAACCTAACATCTGGGATGTAATATTCCTGGCGTGTCGTCGCCTACTTCTGGATGGGGAGATTATATACGTCTATAACGTTATATGTCCCAACCTAAGGCAACCTAACATCTCGGATGTAATAGTTGACAACATTCCTGGCGTGTCCGGCCGTACTTCTCGGTGGGAACATTATATACGTCTATAACGTTATATATCCTAGCCTAAGGCCACATAACATGTCGAATGTAATACTTTACAACATTCCTGGCGTGTCGTCGCCTACTTCTCGATTGGGAGATTATATACGTCTATAACGTTGTATATCCTAACCTAACGCAACCTAACATTTGGGATGTAATATTATACAAGATTCCTGGCATGTCGGTCCCCAAGTCTCGGTAGGAACATTATATACGTCTATAACGATATATATCCAAACCGAAGAGAACCTAACATCTCGGATGTAATATTTTACAACATTCCTAGCGTGTCGTCGCCTGCTTCTCGATGGGGACATAATATACGTCTATAACGTTGTATATCCTAACCTAACGCAACCTAACATCTGGGATGTAATATTTTACAACATTCCTGGCGTGCCGTCGCCTCCTTCTCGATGGGAACATTATATACGTCTATAACGTTGTGTATCCTAACCTAACGCAACCTAACATCTGGGATGTAATATTCCTGGCGTGTCGTCGCCTACTTCTGGATGGGGAGATTATATACGTCTATAACGTTATATATCCCAACCTAAGGCAACCTAACATCTCGGATGTAATAGTTGACAACATTCCTGGCATGTCCGCCCGTACTTCTCGGTGGGAACATTATATACGTCTATAACGTTATATATCCTAGCCTAAGGCCACATAACATGTCGAATGTAATACTTTACAACATTCCTGGCGTGTCGTCGCCTACTTCTCGATTGGGAGATTATATACGTCTATAACGTTGTATATCCTAACCTAACGCAACCTAATATTTGGGATGTAATATTTTACAACATTCCTTGCATGTCGGTGCCTACGTCACGGTGGGAACATTATATACGTCTATAACGATATATATCCTAACCTAAGGCAACCTAACATATCGGATGTAATAGTTGACAACATTCCTGGCGTGTAGGCCCGAACTTCTCGGTGGGAACATTGTATACGTCTATAACGTTATATATCCTAGCCTAAGGCGACCTAACATATCGAATTTAATATATTACATCATTCCTGGCGTGTCGTCGCCTGCTTCTCGATGGGAACATTATATACGTCTATAACTTTGTGTATTCTAACCTAACGCAACCTAACATCTGGGATGTTATATTCCCGGCGTGTCGTCTCCTACTTCTGGATGGGGATATTATATACGTCTATAACGTTATATATCCTATCCTAAGGCAACCTAACATCTCGAATGTAATAGTTGACAACATTCCTGGCGTGTCCGCCCGTACTTCTCGGTGGGAACATTATATACGTCTATAACGTTATATATCCTAGCCTAAGGCCACCTAACATGTCGGATGTAATACTTTACAACATTCCTGGCGTGTCGTCGCCTACTTCTCGATTGGGAGATTATATACGTCTATAACGTTGTATATCCTAACCTAACGCAACCTAACATTTGGGATGTAATATTATACAAGATTCCTGGCATGTCGGTCCCCAAGTCTCGGTAGGAACATTATATACGTCTATAACGATATATATCCAAACCGAAGAGAACCTAACATCTCGGATGTAATATTTTACAACATTCCTGGCGTGTCGTCGCCTGCTTCTCGATGGGGACATAATATACGTCTATAACGTTGTATATCCTAACCTAACGCAACCTAACATCTGGGATGTAATATTTTACAACATTCCTGGCCTGTCGTCGCCTACTTCTCGATGGGAACATTATATACGTCTATAACTTTGTGTATCCTAACCTAACGCAACCTAACATCTGGGATGTAATATTCCTGGCGTGTCGTCGCCTACTTCTGGATGGGGAGATTATATACGTCTATAACGATATATATCCCAACCTAAGGCAACCTAACATCTCGGATGTAATAGTTGACAACATTCCTGGCATGTCCGCCCGTACTTCTCGGTGGGAACATTATATACGTCTATAATGTTATATATCCTAGCCTAAGGCCACATAACATGTCGAATGTAATACTTTACAACATTCCTGGCGTGTCGTCGCCTACTCCTCGATGGGGACATTATATACATCTATAACCTTGCATATCATAGCCTAACGCAGCCTAACATCTCGGATGTAATATTTTACAACATTCCTGGCATGTCGGTCCCTACATCTCGGTGGGAACATACTATACGTCCATAACGTTGTATATCCTAACCTAAGGGAACCTAACATCTCGGATGTAATAGTTGACAACATTCCTGGCGTATCCGCCCGTACTTCGCGGTGGGAACATTATATACGTCTATAACGTTACATATACTAGCCTAAGGCCACCTAACATGTCGAATGTAATATTTTACAACAGTCCTGACGCGTCGGCCCCTATTTTTCGGTGGGAACATTATATACGTCTATAACGTTATATATCCTAGTCTAAGGCAACCTAACATGTCGAATGTAATACTTTACAACATTCCTGGCGTGTCGTCGCCTACTTCTCGATGGGGACATTATATACATCTATAACCTTTGTATATCCTAACCTAAGGCAGCCTAACATCTCGGATGTAATATTTTACAACATTCCTGGCATGTCGGTCCCTACATCTCGGTGGGAACATACTATACGTATATAACGTTGTATATCCTAACCTAAGGGAACCTAACATCTCGGATGTAATAGTGGACAACACTCCTGGCGTGTAGGCCTGTACTTCTCGGTGGGAACATTGTATACGTCTATAACGTTATATATCCTAGCCTAAGGCGACCTAGCATGTCGAATGTAATATTTTACATCATTCCTGGCGTGTCGTCGCCTGCTTCTCGATGGGAACATTATATACGTCTATAACGTTGTGTATCCTAACATAACGCAACCTAACATCTGGGATGTAATATTCCTGGCGTGTCGTCGCCTACTTCTGGACGGGGAGATTATATGCGTCTATAACGTTATATATCCTAACCTAAGGCAACCTAACATCTCGGATTTAATAGTTGACAACATTCCTGGCGTGTCCGCCCGTACTTCTCGGTGGGAACATTATATACGTCTATAACGTTATATATCCTAGCCTAAGGCCACCTAACATGTCGAATGTAATATTTTACAACATTCCTGGCATGTCGGCCCCTACATCTCCGTGGGAACATACTATACGTCTATAACGTTGTATATCCTAACCTAAGGGAACCTAACATCTCGGATGTAATAGTTGACAACATTCCTGGTGTGCAGGCCCCTACTTCTCGGTGGGAACATTGTATACGTCTATAACGTTATATATCCTAGCCTAAGGCGACCTAGCATGTCGAATGTAATATTTTACATCATTCCTGGCGTGTCGTCGCCTGCTTCACGATGGGAACATTATATATGTCTATAACGTTGTATATCCTAACATAACGCAACCTAACATCTGGGATGTAATATTTTACAACATTCCTGGCGTGTCGTCGCCTGCTTCTCGATGGGGACACAATATACGTCTATAACGTAGTATATCCTTACCTGACGCAACCTAACATCTGGGATGTAATATTTTACAACATTCCTGGAGTGTCGTCGCCTACCTCTGGATAGGGTCATTATATACATCTATAACATTGTATATCCTAACCTAAGGCAACCTATCATCTCGAATGTAATATTTTATAACATTCCTGGCATGTCGGTCTTTACTTCTCGGTGGAAACATTGTATACGTCTATAACGGTATATATCCTAACCTAAGGCAACCTAACATCTCGGATGTAATAGTTGACAACATTCCTGGCGTGTAGGCCCGTACTTCTCGGTGGGAACATTGTATACGTCTATAACGTTATATATCCTAGCCCAAGGCGACCTAACATGTCGAATGTAATATTTTACAACATTCCTGGCGTGTCGTCGCCTACTTCTCGATGGGAACATTATATACGTCTATAACGTTGTGTATCCTAACCTAACGCAACCTAACATCTGGGATGTAATATTCCTGGCGTGTCGTCGCCTACTTCTGGATGGGGAGATTATATACGTCTATAACGTTATATATCCCAACCTAAGGCAACCTAACATCTCGGATGTAATAGTTGACAACATTCCTGGCGTGTCGTCGCCTACTTCTCGATGGGGACATTATATACATCTATAACCTTGTATATCCTAACCTAAGGCAGCCTAACATCTCGGATGTAATATTTTACAACATTCCTGGCATGTCGGTCCCTACATCTCGGTGGGAACATACTATACGTCTATAATGTTGTATATCCTAACCTAAGGGAACCTAACATCTCGGGTGTAATGTTTTACAATATTCCTGACGCGTCGGCCCCTATTTTTCGGTGGGAACATTATATACGTCTATAACGTTATATATCCTAGCCTAAGGCTTCCTAACATGTCGAATGTAATATTTTACAACATTCCTGGCGTGTCGTCGCCTACTTCTCGATGGGGACATTATATACATCTATAACCTTGTATATCCTAACCTAAGGCAGCCTAACATCTTGGATGTAATATTTTACAACATTCCTGGCGTGTCGTCGCCTGCTTATAGATGGGGACATAATATACGTCTATAACGTTGTATATCCTAACCTAACGCAACCTAACATCTGGGATGTAATATTTTACAACATTCCTGGCGTGTCGTCGCCTGCTTATCGATGGGGACATAATATACGTCTATAACGTTGTATATCCTAACCTAACGCAACCTAACATCTGGGATGTAATATTTTACAACATTCCTGGCGTGTCGTCGCCTGCTTCTCGACGGGGACATAATATACGTCTATAACGTTGTATATCCTTACCTAACGCAACCTAACATCTGGGATGTAATATTTTACAACATTCCTGGATTGTCGTCGCCTACTTCTGGATAGAGTCATTATATACATCTATAACCTTGTATATCCTAACCTAAGGCAACCTAACATCTCGGATGTAATATTTTACAACATTCCTGGCATGTCGGTCCCTACATCTCGGTGGGAACATACTATACGTCTATAACGTTGTATATCCTAACCTAAGGGAACCTAACATCTCGGGTGTAATATTTTACAATATTCCTGACGCGTCGGCACCTACTTTTCGGTGGGAACATTATATACGTCTATAACGTTATATATCCTAGCCGAAGGCGACCTAACATGTCGAATGTAATACTTTACAACATTCCTGGCGTGTCGTCGCCTACTTCTCGATGGGGACATTATATACATCTATAACCTTGTATATCCTAACCTAAGGCAACCTAACATCTCGGATGTAATATTTTACAAAATTCCTGGCATGTCGGTGCCTACGTCTCGGTGGGAACATTATATACGTCTATAACGTTATATATCCCAACCTAAGGCAACCTAACATCTCGGATGTAATAGTTGACAACATTCCTTGCGTGTCCGCCAGTACTTCTCGGTGGGAACATTATATACGTCTATAACGTTATATATCCTAGCCTAAGGACACATAACATGTCGAATGTAATATTTTACAACATTCCTGGCGTTTCGTCGCCTGCTTCTCGATGGGGACATTATATACGTCTATATCGTTGTATATCCTAACATAAGGCAACCTAACATCTGGGATGTAATATTTTACAACATTCCTGGCGTGTCGTCGCCTGCTTCTCGACGGGGACATAATATACGTCTATAACGTTGTATATCCTTACCTAACGCAACCTAACATCCGGGATGTAATATTTTACAACATTGCTGGAGTGTCGTCGCCTACTTCTGGATAGGGTCATTATGTACATCTATAACCTTGTATATCCTAACCTAAGGCAACCTAACATCTCGGATGTAATATTTTATAACATTCCTGGCATGTCGGTCCCTTCATCTCGCTGGGAACATACTATACGTCTATAACGTTGTATATCCTAACCTACGGCAACGTAACATCTCGGATGTAATATTTTACAACATTCCTGACGCGTCGGCCCCTATTTTTCGGTGGGAACATTATATACGTCCATAACGTTATATATCCAAGCCTAAGGCCACCTAACATGTCGAAAGTAATATTTTACAACATTCCTGGCGTGTCGTCGCCTGCTTCTCGGTGGGGACATTATATACGTCTATAACGTTGTATATCCTAACCTAAAGCAACCTAACATCTGGGATGTAATATTTTACAAGATTCCTGGCATGTCGGTCCTCAAGTCTCGGTAGGAACATTATATTCGTCTATAACGATATATATCCTAACCTAAAGCAACCTAACATCTCGGATGTAATATTTTATAACATTCCTGGCATGTCGGTCCCTTCATCTCGCTGGGAACATACTATACGTCTATAACGTTGTATATCCTAACCTACGGCAACGTAACATCTCGGATGTAATATTTTACAACATTCCTGACGCGTCGGCCCCTATTTTTCGGTGGGAACATTATATACGTCCATAACGTTATATATCCAAGCCTAAGGCCACCTAACATGTCGAAAGTAATATTTTACAACATTCCTGGCGTGTCGTCGCCTGCTTCTCGGTGGGGACATTATATACGTCTATAACGTTGTATATCCTAACCTAAAGCAACATAACATCTGGGATGTAATATTTTACAAGATTCCTGGCATGTCGGTCCTCAAGTCTCGGTAGGAACATTATATTCGTCTATAACGATATATATCCTAACCTAAAGCAACCTAACATCTCGGATGTAATACTTTACAACATTCCTGGCATGTCGGTCCCTACATCTCGGTGGGAACATTATATACGTCTATAACGTTATATATCCTAGCCTAAGGCCACATAACATGTCAAATGTAATATTTTACAACATTCCTGGCGTTTCGTCGCCTGCTTCTCGATGGGGACATTATATACGTCTATATCGTTGTATATCCTAACCTAAGACAACCTAACATCTGGGATGTAATATTATACAAGATTCCTGGCATGTCGGTCCCCAAGTCTCAGTAGGAACATTATATACGTCTATAACGTTGTATATCCTTACCTAACGCAACCTAACATCTGGGATGTAATATTTTACAACATTCCAGGATTGTCGTCGCCTACTTCTGGATAGGGTCATTATATACATCTATAACCTTGTATATCCTAACCTAAGGCAACCTAACATCTCGGATGTAATATTTTATAACATTCCTGGCGTGTCGTCGCCTGCTTCTCCATGGGGACATTATATAGGTCTATAACGTTGTATATCCTAACCTAACGCAACCTAACATCTCGGATGTAATATTTTACAACATTCCTGGCATGTCGGTCCCTACATCTCGGTGGGAACATACTATACGTCTATAACGTTGTATATCCTAACCTAAGGGAACCTAACATTTCGGGTGTAATATTTTACAACATTCCTGACGCGTCGGTCCCTATTTTTCAGTGGGAACATTATATACGTCTATAACGTTATATATTCTAGCCTAAGGCAACCTAACATGTCGAATGTAAAATTTTACAACATTCCTGGCGTGTCGTCGCCTACTTCTCGATGGGGACATTATATACATCTATAACATTGTATATCCTAGTCCAAAGCAACCTAACATGTCAAATGTAATACTTTACAACATTCCTGGCGTGTCGTCGCCTACTTCTCGATGGGGACATTATATACATCTATAACCTTGTATATCCTAACCTAACGCAACCTAACATCTCGGATGTAATATTTTACAACATTCCTAGCATGTCGGTCCCTACATCTCGGTGGGAACATACTATACGTCTATAACGTTGTATATCCTAACCTAAGGCAACCTAACATCTCGGATGTAATAGTTGACAACATTCCTGGCGTGTCCGCCCGTACTTCTCGGTGAGAACATTATATACGTCTATAACGTTATATATCCTTCCCTAAGGCCACCTAACATGTCGAATGTAATATTTTACAACATTCCTGACGCGTCGGCCCCTATTTTTCGGTGGGAACATTATATACGTCTATAACGTTATATATCCTAGTCTAAGGCAACCTAACATGTCGAATGTAATACTTTACAACATTCCTGGCGTGTCGTCGCCTACTTCTCGATGGGGACATTATATACATCTATAACCTTGTATATCCTAACCTAAGGCAGCCTAACATCTTGGATGTAATATTTTACAACATTCCTGGCATGTCGGTCCCTACATCTCGGTGGGAACATACTATACGTCTATAACGTTGTATATCCTAACCTAAGGCAACCTAACATCTCGGATGTAATAGTTGACAACATTCCTGGCGTGTCCGCCCCTATTTTTCGGTGGGAACATTATATACGTCTATAACGTTATATATCCTAGCCTAAGGCTTCCTAACATGTCGAATGTAATATTTTACAACATTCCTGGCGTGTCGTCGCCTACTTCTCGATGGGGACATAATATACGTCTATAACGTTCTATATCCTAACCTAACGCAACCTAACATCTGGGATGTAATATTTTACAACATTCCTGGCGTGTCGTCGCCTGCTTCTCGACGGGGACATAATATACGTCTATAACGTTGTATATCCTTACCTAACGCAACCTAACATCTGGGATGTAATATTTTACAACATTCCTGGAGTGTCGTCGCCTACTTCTGGATAGGGTCATTATATACATCTATAACCTTGTATATCCTAACCTAAGGCAACCTAACATCTCGGATGTAATATTTTATAACATTCCTGGCGTGTCGTCGCCTGCTTCTCCATGGGGACATTATATACGTCTATAACGTTGTATATCCTAACCTAACGCAACCTAACATCTCGGATGTAATATTTTACAACATTCCTGGCATGTCGGTCCCTACATCTCGGTGGGAACATACTATACGTCTATAACGTTGTATATCCTAACCTAAGGGAACCTAACATCTCGGGTGTAATATTTTACAATATTCCTGACGCGTCGGTACCTATTTTTCGGTGGGAACATTATATACGTCTATAACGTTATATATTCTAGCCTAAGGCAACCTAACATGTCGAATGTAAAATTTTACAACATTCCTGGCGTGTCGTCGCCTACTTCTCGATGGGGACATTATATACATCTATAACCTTGTATATCCTAACTTAAGGCAGCCTAACATCTCGGATGTAATATTTTACAACATTCCTGGCATGTCGGTCCCTACACCTCCGTGTGAACATACTATACGTCTATAACGTTGTATATCCTAACCTAATGGAACCTAACATCGCGGATGTAATAGTTGACAACATTCCTGGCGTGTCCGCCCGTACTTCTCGGTGGGAACATTATATACGTCTATAACGTTATATATCCTAGCCTAAGGCCACATAACATGTCGAATGTAATACTTTACAACATTCCTGGCGTGTCGTCGCCTACTTCTCGATGGGGACATTATATACATCTATAACCTTGTATATCCTAACCTAAGGCAGCCTAAAATCTCGGATGTAATATTTTACAACATTCCTGGCATGTCGGTCCCCACATCTCGGTGGGAACATACTATACGTCTATAACGTTGTATATCCTAACCTAAGGGAACCTAACATCTCAGGTGTAATATTTTACAATATTCCTGACGCGTCGGCACCTACTTTTCGGTGGGAACGTTATATACGTCTATAACGTTATATATCCTAGCCTAAGGCCACCTAACATGTCGAATGTAATATTTTACAACATTCCTGACGCGTCGGCCCCTATTTTTCGGTGGGAACATTATATACGTCTATAACGTTATATATCCTAGTCTAAGGCAACCTAACATGTCGAATGTAATACTTTACAACATTCCTGGCGTGTCGTCGCCTACTTCTCGATGGGGACATTATATACATCTATAACCTTGTATATCCTAACCTAAGGCAGCCTAACATCTTGGATGTAATATTTTACAACATTCCTGGCATGTCGGTCCCTACATCTCGGTGGGAACATACTATACGTCTATAACGTTGTATATCCTAACCTAAGGCAACCTAACATCTCGGATGTAATAGTTGACAACATTCCTGGCGTGTCCGCCCGTACTTCTCGGTGAGAACATTATATACGTCTATAACGTTATATATCCTAGCCTAAGGCCACCTAACATGTCGAATGTAATATTTTACAACATTTCTGTCGCGTCGGCCCCTATTTTTCGGTGGGAACATTATATACGTCTATAACGTTATATATCCTAGTCTAAGGCAACCTAACATGTCGAATGTAATACTTTACAACATTCCTGGCGTGTCGTCGCCTACTTCTCGATGGGGACATTATATACATCTATAACCTTGTATATCCTAACCTAAGGCAACCTAACATCTCGGATGTAATATTTTACAACATTCCTGGCATGTCGGTGCCTACGTCTCGGTGGGAACATTATATACGTCTATAACGATATATATCCTAACCTAAGGCAACCTAACACCTCGGATGTAATAGTTGACAACATTCCTGGCGTGTAGGCCCGTACTTCTCGGTGGGAACATTGTATACGTCTATCACGTTATTTATCCTAGCCTAAGCCGACCTAACATGTCGAATGTTATATTTTACATCATTCCTGGCGTGTCGTCGCCTGCATCTCGATGGGAACATTATATACGTCTATAACGTTGTGTATCCTAACCTAACGCAACCAAACATCTGGGATGTAATATTCCTGGCGTGTCGTCGCCTACTTCTGGATGGGGAGATTATATACGTCTATAACGTTATATATCCCAACCTAAGGCAACCTAACATCTCGGATGTAATAGTTGACAACATTCCTTGCGTGTCCGCCCGTACTTCTCGGTGGGAACATTATATACGTCTATAACGTTATATATCCTAGCCTAAGGCCACATAACATGTCGAATGTAATATTTTACAACATTCCTGGCGTTTCGTCGCCTGCTTCTCGATGGGGACATAATATACGTCTATAACGTTGTATATCCTTACCTAACGCAACCTAACATCCGGGATGTAATATTTTACAACATTGCTGGAGTGTCGTCGCCTACTTCTGGATAGGGTCATTATGTACATCTATAACCTTGTATATCCTAACCTAAGGCAACCTAACATCTCGGATGTAATATTTTATAACATTCCTGGCATGTCGGTCCCTTCATCACGCTGGGAACATACTATACGTCTATAACGTTGTATATCCTAACCTACGGCAACGTAACATCTCGGATGTAATATTTTACAACATTCCTGACGCGTCGGCCCCTATTTTTCGGTGGGAACATTATATACGTCCATAACGTTATATATCCAAGCCTAAGGCCACCTAACATGTCGAAAGTAATATTTTACAACATTCCTGGCGTGTCGTCGCCTGCTTCTCGGTGGGGACATTATATACGTCTATAACCTTGTATATCCTAACCTAAAGCAACCTAACATCTGGGATGTAATATTTTACAAGATTCCTGGCATGTCGGTCCTCAAGTCTCGGTAGGAACATTATATTCGTCTATAACGATATATATCCTAACCTAAAGCAACCTAACATCTCGGATGTAATATTTTACAACATTCCTGGCATGTCGGTCCCTACTTCTCGGTGGGAGCATTGTATACGTCTATAACGATATTTATCCTAGCCTAAGGCAACCTAACATCTCGGATGTAATATTTTACAACATTCTGGCGTCTCGTCGCCTGCTTCTCGATGGGTACATTATATACGTCTATAACCTTGTATATACTAACCTAACGCAACCTAACATCTGGGGTGTAATATTTTACAACATTCCTGGCATGTCGGTCCCTACGTGTCGGTGGGAACGTTATATACGTCTATAACGATATATATCCTAACCTAAGGGAACTTTACATCTCAGATGTAATATTTTACAACATTCCTGGCATGTCGGGCCCTACTTCTCGGTGGGAACATTGTATACGTCTATAACGATGTATATCCTAGCCTAAGGCGACCTAACATGTCGAATGTAATATTTTACATCATTCCTGGCGTGTCGTCGCCTGATTCTCGATGGGAACATTATATACGTCTATAACGTTGTGTATCCTAATCTAACGCAACCAAATATCTGGGATGTAATATTCCTGGCGTGTCGTCGCCTACTTCTGGATGGGGACATTATATACGTCTATAACGTTATATATCCTAGCCTAAGGCCACCTAACATGTCGAATGTAATATTTTACAACATTCCTGGCGTGTCGTCGCCTACTTCTGGATGGGGACATTATATACGTCTATAACGTTATATATCCTAACCTAAGGCAACCTAAGATCTCGGATGTAATAGTTGACAACATTCCTGGCGTGTCCGCCCGTACTTCTCGGTGGGAACATTATATACGTCTATAACGTTACATATCCTAGCCTAAGGCCACCTAACATGTCGAATGTAATATTTTACAACATTCCTGACGCGTCGGCCCCTATTTTTCGGTGGGAACATTATATACGTCTATAACGTTATATATCCTAGTCTAAAGCCACCTAACATGTCGAATGTAATATTTTACAACATTCCTGACGCGTCGGCCCCTATTTTTCGGTGGGAACATTATATACGTCTATAACGTTATATATCCTAGTCTAAGGCGACCTAACATGTCGAATGTAATATTTTACATCATTCCTGGCGTGTCGTCGCCTGCTTCTCGATGGGAACATTATACACGTCTATAACGTTGTGTATCCTAACCTAACGCAACCAAACATCTGGGATGTAATATTTTACAAGATTCCTGGCATGTCGGTCCTCAAGTCTCGGTAGGAACATTATATACGTCTATAACGATATATATCCTAACCTAAAGCAACCTAACATCTCGGATGTAATAGTTGACAACGTTCGTAGCGTGTCCGCCCGTACTTCTCGGTGGGAACATTATATACGTCTATAACGTTATATATCCTAGCCTAAGGCCACCTAACATGTCGAATGTAATATTTTACAACATTCCTAGCGTTTCGTCGCCTGCTTCTCGATGGGGACGTTATATACGTCTATAACGTTGTATATCCTAACCTAAAGCAACCTAACATCTGGGTTGTAATATTTTACAAGATTCCTGGCATGTTGGACCTCAAGTCTCGGTAGGAAGGTTACATACGTCTATAACGATATATATCCTAACCTAAAGCAACCTAACATCTCGGATGTAATATTTTACAACATTCCTGGCATGTCGGTCCCTACATCTCGGTGGGATCATTCTATGCCTCTATAACGTTGTATATCCTAACCTAAGGGAACCTAACATTTCGGGTGTAATATTTTACAACATTCCTGACGCGTCGGAGCCTATTTTTCGGTGGGAACATTATATACGTCTATAACGTTAGATATCCTAGCCTAAGGCAACCTAACATGTCGAATGTAATATTTTACAACATTTCTGGCGTCTCGTCGCTTACTTCTCGATGGGAACATTATATACATCTATAACCTTGTATATCCTGACCTAAGGCAACCTAACATCTCGTATGTAATATTTTACTACATTCCTGGCATGTCGGTCCCTACTTCTAGGTGGAAACATTGTAAGCGTCTATAACGATATACATTCTAGCCTAAGGCGACCTAACATGTCGAATGTAATATTTTACAACGTTCCTGGCGTGTCGTCGCCTACTTCTCGATGGGGACATTATATACGTCTACAACCTTTATAGCCCAACCTAAGGCAGCCTAACATCTCGGATGTAATATTTTACAACATTCCTGGCATGTCGGTCCCTACTTCTCGGGGGAAACATTGTATACGTCTATAACGATATATATCCTAACCTAGGGCAACCTAACATCTGGGATGTAATATTTTACAACATTCCTGGCATGTCGGCCCCTATTTCTCGGTGGGAATATTATATACTTCTATAACGTTATATATCCTAGCCTAAGGCAACCTAACATCTCGGGTTTAATATTTTACAACATTCCTGACTCGTCGGCCCCTATTTCTCGGTGGTAACATTATATACGTCTATAACGTTATATATCATAACGTAAGGCAACCTAAAATATCTACCGTAATAGTTTACAACATTCCTGGCGTGTCGGCTCGTACTTCTCGGTGCGAACATTATATACGTCTATAACGCTATATATCCTAACGTAAGGCAACATAACATCTCGGATGTAATATTTTACAACATTTCTGTCGCGTCGGCCCCTATTTTTCGGTGGGAACATTATATACGTCTATAACGTTATATATCCTAGTCTAAGGCAACCTAACATGTCGAATGTAATACTTTACAACATTCCTGGCGTGTCGTCGCCTACTTCTCGATGGGGACATTATATACATCTATAACCTTGTATATCCTAACCTAAGGCAACCTAACATCTCGGATGTAATATTTTACAACATTCCTGGCATGTCGGTGCCTACGTCTCGGTGGGAACATTATATACGTCTATAACGATATATATCCTAACCTAAGGCAACCTAACACCTCGGATGTAATAGTTGACAACATTCCTGGCGTGTAGGCCCGTACTTCTCGGTGGGAACATTGTATACGTCTATCACGTTATTTATCCTAGCCTAAGCCGACCTAACATGTCGAATGTTATATTTTACATCATTCCTGGCGTGTCGTCGCCTGCATCTCGATGGGAACATTATATACGTCTATAACGTTGTGTATCCTAACCTAACGCAACCAAACATCTGGGATGTAATATTCCTGGCGTGTCGTCGCCTACTTCTGGATGGGGAGATTATATACGTCTATAACGTTATATATCCCAACCTAAGGCAACCTAACATCTCGGATGTAATAGTTGACAACATTCCTTGCGTGTCCGCCCGTACTTCTCGGTGGGAACATTATATACGTCTATAACGTTATATATCCTAGCCTAAGGCCACATAACATGTCGAATGTAATATTTTACAACATTCCTGGCGTTTCGTCGCCTGCTTCTCGATGGGGACATAATATACGTCTATAACGTTGTATATCCTTACCTAACGCAACCTAACATCCGGGATGTAATATTTTACAACATTGCTGGAGTGTCGTCGCCTACTTCTGGATAGGGTCATTATGTACATCTATAACCTTGTATATCCTAACCTAAGGCAACCTAACATCTCGGATGTAATATTTTATAACATTCCTGGCATGTCGGTCCCTTCATCACGCTGGGAACATACTATACGTCTATAACGTTGTATATCCTAACCTACGGCAACGTAACATCTCGGATGTAATATTTTACAACATTCCTGACGCGTCGGCCCCTATTTTTCGGTGGGAACATTATATACGTCCATAACGTTATATATCCAAGCCTAAGGCCACCTAACATGTCGAAAGTAATATTTTACAACATTCCTGGCGTGTCGTCGCCTGCTTCTCGGTGGGGACATTATATACGTCTATAACCTTGTATATCCTAACCTAAAGCAACCTAACATCTGGGATGTAATATTTTACAAGATTCCTGGCATGTCGGTCCTCAAGTCTCGGTAGGAACATTATATTCGTCTATAACGATATATATCCTAACCTAAAGCAACCTAACATCTCGGATGTAATATTTTACAACATTCCTGGCATGTCGGTCCCTACTTCTCGGTGGGAGCATTGTATACGTCTATAACGATATTTATCCTAGCCTAAGGCAACCTAACATCTCGGATGTAATATTTTACAACATTCTGGCGTCTCGTCGCCTGCTTCTCGATGGGTACATTATATACGTCTATAACCTTGTATATACTAACCTAACGCAACCTAACATCTGGGGTGTAATATTTTACAACATTCCTGGCATGTCGGTCCCTACGTGTCGGTGGGAACGTTATATACGTCTATAACGATATATATCCTAACCTAAGGGAACTTTACATCTCAGATGTAATATTTTACAACATTCCTGGCATGTCGGGCCCTACTTCTCGGTGGGAACATTGTATACGTCTATAACGATGTATATCCTAGCCTAAGGCGACCTAACATGTCGAATGTAATATTTTACATCATTCCTGGCGTGTCGTCGCCTGATTCTCGATGGGAACATTATATACGTCTATAACGTTGTGTATCCTAATCTAACGCAACCAAATATCTGGGATGTAATATTCCTGGCGTGTCGTCGCCTACTTCTGGATGGGGACATTATATACGTCTATAACGTTATATATCCTAGCCTAAGGCCACCTAACATGTCGAATGTAATATTTTACAACATTCCTGGCGTGTCGTCGCCTACTTCTGGATGGGGACATTATATACGTCTATAACGTTATATATCCTAACCTAAGGCAACCTAAGATCTCGGATGTAATAGTTGACAACATTCCTGGCGTGTCCGCCCGTACTTCTCGGTGGGAACATTATATACGTCTATAACGTTACATATCCTAGCCTAAGGCCACCTAACATGTCGAATGTAATATTTTACAACATTCCTGACGCGTCGGCCCCTATTTTTCGGTGGGAACATTATATACGTCTATAACGTTATATATCCTAGTCTAAAGCCACCTAACATGTCGAATGTAATATTTTACAACATTCCTGACGCGTCGGCCCCTATTTTTCGGTGGGAACATTATATACGTCTATAACGTTATATATCCTAGTCTAAGGCGACCTAACATGTCGAATGTAATATTTTACATCATTCCTGGCGTGTCGTCGCCTGCTTCTCGATGGGAACATTATACACGTCTATAACGTTGTGTATCCTAACCTAACGCAACCAAACATCTGGGATGTAATATTTTACAAGATTCCTGGCATGTCGGTCCTCAAGTCTCGGTAGGAACATTATATACGTCTATAACGATATATATCCTAACCTAAAGCAACCTAACATCTCGGATGTAATAGTTGACAACGTTCGTAGCGTGTCCGCCCGTACTTCTCGGTGGGAACATTATATACGTCTATAACGTTATATATCCTAGCCTAAGGCCACCTAACATGTCGAATGTAATATTTTACAACATTCCTAGCGTTTCGTCGCCTGCTTCTCGATGGGGACGTTATATACGTCTATAACGTTGTATATCCTAACCTAAAGCAACCTAACATCTGGGTTGTAATATTTTACAAGATTCCTGGCATGTTGGACCTCAAGTCTCGGTAGGAAGGTTACATACGTCTATAACGATATATATCCTAACCTAAAGCAACCTAACATCTCGGATGTAATATTTTACAACATTCCTGGCATGTCGGTCCCTACATCTCGGTGGGATCATTCTATGCCTCTATAACGTTGTATATCCTAACCTAAGGGAACCTAACATTTCGGGTGTAATATTTTACAACATTCCTGACGCGTCGGAGCCTATTTTTCGGTGGGAACATTATATACGTCTATAACGTTAGATATCCTAGCCTAAGGCAACCTAACATGTCGAATGTAATATTTTACAACATTTCTGGCGTCTCGTCGCTTACTTCTCGATGGGAACATTATATACATCTATAACCTTGTATATCCTGACCTAAGGCAACCTAACATCTCGTATGTAATATTTTACTACATTCCTGGCATGTCGGTCCCTACTTCTAGGTGGAAACATTGTAAGCGTCTATAACGATATACATTCTAGCCTAAGGCGACCTAACATGTCGAATGTAATATTTTACAACGTTCCTGGCGTGTCGTCGCCTACTTCTCGATGGGGACATTATATACGTCTACAACCTTTATAGCCCAACCTAAGGCAGCCTAACATCTCGGATGTAATATTTTACAACATTCCTGGCATGTCGGTCCCTACTTCTCGGGGGAAACATTGTATACGTCTATAACGATATATATCCTAACCTAGGGCAACCTAACATCTGGGATGTAATATTTTACAACATTCCTGGCATGTCGGCCCCTATTTCTCGGTGGGAATATTATATACTTCTATAACGTTATATATCCTAGCCTAAGGCAACCTAACATCTCGGGTTTAATATTTTACAACATTCCTGACTCGTCGGCCCCTATTTCTCGGTGGTAACATTATATACGTCTATAACGTTATATATCATAACGTAAGGCAACCTAAAATATCTACCGTAATAGTTTACAACATTCCTGGCGTGTCGGCTCGTACTTCTCGGTGCGAACATTATATACGTCTATAACGCTATATATCCTAACGTAAGGCAACATAACATCTCGGATGTAATATTTTACAACATTCCTGGCGTGTCGTCGCCTGCTTCTCGATGGGGACATTATATACGTCTATAACGTTGTATATCCTAACCTAACGCAACCTAACATCTCGGGTTTAATATTTTACAACATTCCTGACGCGTCGGCCCCTATTTCTCGGTGGGAACATTATATACGTCTATAACGTTATATATCCTAGCCTAAGGCAACCTAACATCTCGGGTTTAATATTTTACAACATTCCTGACGCGTCGGCCCCTATTTTTCGGTGGGAACATTATATACGTCTATAACGTTATATATTCTAGCCTAAGGCAACCTAACATGTCGAATGTAAAATTTTACAACATTCCTGGCGTGTCGTCGCCCACTTCTCGATGGGGACATTATATACATCTATAACATTGTATATCCTAGTCTAAGGCAACCTAACATGTCGAATGTAAAACTTTACAACATTCCTGGCGTGTCGTCGCCTGCTTCTCGATGGGAACATTATATACGTCTATAACGTTATATATCCTAGCCTAAGGCAACCTAACATCTCGGGTTTAATATTTTACAACATTCCTGACGCGTCGGCCCCTATTTCTCGGTGGGAACATTATATACGTCTATAACGTTATATATCCTAGCCTAAGGCAACCTAACATCTCGGGTTTAATATTTTACAACATTCCTGACGCGTCGGCCCCTATTTCTCGGTGGGAAGATTATATACGTCTATAACGTTGTATATCATAACCTAAGGCAACCTAAAATCTCTACCGTAATAGTTTACAACACTCCTGGCGTGTCGGCTTGTACTTCTCGGTGCGAACATTATATACGTCTATAACGTTATATATCCTAACGTAAGGCAACATAACATCTCGGATATAATAATTTACAACATTCCTGGCGTGTCGTCGCCTGCTTCTCGATGGGGACATTATATACGTCTATAACGTTGTATATCCTAACCTAACGCAACCTAACATCTGGGATGTAATATTTTACAACATTCCTGGCATGTCGGTCCCTACGTCTCGGTGGGAACGTTATATACGTCTATAACGACATATATCCAAACTTAAGGGAAACTAACATCTCGGATGTAATATTTTACAACATTCCTGGCGTGTCGGCTTGTACTTCTCGGTGCGAACATTATATACGTCTATAACGTTATATATCCTAACGTAAGGCAACATAACATCTCGGATATAATGTTTTACAACATTCCTGGCGTGTCGTCGCCTGCTTCTCGATGGGGACATTATATACGTCTATAACGTTGTATATCCTAACCTAACGCAACCTAACATCTGGGATGAAATATTTTACAACATTCCTGGCATGTCGGTCCCTACGTCTCGGTGGGAACGTTATATACGTCTATAACGATATATATCCAAACTTAAGGGAAACTAACATCTCGGATATCATATTTTACAACATTCCTGGCGCTTCGGCCCCTATTTCTCGGTGGTAACATTATATACGTCTATAACGTTGTATATCATAACCTAAGGCAACCTAAAATCTCTACCGTAATAGTTTACAACAATCCTGGCGTGTCGGCTCGTACTTCTCGGTGCGAACATTATATACGTCTATAACGTTATATATCCTAACGTAAGGCAACATAACATCTCGGATATAATATTTTACAACATTCCTGACGCGTCGGCCCCTATTTTTCGGTGGGAACATTATATACGTCTATAACGTTATATATTCTAGCCTAAGGCAACCTAACATGTCGAATGTAAAATTTTACAACATTCCTGGCGTGTCGTCGCCTACTTCTCGATGGGGACATTATATACATCTATAACATTGTATATCCTAGTCTAAGGCAACCTAACATGTCGAATGTAAAACTTTACAACATTCCTGGCGTGTCGTCGCCTACTTCTCGATGGGGACATTATATACATCTATAACCTTGTATATCCTAACCTAAGGCAGCCTAACATCTCGGATGTAATATTTTACAACATTCCTGGCATGTCGGCCCCTACATCTCCGTGGGAACATACTATACGTCTATAACGTTGTATATCCTAACCTAAGGGAACCTAACATCTCGGATGTAATAGTTGACAACATTCCTGGTGTGCAGGCCCGTACTTCTCGGTGGGAACATTGTATACGTCTATAACGTTGTGTATCCTAACCTAACGCAACCTAACATCTGGGATGTAATATTCCTGGCGTGTCGTCGCCTACTTCTGGATGGGGAGATTATATACGTCTATAACGTTATATATCCCAACCTAAGGCAACGTAACATCTCGGATGTAATAGTTGACAACATTCCTGGCGTGTCCGCCCGTACTTCTCGGTGGGAACATTATATACGTCTATAACGTTATATATCCTAGCCTAAGGCCACATAACATGTCGAATGTAATACTTTACAACATTCCTAGCGTGTCGTCGCCTACTTCTCGATGGGGACATTATATACATCTATAACCTTGTATATCCTAACCTAAGGCAGCCTAACATCTTGGATGTAATATTTTACAACATTCCTGGCGTGTCGTCGCCTGCTTATCGATGGGGACATAATATACGTCTATAACGTTGTATATCCTAACCTAACGCAACCTAACATCTGGGATGTAATATTTTACAACATTCCTGGCGTGTCGTCGCCTGCTTCTCGACGGGGACATAATATACGTCTATAACGTTGTATATCCTTACCTAACGCAACCTAACATCTGGGATGTAATATTTTACAACATTCCTGGATTGTCGTCGCCTACTTCTGGATAGAGTCATTATATACATCTATAACCTTGTATATCCTAACCTAAGGCAACCTAACATCTCGGATGTAATATTTTATAACATTCCTGGCGTGTCGTCGCCTGCTTCTCCATGGGGACATTATATACGTCTATAACGTTGTATATCCTAACCTAACGCAACCTAACATCTCGGATGTAATATTTTACAACATTCCTGGCATGTCGGACCCTACATGTCGGTGGGAACATACTATACGTCTATAACGTTGTATATCCTAACCTAAGGGAACCTAACATTTCGGGTGTAATATTTTACAACATTCCTGACGCGTCGGTCCCTATCTTTCAGTGGGAACATTATATACGTCTATAACGTTATATATTCTAGCCTAAGGCAACCTAACATGTCGAATGTAAAATTTTACAACATTCCTGGCGTGTCGTCGCCTACTTCTCGATGGGGACATTATATACATCTATAACATTGTATATCCTAGTCTAAGCCAACCTAACATGTCGAATGTAATACTTTACAACATTCCTGGCGTGTCGTCCCCTACTTCTCGATGGGGACATTATATACATCTATAACCTTGTATATCCTAACCTAAGGCAGCCTAACATCTCGGATGTAATATTTTACAACATTCCTGGCATGTCGGTCCCTACACCTACGTGGGAACATACTATAGGTCTATAACGTTGTATATCCTAACCTAAGGGAACCTAACATCGCGGATGTAATAGTTGACAACATTCCTGGCGTGTCCGCCCGTACTTCTCGGTGGGAAAATTACATACGTCTATAACGTTATATATCCTAGCCTAAGGCCACATAACATGTCGAATGTAATACTTTACAACATTCCTGGCGTGTCGTCGCCTACTTCTCGATGGGGACATTATATACATCTATAACCTTGTATATCCTAACCTAAGGCAGCCTAACATCTCGGATGTAATATTTTACAACATTCCTGGCATGTCGGTCCCTACATCTCGGTGGGAACATACTATACGTCTATAACGTTGTATATACTAACCTAAGGGAACCTAACATCTCGGGTGTAATATTTTACAATATTCCTGACGCGTCGGCACCTATTTTTCGGTGGGAACATTATGTACGTCTATAACGTTATATATCCTAGCCGAAGGCGACCTAACATGTCGAATGTAATACTTTACAACATTCCTGGCGTGTCGTCGCCTACTTCTCGATGGGGACATTATATACATCTATAACCTTGTATATCCTAACCTAAGGCAGCCTAACATCTTGGATGTAATATTTCACAACATTCCTGGCATGTCGGTCCCTACATCTCGGTGGGAACATACTATACGTCTATAACGTTGTATATCCTAACCTAAGGGAACATAACATCTGGGATGTAATATTCCTGGCGTGTCGTCGCCTACTTCTGGATGGGGAGATTATATACGTCTATAACGGTATATATCCTAACCTAAGGCAACCTAACATCTCGGATGTAATAGTTGACAACATTCCTGGCGTGTAGGCCCGTACTTCTCGGTGGGAACATTATATACGTCTATAACGTTATATATCCTAGCCTAAGGCCACATAACATGTCGAATGTAATACTTTACAACATTCCTGGCGTGTCGTCGCCTACTTCTCGATGGGAACATTATATACGTCTATAACGTTGTGTATCCTAACCTAACGCAACCTAACATCTGGGATGTAATATTCCTGGCGTGTCGTCGCCTACTTCTGGATGGGGAGATTATATACGTCTATAACGTTATATATCCCAACCTAAGGCAACCTAACATCTCGGATGTAATAGTTGACAACATTCCTGGCATGTCCGCCCGTACTTCTCGGTGGGAACATTATATACGTCTATAACGTTATATATCCTAGCCTAAGGCCACATAACATGCCGAATGTAATACTTTACAACATTCCTGGCGTGTCGTCGCCTACTTCTCGATTGGGAGATTATATACGTCTATAACGTTGTATATCCTAACCTAACGCAACCTAATATTTGGGATGTAATATTTTACAACATTCCTTGCATGTCGGTGCCTACGCCTCGGTGGGAACATTATATACGTCTATAACGATATATATCCTAACCTAAGGCAACCTAACATATCGGATGTAATAGTTGACAACATTCCTGGCGTGTAGGCCCGAACTTCTCGGTGGGAACATTGTATACGTCTATAACGTTATATATCCTAGCCTAAGGCGACCTAACATATCGAATTTAATATATTACATCATTGCTGTCGTGTCGTCGCCTGCTTCTCGATGGGAACATTATATACGTCTATAACTTTGTGTATTCTAACCTAACGCAACCTAACATCTGGGATGTAATATTCCCGGCGTGTCGTCGTCTACTTCTGGATGGGGATATTATATACGTCTATAACGTTATATATCCTATCCTAAGGCAACCTAACATCTCGAATGTAGTAGTTGACAACATTCCTGGCGTGTCCGCCCGTACTTCTCGGTGGGAACATTATATACGTCTATAACGTTATGTATCCTAGCCTAAGGCCACCTAACATGTCGGATGTAATATTTTACAACATTCCTGACCCGTCGGCCCCTATTTTTCGGTGGGAACATTATATACGTCTATAACGTTATATATTCTAGCCTAAGGCAACCTAACATGTCGAATGTAATATTTTACAACATTCCTGGCGTGTCGTCGCCCACTTCTCGATGGGGACATTATATACATCTATAACATTGTATATCCTAGTCTAAGGCAACCTAACATGTCGAATGTAAAACTTTACAACATTCCTGGCGTGTCGTCGCCTACTTCTCGATGGGGACATTATATACATCTATAACCTTGTATATCCTAACCTAAGGCAGCCTAACATCTCGGATGTAATATTTTACAACATTCCTGGCATGTCGGCCCCTACATCTCCGTGGGAACATACTATACGTCTATAACGTTGTATATCCTAACCTAAGGGAACCTAACATCTCGGATGTAATAGTTGACAACATTCCTGGTGTGTAGGCCCGTACTTCTCGGTGGGAACATTGTGTACGTCTATAACGTTGTATATCCTAGCCTAAGGCGACCTAGCATGTCGAATGTAATATTTTACATCATTCCTGGCGTGTCGTCGCCTGCTTCTCGATGGGGACATAATATACGTCTATAACGTAGTATATCCTTACCTGACGCAACCTAACATCTGGGATGATATATTTTACAACATTCCTGGAGTGTCGTCGCCTACCTCTGGATAGGGTCATTATATACATCTATAACATTGTATATTCTAACCTAAGGCAACCTATCATCTCGGATGTAATATTTTATAACATTCCTGGCATGTCGGTCCCTACTTCTCGGTGGAAACATTGTATACGTCTATAACGGTATATATCCTAACCTAAGGCAACCTAACATCTGGGATGTAATATTATACAAGATTCCTGGCATGTCGGTCCCCAAGTCTCAGTAGGAACATTATATACGTCTATAACGATATATATCCAAACCGAAGGGAACCTAACATCTCGGATGTAATATTTTACAACATTCCTGGCGTGTCATCGCCTGCTTCTCGATGGGGACATAATATACGTCTATAACGTTGTATATCCTAACCTAACGCAACCTAACACCTGGGATGTAATATTTTACAACATTCCTGGCGTGTCGTCGCCTGCTTCTCGACGGGGAAACAATATACGTCTATAACGTTGTATATCCTTACCTAACGCAACCTAACATCTGGGATGTAATATTTTACAACATTCCTGGCGTGTCGTCGCCTACTTCTCGATGGGGACATAATATACGTCTATAACGTTGTATATCCTTAAGTAACGCAACCTAACATCCGGGATGTAATATGTTACAACATTCCTGGAGTGTCGTCGCCTAATTCTGGATAGGGTCATTATGTACATCTATAACCTTGTATATCCTAACCTAAGGCAACCTAGCATCTCGGATGTAATATTTTATAACATTCCTGGCGTGTCGTTCCCTACTTCTCGGTGGAAACATTGTATACGTCTATAACGGTATATATCCTAACCTAAGGCAACCTAACATCTCGGATGTAATAGTTGAAAACATTCCTGGCGTGTAGGCCCGTACTTCTCGGTGGGAACATTGTATACGTCTATAACGTTATATATCCTAGCCTAAGGCGACATAACATGTCGAATGTAATATTTTACAACATT
The DNA here is from genome assembly GCA_963969225.1 of Xylocopa violacea. Classification (NCBI taxonomy): domain Eukaryota; kingdom Metazoa; phylum Arthropoda; class Insecta; order Hymenoptera; family Apidae; genus Xylocopa; species Xylocopa violacea. The sequence continues at coordinate 3,626,845 of CAXAJV010000500.1, read as the reverse complement.
CCTGGCGTGTCGTTGCCTACTTCTCGATGGGGACATTATATACGTCTATAACGTTGTATATCCTAACCTGACGCAACCGAACATTTGGGATGTAATATTTTACAAGATTCCTGGCATGTCGGTCCTCAAGTCTCGGTAGGAACATTATATACGTCTATAACGATATATATCCTAACCTAAAGCAACCTAACATCTCGGATGTAATACTTTACAACATTCCTGGCATGTCGGTCCCTACACCTACGTGGGAACATACTATACGTCTATGACGTTGTATATCCTAACCTAAGGGAACCTAACATCGCGGATGTAATAGTTGACAACATTCCTGGAGTGTCCGCCCGTACTTCTCGGTGGGAACATTATATACGTCTATAACGTTATATATCCTAGCCTAAGGCCACATAACATGTCGAATGTAATACTTTACAACATTCCTGGCGTGTCGTCGCCTACTTCTCGATGGGGACATTATATACATCTATAACCTTGTATATCCTAACCTAAGGCAGCCTAACATCTTGGATGTAATATTTTACAACATTCCTGGAGTGTCGTCCCCTACTTCTCGATGGGGACATTATATACATCTATAACCTTGTATATCCTAACCTAAGGCAGCCTAACATCTCGGATGTAATATTTTACAACATTCCTGGCATGTCGGTCCCTACACCTACGTGGGAACATACTATAGGTCTATAACGTTGTATATCCTAACCTAAGGGAACCTAACATCGCGGATGTAATAGTTGACAACATTCCTGGCGTGTCCGCCCGTACTTCTCGGTGGGAAAATTACATACGTCTATAACGTTATATATCCTAGCCTAAGGCCACATAACATGTCGAATGTAATACTTTACAACATTCCTGGCGTGTCGTCGCCTACTTCTCGATGGGGACATTATATACATCTATAACCTTGTATATCCTAACCTAAGGCAGCCTAACATCTCGGATGTAATATTTTACAACATTCCTGGCATGTCGGTCCCTACATCTCGGTGGGAACATACTATACGTCTATAACGTTGTATATACTAACCTAAGGGAACCTAACATCTCGGGTGTAATATTTTACAATATTCCTGACGCGTCGGCACCTATTTTTCGGTGGGAACATTATGTACGTCTATAACGTTATATATCCTAGCCGAAGGCGACCTAACATGTCGAATGTAATACTTTACAACATTCCTGGCGTGTCGTCGCCTACTTCTCGATGGGGACATTATATACATCTATAACCTTGTATATCCTAACCTAAGGCAGCCTAACATCTTGGATGTAATATTTCACAACATTCCTGGCATGTCGGTCCCTACATCTCGGTGGGAACATACTATACGTCTATAACGTTGTATATCCTAACCTAAGGGAACATAACATCTGGGATGTAATATTCCTGGCGTGTCGTCGCCTACTTCTGGATGGGGAGATTATATACGTCTATAACGGTATATATCCTAACCTAAGGCAACCTAACATCTCGGATGTAATAGTTGACAACATTCCTGGCGTGTAGGCCCGTACTTCTCGGTGGGAACATTATATACGTCTATAACGTTATATATCCTAGCCTAAGGCCACATAACATGTCGAATGTAATACTTTACAACATTCCTGGCGTGTCGTCGCCTACTTCTCGATGGGAACATTATATACGTCTATAACGTTGTGTATCCTAACCTAACGCAACCTAACATCTGGGATGTAATATTCCTGGCGTGTCGTCGCCTACTTCTGGATGGGGAGATTATATACGTCTATAACGTTATATATCCCAACCTAAGGCAACCTAACATCTCGGATGTAATAGTTGACAACATTCCTGGCATGTCCGCCCGTACTTCTCGGTGGGAACATTATATACGTCTATAACGTTATATATCCTAGCCTAAGGCCACATAACATGCCGAATGTAATACTTTACAACATTCCTGGCGTGTCGTCGCCTACTTCTCGATTGGGAGATTATATACGTCTATAACGTTGTATATCCTAACCTAACGCAACCTAATATTTGGGATGTAATATTTTACAACATTCCTTGCATGTCGGTGCCTACGCCTCGGTGGGAACATTATATACGTCTATAACGATATATATCCTAACCTAAGGCAACCTAACATATCGGATGTAATAGTTGACAACATTCCTGGCGTGTAGGCCCGAACTTCTCGGTGGGAACATTGTATACGTCTATAACGTTATATATCCTAGCCTAAGGCGACCTAACATATCGAATTTAATATATTACATCATTGCTGTCGTGTCGTCGCCTGCTTCTCGATGGGAACATTGTATACGTCTATAACGTTATATATCCTAGCCTAAGGCGACATAACATGTCGAATGTAATATTTTACAACATTCCTGGCGTGTCGTTGCCTACTTCTCGATGGGGACATTATATACGTCTATAACGTTGTATATCCTAACCTGACGCAACCGAACATTTGGGATGTAATATTTTACAAGATTCCTGGCATGTCGGTCCTCAAGTCTCGGTAGGAACATTATATACGTCTATAACGATATATATCCTAACCTAAAGCAACCTAACATCTCGGATGTAATACTTTACAACATTCCTGGCATGTCGGTCCCTACACCTACGTGGGAACATACTATACGTCTATGACGTTGTATATCCTAACCTAAGGGAACCTAACATCGCGGATGTAATAGTTGACAACATTCCTGGCGTGTCCGCCCGTACTTCTCGGTGGGAACATTATATACGTCTATAACGTTATATATCCTAGCCTAAGGCCACATAACATGTCGAATGTAATACTTTACAACATTCCTGGCGTGTCGTCGCCTACTTCTCGATGGGGACATTATATACATCTATAACCTTGTATATCCTAACCTAAGGTAGCCTAACATCTTGGATGTAATATTTTACAACATTCCTGGCATGTCGGTCCCTACATCTCGGTGGGAACATACTATACGTCTATAACGTTGTATATCCTAACCTAAGGGAACCTAACATCTCGGGTGTAATATTTTACAATATTCCTGACGCGTCGGCACCTATTTTTCGGTGGGAACATTATATACGTCTATAACGTTATATATCCTAGCCGAAGGCGACCTAACATGTCGAATGTAATATTTTACAACATTCCTGGCGTGTCGTCGCCTGCTTCTCGATGGGGACATTATATACGTCTATATCGTTGTATATCCTAACCTAAAGCAACCTAACATCTGGGATGTAATATTATACAAGATTCCTGGCATGTCGTTCCCCAAGTCTCGGTAGGAACATTATATATGTCTATAACGATATATATCCAAACCGAATTGAACCTAACATCTCGGATGTAATATTTTACAACATTCCGGGCTTGTCGTCGCCTGCTTCTCGATGGGGACATTATATTCGTCTATAACTTTGTGTACCCTAACCTAACGCAACCTAACATCTGGGATGTAATATTCCCGGCGTGTCGTCGCCTACTTCTGGATGGGAACATTATATACGTCTATAACGTTATATATCCTAGTCTAAGGCAACCTAACATGTCGAATGTAATACTTTACAACATTCCTGGCGTGTCGTCGCAAACTTCTCGATGGCGACATTATATACATCTATAACCTTGTATATCCTAACCTAACGCAACCTAACATCTCGGATGTAATATTTTACAACATTCCTAGCATGTCGGTCCCTACATCTCGGTGGGAACATACTATACGTCTATAACGTTGTATATCCTAACCTAAGGGAACATAACATCTGGGATGTAATATTCCTGGCGTGTCGTCGCCTACTTCTGGATGGGGAGATTATATACGTCTATAACGTTATATATCCCAACCTAAGGCAACCTAACACCTGGGATGTAATATTTTACAACATTCCTGGCGTGTCGTCGCCTGATTCTCAACGGGGAAACAATATACGTCTATAACGTTGTATATCCTTACCTAACGCAACCTAACATCTGGGATGTAATATTTTACAACATTCCTGGCGTGTCGTCGCCTGCTTCTCGATGGGGACATAATATACGTCTATAACGTTGTATATCCTTACCTAACGCAACCTAACCTCCCGGATGTAATATGTTACAACATTCCTGGAGTGTCGTCGCCTAATTCTGGATAGGGTCATTATGTACATCTATAACCTTGTATATCCTAACCTAAGGCAACCTAGCATCTCGGATGTAATATTTTATAACATTCCTGGCATGTCGGTCCCTACTTCTCGGTGGAAACATTGTATACGTCTATAACGGTATATATCCTAACCTAAGGCAACCTAACATCTCGGATGTAATAGTTGAAAACATTCCTGGCGTGTAGGCCCGTACTTCTCGGTGGGAACATTATATACGTCTATAACGATATATATCCTAACGTAAAGCAACCTAACATCTCGGATGTAATATTTTACAACATTCCTGGCATGTCGGTCCCTACTTTTCGGTGGGAGCATTGTATACGTCTATAACGATATATATCCTAGCCTAAGGCAAACTAACATCTCGGATGTAATATTTTACAACATTCTGGCGTCTCGTCGCCTGCTTCTCGATGGGGACATTATATACGTCTATAACCTTGTATATACTAACCTAACGCAACCTAACATCTGGGGTGTAATATTTTACAACATTCCTGGCATGTCGGTCCCTACGTGTCGGTGGGAACGTTATATACGTCTATAACGATATATATCCTAACCTAAGGGAACTTTACATCTCAGATGTAATATTTTACAACATTCCTGGCATGTCGGGCCCTACTTCTCGGTGGGAACATTGTATACGTCTATAACGATGTATATCCTAGCCTAAGGCGACCTAACATGTCGAATGTAATATTTTACATCATTCCTGGCGTGTCGTCGCCTGCTTCTCGATGGGAACATTATATACGTCTATAACGTTGTGTATCCTAATCTAACGCAACCAAATATCTGGGATGTAATATTCCTGGCGTGTCGTCGCCTACTTCTGGATGGGGACATTATATACGTCTATAACGTTATATATCCTAGCCTAAGGCCACCTAACATGTCGAATGTAATATTTTACAACATTCCTGGCGTGTCGTCGCCTACTTCTGGATGGGGACATTATATACGTCTATAACGTTATATATCCTAACCTAAGGCAACCTAAGATCTCGGATGTAATAGTTGACAACATTCCTGGCGTGTCCGCCCGTACTTCTCGGTGGGAACATTATATACGTCTATAACGTTACATATCCTAGCCTAAGGCCACCTAACATGTCGAATGTAATATTTTACAACATTCCTGACGCGTCGGCCCCTATTTTTCGGTGGGAACATTATATACGTCTATAACGTTATATATCCTAGTCTAAAGCCACCTAACATGTCGAATGTAATATTTTACAACATTCCTGGCGTGTCGTCGCCTACTTCTCGATGGCGACATTATATACATCTATAACCTTGTATATCCTAACCTAACGCAACCTAACATCTCGGATGTAATATTTTACAACATTCCTAGCATGTCGGTCCCTACATCTCGGTGGGAACATACTATACGTCTATAACGTTGTATATCCTAACCTAAGGCAACCTAACATCTCGGATGTAATAGTTGACAACATTCCTGGCGTGTCCGCCCGTACTTCTCGGTGAGAACATTATATACGTCTATAACGTTATATATCCTAGCCTAAGGCCACCTAACATGTCGAATGTAATATTTTACAACATTCCTGTCGCGTCGGCCCCTATTTTTCGGTGGGAACATTATATACGTCTATAACGTTATATATCCTAGTCTAAGGCAACCTAACATGTCGAATGTAATACTTTACAACATTCCTGGCGTGTCGTCGCCTACTTCTCGATGGGGACATTATATACATCTATAACCTTGTATATCCTAACCTAAGGCAACCTAACATCTCGGATGTAATATTTTACAACATTCCTGGCATGTCGGTGCCTACGTCTCGGTGGGAACATTATATACGTCTATAACGTTGTATATCCTAACCTAAGGGAACATAACATCTGGGATGTAATATTCCTGGCGTGTCGTCGCCTACTTCTGGATGGGGAGATTATATACGTCTATAACGTTATATATCCCAACCTAAGGCAACCTAACACCTGGGATGTAATATTTTACAACATTCCTGGCGTGTCGTCGCCTGCTTCTCGATGGGGACATAATATACGTCTATAACGTTGTATATCCTTACCTAACGCAACCTAACATCCCGGATGTAATATGTTACAACATTCCTGGAGTGTCGTCGCCTAATTCTGGATAGGGTCATTATGTACATCTATAACCTTGTATATCCTAACCTAAGGCAACCTAGCATCTCGGATGTAATATTTTATAACATTCCTGGCATGTCGGTCCCTACTTCTCGGTGGAAACATTGTATACGTCTATAACGGTATATATCCTAACCTAAGGCAACCTAACATCTCGGATGTAATAGTTGAAAACATTCCTGGCGTGTAGGCCCGTACTTCTCGGTGGGAACATTGTATACGTCTATAACGTTATATATCCTAGCCTAAGGCGACATAACATGTCGAATGTAATATTTTACAACATTCCTGGCGTGTCGTTGCCTACTTCTCGATGGGGACATTATATACGTCTATAACGTTGTATATCCTAACCTGACGCAACCGAACATTTGGGATGTAATATTTTACAAGATTCCTGGCATGTCGGTCCTCAAGTCTCGGTAGGAACATTATATACGTCTATAACGATATATATCCTAACGTAAAGCAACCTAACATCTCGGATGTAATATTTTACAACATTCCTGGCATGTCGGTCCCTACTTTTCGGTGGGAGCATTGTATACGTCTATAACGATATATATCCTAGCCTAAGGCAACCTAACATCTCGGATGTAATATTTTACAACATTCTGGCGTCTCGTCGCCTGCTTCTCGATGGGGACATTATATACGTCTATAACCTTGTATATACTAACCTAACGCAACCTAACATCTGGGGTGTAATATTTTACAACATTCCTGGCATGTCGGTCCCTACGTGTCGGTGGGAACGTTATATACGTCTATAACGATATATATCCTAACCTAAGGGAACTTTACATCTCAGATGTAATATTTTACAACATTCCTGGCATGTCGGGCCCTACTTCTCGGTGGGAACATTGTATACGTCTATAACGATGTATATCCTAGCCTAAGGCGACCTAACATGTCGAATGTAATATTTTACATCATTCCTGGCGTGTCGTCGCCTGCTTCTCGATGGGAACATTATATACGTCTATAACGTTGTGTATCCTAATCTAACGCAACCAAATATCTGGGATGTAATATTCCTGGCGTGTCGTCGCCTACTTCTGGATGGGGACATTATATACGTCTATAACGTTATATATCCTAGCCTAAGGCCACCTAACATGTCGAATGTAATATTTTACAACATTCCTGGCGTGTCGTCGCCTACTTCTGGATGGGGACATTATATACGTCTATAACGTTATATATCCTAACCTAAGGCAACCTAAGATCTCGGATGTAATAGTTGACAACATTCCTGGCGTGTCCGCCCGTACTTCTCGGTGGGAACATTATATACGTCTATAACGTTACATATCCTAGCCTAAGGCCACCTAACATGTCGAATGTAATATTTTACAACATTCCTGACGCGTCGGCCCCTATTTTTCGGTGGGAACATTATATACGTCTATAACGTTATATATCCTAGTCTAAAGCCACCTAACATGTCGAATGTAATATTTTACAACATTCCTGACGCGTCGGCCCCTATTTTTCGGTGGGAACATTATATACGTCTATAACGTTATATATCCTAGTCTAAGGCGACCTAACATGTCGAATGTAATATTTTACATCATTCCTGGCGTGTCGTCGCCTGCTTCTCGATGGGGACATAATATACGTCTATAACGTTGTATATCCTAACCTAACGCAACCTAACACCTGGGATGTAATATTTTACAACATTCCTGGCGTGTCGTCGCCTGCTTCTCGACGGGGAAACAATATACGTCTATAACGTTGTATATCCTTACCTAACGCAACCTAACATCTGGGATGTAATATTTTACAACATTCCTGGCGTGTCGTCGCCTACTTCTCGATGGGGACATAATATACGTCTATAACGTTGTATATCCTTAAGTAACGCAACCTAACATCCGGGATGTAATATGTTACAACATTCCTGGAGTGTCGTCGCCTAATTCTGGATAGGGTCATTATGTACATCTATAACCTTGTATATCCTAACCTAAGGCAACCTAGCATCTCGGATGTAATATTTTATAACATTCCTGGCGTGTCGGTCCCTACTTCTCGGTGGAAACATTGTATACGTCTATAACGGTATATATCCTAACCTAAGGCAACCTAACATCTCGGATGTAATAGTTGACAACATTCCTGGCATGTCCGCCCGTACTTCTCGGTGGGAACATTATATACGTCTATAACGTTATATATCCTAGCCTAAGGCCACATAACATGCCGAATGTAATACTTTACAACATTCCTGGCGTGTCGTCGCCTACTTCTCGATTGGGAGATTATATACGTCTACAACGTTGTATATCCTAACCTAACGCAACCTAATATTTGGGATGTAATATTTTACAACATTCCTTGCATGTCGGTGCCTACGTCTCGGTGGGAACATTATATACGTCTATAACGATATATATCCTCACCTAAGGCAACCTAACATATCGGATGTAATAGTTGACAACATTCCTGGCGTGTAGGCCCGAACTTCTGGGTGGGAACATTGTATACGTCTATAACGTTATATATCCTAGCCTAAGGCGACCTAACATATCGAATTTAATATATTACATCATTGCTGTCGTGTCGTCGCCTGCTTCTCGATGGGAACATTATATACGTCTATAACTTTGTGTATTCTAACCTAACGCAACCTAACATCTGGGATGTAATATTCCCGGCGTGTCGTCGTCTACTTCTGGATGGGGATATTATATACGTCTATAACGTTATATATCCTATCCTAAGGCAACCTAACATCTCGAATGTAATAGTTGACAACATTCCTGGCGTGTCCGCCCGTACTTCTCGGTGGGAACATTATATACGTCTATAACGTTATGTATCCTAGCCTAAGGCCACCTAACATGTCGGATGTAATATTTTACAACATTCCTGACGCGTCGGCCCCTATTTTTCGGTGGGAACATTATATACGTCTATAACGTTTTATATTCTAGCCTAAGGCAACCTAACATGTCGAATGTAAAATTTTACAACATTCCTGGCGTGTCGTCGCCCACTTCTCGATGGGGACATTATATACATCTATAACATTGTATATCCTAGTCTAAGGCAACCTAACATGTCGAATGTAAAACTTTACAACATTCCTGGCGTGTCGTCGCCTACTTCTCGATGGGGACATTATATACATCTATAACCTTGTATATCCTAACCTAAGGCAGCCTAACATCTCGGATGTAATATTTTACAACATTCCTGGCATGTCGGCCCCTACATCTCCGTGGGAACATACTATACGTCTATAACGTTGTATATCCTAACCTAAGGAAACCTAACATCTCGGATGTAATAGTTGACAACATTCCTGGTGTGTAGGCCCGTACTTCTCGGTGGGAACATTGTGTACGTCTATAACGTTATATATCCTAGCCTAAGGCGACATAGGATGTCGAATGTAATATTTTACATCATTCCTGGCGTGTCGTCGCCTGCTTCTCGATGGGGACATAATATACGTCTATAACGTAGTATATCCTTACCTGACGCAACCTAACATCTGGGATGATATATTTTACAACATTCCTGGAGTGTCGTCGCCTACCTCTGGATAGGGTCATTATATACATCTATAACATTGTATATTCTAACCTAAGGCAACCTATCATCTCGGATGTAATATTTTATAACATTCCTGGCATGTCGGTCCCTACTTCTCGGTGGAAACATTGTATACGTCTATAACGGTATATATCCTAACCTAAGGCAACCTAACATCTCGGATGTAATAGTTGACAACATTCCTGGCGTGTAGGCCCGTACTTCTCGGTGGGAACATTGTATACGTCTATAACGTTATATATCCTAGCCTAAGGCGACCTAACATCTTGGATGTAATATTTTACAACATTCCTGGCGTGTCGTCGCCTGCATCTCGATGGGAACATTATATACGTCTATAACGTTGTGTATCCTAACCTAACGCAACCAAACATCTGGGATGTAATATTCCTGGCGTGTCGTCGCCTACTTCTGGATGGGGAGATTATATACGTCTATAACGTTATATATCCCAACCTAAGGCAACCTAACATCTCGGATGTAATAGTTGACAACATTCCTTGCGTGTCCGCCAGTACTTCTCGGTGGGAACATTATATACGTCTATAACGTTATATATCCTAGCCTAAGGCCACATAACATGTCGAATGTAATATTTTACAACATTCCTGGCGTTTCGTCGCCTGCTTCTCGATGGGGACATTATATACGTCTATATCGTTGTATATCCTAACCTAAGGCAACCTAACATCTGGGATGTAATATTTTACAACATTCCTGGCGTGTCGTCGCCTGCTTCGCGACGGGGACATAATATACGTCTATAACGTTGTATATCCTTACCTAACGCAACCTAACATCCGGGATGTAATATTTTACAACATTGCTGGAGTGTCGTCGCCTCCTTCTGGATAGGGTCATTATGTACATCTATAACCTTGTATATCCTAACCTAAGGCAACCTAACATCTCGGATGTAATATTTTATAACATTCCTGGCATGTCGGTCCCTTCATCTCACTGGGAACATACTATACGTCTATAACGTTGTATATCCTAACCTACGGCAACGTAACATCTCGGATGTAATATTTTACAACATTCCTGACGCGTCGGCCCCTATTTTTCGGTGGGAACATTATATACGTCCATAACGTTATATATCCAAGCCTAAGGCCACCTAACATGTCGAAAGCAATATTTTACAACATTCCTGGCGTGTCGTCGCCTGCTTCTCGGTGGGGACATTATATACGTCTATAACGTTGTATATCCTAACCTAAAGCAACCTAACATCTGGGATGTAATATTTTACAAGATTCCTGGCATGTCGGTCCTCAAGTCTCGGTAGGAAAATTATATTCGTCTATAACGATATATATCCTAACCTAAAGCAACCTAACATCTCGGATGTAATACTTTACAACATTCCTGGCATGTCGGTCCCTACATCTCGGTGGGAACATTATATACGTCTATAACGTTATATATCCTAGCCTAAGGCCACATAACATGTCAAATGTAATATTTTACAACATTCCTGGCGTTTCGTCGCCTGCTTCTCGATGGGGACATTATATACGTCTATATCGTTGTATATCCTAACCTAAGACAACCTAACATCTGGGATGTAATATTATACAAGATTCCTGGCATGTCGGTCCCCAAGTCTCAGTAGGAACATTATATACGTCTATAACGATATATATCCAAACCGAAGGGAACCTAACATCTCGGATGTAATATTTTACAACATTCCTGGCGTGTCATCGCCTGCTTCTCGATGGGGACATAATACACGTCTATAACGTTGTATATCCTAACCTAACGCAACCTAACATCTGGGATGTAATATTTTACAAGATTCCTGGCATGTCGGTCCCTACATCTCGGTGGGAACATTATATACGTCTATAACGTTATATATCCTAGCCTAAGGCCACATAACATGTCAAATGTAATATTTTACAACATTCCTGGCGTTTCGTCGCCTGCTTCTCGATGGGGACATTATATACGTCTATATCGTTGTATATCCTAACCTAAGACAACCTAACATCTGGGATGTAATATTATACAAGATTCCTGGCATGTCGGTCCCCAAGTCTCAGTAGGAACATTATATACGTCTATAACGATATATATCCAAACCGAAGGGAACCTAACATCTCGGATGTAATATTTTACAACATTCCTGGCGTGTCATCGCCTGCTTCTCGATGGGGACATAATACACGTCTATAACGTTGTATATCCTAACCTAACGCAACCTAACACCTGGGATGTAATATTTTACAACATTCCTGGCGTGTCGTCGCCTGCTTCTCGACGGGGAAACAATATACGTCTATAACGTTGTATATCCTTACCTAACGCAACCTAACATCTGGGATGTAATATTTTACAACATTCCTGGCGTGTCGTCGCCTACTTCTCGATGGGGACATAATATACGTCTATAACGTTGTATATCCTTAAGTAACGCAACCTAACATCCGGGATGTAATATGTTACAACATTCCTGGAGTGTCGTCGCCTAATTCTGGATAGGGTCATTATGTACATCTATAACCTTGTATATCCTAACCTAAGGCAACCTAGCATCTCGGATGTAATATTTTATAACATTCCTGGCATGTCGGTCCCTACTTCTCGGTGGAAACATTGTATACGTCTATAACGGTATATATCCTAACCTAAGGCAACCTAACATCTCGGATGTAATAGTTGACAACATTCCTGGCGTGTAGGCCCGTACTTCTCGGTGGGAACATTGTATACGTCTATAACGTTATATATCCTAGCCTAAGGCGACCTAACATCTTGGATGTAATATTTTACAACATTCCTGGCGTGTCGTCGCCTGCATCTCGATGGGAACATTATATACGTCTATAACGTTGTGTATCCTAACCTAACGCAACCAAACATCTGGGATGTAATATTCCTGGCGTGTCGTCGCCTACTTCTGGATGGGGAGATTATATACGTCTATAACGTTATATATCCCAACCTAAGGCAACCTAACATCTCGGATGTAATAGTTGACAACATTCCTTGCGTGTCCGCCAGTACTTCTCGGTGGGAACATTATATACGTCTATAACGTTATATATCCTAGCCTAAGGCCACATAACATGTCGAATGTAATATTTTACAACATTCCCGGCGTTTCGTCGCCTGCTTCTCGATGGGGACATTATATACGTCTATATCGTTGTATATCCTAACCTAAGGCAACCTAACATCTGGGATGTAATATTTTACAACATTCCTGGCGTGTCGTCGCCTGCTTCGCGACGGGGACATAATATACGTCTATAACGTTGTATATCCTTACCTAACGCAACCTAACATCCGGGATGTAATATTTTACAACATTGCTGGAGTGTCGTCGCCTCCTTCTGGATAGGGTCATTATGTACATCTATAACCTTGTATATCCTAACCTAAGGCAACCTAACATCTCGGATGTAATATTTTATAACATTCCTGGCATGTCGGTCCCTTCATCTCACTGGGAACATACTATACGTCTATAACGTTGTATATCCTAACCTACGGCAACGTAACATCTCGGATGTAATATTTTACAACATTCCTGACGCGTCGGCCCCTATTTTTCGGTGGGAACATTATATACGTCCATAACGTTATATATCCAAGCCTAAGGCCACCTAACATGTCGAAAGTAATATTTTACAACATTCCTGGCGTGTCGTCGCCTGCTTCTCGGTGGGGACATTATATACGTCTATAACGTTGTATATCCTAACCTAAAGCAACCTAACATCTGGGATGTAATATTTTACAAGATTCCTGGCATGTCGGTCCCTACATCTCGGTGGGAACATTATATACGTCTATAACGTTATATATCCTAGCCTAAGGCCACATAACATGTCAAATGTAATATTTTACAACATTCCTGGCGTTTCGTCGCCTGCTTCTCGATGGGGACATTATATACGTCTATATCGTTGTATATCCTAACCTAAGACAACCTAACATCTGGGATGTAATATTATACAAGATTCCTGGCATGTCGGTCCCCAAGTCTCAGTAGGAACATTATATACGTCTATAACGTTGTATATCCTTACCTAACGCAACCTAACATCTGGGATGTAATATTTTACAACATTCCTGGCGTGTCGTCGCCTACTTCTCGATGGGGACATAATATACGTCTATAACGTTGTATATCCTTAAGTAACGCAACCTAACATCCGGGATGTAATATGTTACAACATTCCTGGAGTGTCGTCGCCTAATTCTGGATAGGGTCATTATGTACATCTATAACCTTGTATATCCTAACCTAAGGCAACCTAGCATCTCGGATGTAATATTTTATAACATTCCTGGCGTGTCGTTCCCTACTTCTCGGTGGAAACATTGTATACGTCTATAACGGTATATATCCTAACCTAAGGCAACCTAACATCTCGGATGTAATAGTTGAAAACATTCCTGGCGTGTAGGCCCGTACTTCTCGGTGGGAACATTGTATACGTCTATAACGTTATATATCCTAGCCTAAGGCGACATAACATGTCGAATGTAATATTTTACAACATTCCTGGCGTGTCGTTGCCTACTTCTCGATGGGGACATTATATACGTCTATAACGTTGTATATCCTAACCTGACGCAACCGAACATTTGGGATGTAATATTTTACAAGATTCCTGGCATGTCGGTCCTCAAGTCTCGGTAGGAACATTATATACGTCTATAACGATATATATCCTAACGTAAAGCAACCTAACATCTCGGATGTAATATTTTACAACATTCCTGGCATGTCGGTCCCTACTTTTCGGTGGGAGCATTGTATACGTCTATAACGATATATATCCTAGCCTAAGGCAACCTAACATCTCGGATGTAATATTTTACAACATTCTGGCGTCTCGTTGCCTGCTTCTCGATGGGGACATTATATACGTCTATAACCTTGTATATACTAACCTAACGCAACCTAACATCTGGGGTGTAATATTTTACAACATTCCTGGCATGTCGGTCCCTACGTGTCGGTGGGAACGTTATATACGTCTATAACGATATATATCCTAACCTAAGGGAACTTTACATCTCAGATGTAATATTTTACAACATTCCTGGCATGTCGGGCCCTACTTCTCGGTGGGAACATTGTATACGTCTATAACGATGTATATCCTAGCCTAAGGCGACCTAACATGTCGAATGTAATATTTTACATCATTCCTGGCGTGTCGTCGCCTGCTTCTCGATGGGAACATTATATACGTCTATAACGTTGTGTATCCTAATCTAACGCAACCAAATATCTGGGATGTAATATTCCTGGCGTGTCGTCGCCTACTTCTGGATGGGGACATTATATACGTCTATAACGTTATATATCCTAGCCTAAGGCCACCTAACATGTCGAATGAAATATTTTACAACATTCCTGGCGTGTCGTCGCCTACTTCTGGATGGGGACATTATATACGTCTATAACGTTATATATCCTAACCTAAGGCAACCTAAGATCTCGGATGTAATAGTTGACAACATTCCTGGCGTGTCCGCCCGTACTTCTCGGTGGGAACATTATATACGTCTATAACGTTACATATCCTAGCCTAAGGCCACCTAACATGTCGAATGTAATATTTTACAACATTCCTGACGCGTCGGCCCCTATTTTTCGGTGGGAACATTATATACGTCTATAACGTTATATATCCTAGTCTAAAGCCACCTAACATGTCGAATGTAATATTTTACAACATTCCTGGCGTGTCGTCGCCTACTTCTCGATGGCGACATTATATACATCTATAACCTTGTATATCCTAACCTAACGCAACCTAACATCTCGGATGTAATATTTTACAACATTCCTAGCATGTCGGTCCCTACATCTCGGTGGGAACATACTATACGTCTATAACGTTGTATATCCTAACCTAAGGCAACCTAACATCTCGGATGTAATAGTTGACAACATTCCTGGCGTGTCCGCCCGTACTTCTCGGTGAGAACATTATATACGTCTATAACGTTATATATCCTAGCCTAAGGCCACCTAACATGTCGAATGTAATATTTTACAACATTCCTGTCGCGTCGGCCCCTATTTTTCGGTGGGAACATTATATACGTCTATAACGTTATATATCCTAGTCTAAGGCAACCTAACATGTCGAATGTAATACTTTACAACATTCCTGGCGTGTCGTCGCCTACTTCTCGATGGGGACATTATATACATCTATAACCTTGTATATCCTAACCTAAGGCAACCTAACATCTCGGATGTAATATTTTACAACATTCCTGGCATGTCGGTGCCTACGTCTCGGTGGGAACATTATATACGTCTATAACGATATATATCCTAACCTAAGGCAACCTAACACCTCGGATGTAATAGTTGACAACATTCCTGGCGTGTAGGCCCGTACTTCTCGGTGGGAACATTGTATACGTCTATAACGTTATTTATCACAGCCTAAGCCGACCTAACATGTCGAATGTAATATTTTACATCATTCCTGGCGTGTCGTCGCCTGCATCTCGATGGGAACATTATATACGTCTATAACGTTGTGTATCCTAACCTAACGCAACCAAACATCTGGGATGTAATATTCCTGGCGTGTCGTCGCCTACTTCTGGATGGGGAGATTATATACGTCTATAACGTTATATATCCCAACCTAAGGCAACCTAACATCTCGGATGTAATAGTTGACAACATTCCTTGCGTGTCCGCCAGTACTTCTCGGTGGGAACATTATATACGTCTATAACGTTATATATCCTAGCCTAAGGCCACATAACATGTCGAATGTAATATTTTACAACATTCCTGGCGTTTCGTCGCCTGCTTCTCGATGGGGACATTATATACGTCTATATCGTTGTATATCCTAACCTAAGGCAACCTAACATCTGGGATGTAATATTTTACAACATTCCTGGCGTGTCGTCGCCTGCTTCGCGACGGGGACATAATATACGTCTATAACGTTGTATATCCTTACCTAACGCAACCTAACATCCCGGATGTAATATGTTACAACATTCCTGGAGTGTCGTCGCCTAATTCTGGATAGGGTCATTATGTACATCTATAACCTTGTATATCCTAACCTAAGGCAACCTAGCATCTCGGATGTAATATTTTATAACATTCCTGGCATGTCGGTCCCTACTTCTCGGTGGAAACATTGTATACGTCTATAACGGTATATATCCTAACCTAAGGCAACCTAACATCTCGGATGTAATAGTTGAAAACATTCCTGGCGTGTAGGCCCGTACTTCTCGGTGGGAACATTGTATACGTCTATAACGTTATATATCCTAGCCTAAGGCGACATAACATGTCGAATGTAATATTTTACAACATTCCTGGCGTGTCGTTGCCTACTTCTCGATGGGGACATTATATACGTCTATAACGTTGTATATCCTAACCTGACGCAACCGAACATTTGGGATGTAATATTTTACAAGATTCCTGGCATGTCGGTCCTCAAGTCTCGGTAGGAACATTATATACGTCTATAACGATATATATCCTAACGTAAAGCAACCTAACATCTCGGATGTAATATTTTACAACATTCCTGGCATGTCGGTCCCTACTTTTCGGTGGGAGCATTGTATACGTCTATAACGATATATATCCTAGCCTAAGGCAACCTAACATCTCGGATGTAATATTTTACAACATTCTGGCGTCTCGTCGCCTGCTTCTCGATGGGGACATTATATACGTCTATAACCTTGTATATACTAACCTAACGCAACCTAACATCTGGGGTGTAATATTTTACAACATTCCTGGCATGTCGGTCCCTACGTGTCGGTGGGAACTTTATATACGTCTATAACGATATATATCCTAACCTAAGGGAACTTTACATCTCAGATGTAATATTTTACAACATTCCTGGCATGTCGGGCCCTACTTCTCGGTGGGAACATTGTATACGTCTATAACGATGTATATCCTAGCCTAAGGCGACCTAACATGTCGAATGTAATATTTTACATCATTCCTGGCGTGTCGTCGCCTGCTTCTCGATGGGAACATTATATACGTCTATAACGTTGTGTATCCTAATCTAACGCAACCAAATATCTGGGATGTAATATTCCTGGCGTGTCGTCGCCTACTTCTGGATGGGGACATTATATACGTCTATAACGTTATATATCCTAGCCTAAGGCCACCTAACATGTCGAATGTAATATTTTACAACATTCCTGGCGTGTCGTCGCCTACTTCTGGATGGGGACATTATATACGTCTATAACGTTATATATCCTAACCTAAGGCAACCTAAGATCTCGGATGTAATAGTTGACAACATTCCTGGCGTGTCCGCCCGTACTTCTCGGTGGGAACATTATATACGTCTATAACGTTACATATCCTAGCCTAAGGCCACCTAACATGTCGAATGTAATATTTTACAACATTCCTGACGCGTCGGCCCCTATTTTTCGGTGGGAACATTATATACGTCTATAACGTTATATATCCTAGTCTAAAGCCACCTAACATGTCGAATGTAATATCTTACAACATTCCTGACGCGTCGGCCCCTATTTTTCGGTGGGAACATTATATACGTCTATAACGTTATATATCCTAGTCTAAGGCGACCTAACATGTCGAATGTAATATTTTACATCATTCCTGGCGTGTCGTCGCCTGCTTCTCGATGGGGACATAATATACGTCTATAACGTTGTATATCCTAACCTAACGCAACCTAACACCTGGGATGTAATATTTTACAACATTCCTGGCGTGTCGTCGCCTGCTTCTCGACGGGGAAACAATATACGTCTATAACGTTGTATATCCTTACCTAACGCAACCTAACATCTGGGATGTAATATTTTACAACATTCCTGGCGTGTCGTCGCCTACTTCTCGATGGGGACATAATATACGTCTATAACGTTGTATATCCTTAAGTAACGCAACCTAACATCCGGGATGTAATATGTTACAACATTCCTGGAGTGTCGTCGCCTAATTCTGGATAGGGTCATTATGTACATCTATAACCTTGTATATCCTAACCTAAGGCAACCTAGCATCTCGGATGTAATATTTTATAACATTCCTGGCGTGTCGGTCCCTACTTCTCGGTGGAAACATTGTATACGTCTATAACGGTATATATCCTAACCTAAGGCAACCTAACATCTCGGATGTAATAGTTGAAAACATTCCTGGCGTGTAGGCCCGTACTTCTCGGTGGGAACATTGTATACGTCTATAACGTTATATATCCTAGCCTAAGGCGACATAACATGTCGAATGTAATATTTTACAACATTCCTGGCGTGTCGTTGCCTACTTCTCGATGGGGACATTATATACGTCTATAACGTTGTATATCCTAACCTGACGCAACCGAACATTTGGGATGTAATATTTTACAAGACTCCTGGCATGTCGGTCCTCAAGTCTCGGTAGGAACATTATATACGTCTATAACGATATATATCCTAACCTAAAGCAACCTAACATCTCGGATGTAATACTTTACAACATTCCTGGCATGTCGGTCCCTACACCTACGTGGGAACATACTATACGTCTATGACGTTGTATATCCTAACCTAAGGGAACCTAACATCGCGGATGTAATAGTTGACAACATTCCTGGCGTGTCCGCCCGTACTTCTCGGTGGGAACATTATATACGTCTATAACGTTATATATCCTAGCCTAAGGCCACATAACATGTCGAATGTAATACTTTACAACATTCCTGGCGTGTCGTCGCCTACTTCTCGATGGGGACATTATATACATCTATAACCTTGTATATCCTAACCTAAGGCAGCCTAACATCTTGGATGTAATATTTTACAACATTCCTGGCATGTCGGTCCCTACATCTCGGTGGGAACATACTATACGTCTATAACGTTGTATATCCTAACCTAAGGGAACCTAACATCTCGGGTGTAATATTTTACAATATTCCTGACGCGTCGGCACCTATTTTTCGGTGGGAACATTATATACGTCTATAACGTTATATATCCTAGCCGAAGGCGACCTAACATGTCGAATGTAATATTTTACAACATTCCTGGCGTGTCGTCGCCTGCTTCTCGATGGGGACATTATATACGTCTATATCGTTGTATATCCTAACCTAAAGCAACCTAACATCTGGGATGTAATATTATACAAGATTCCTGGCATGTCGTTCCCCAAGTCTCGGTAGGAACATTATATACGTCTATAACGATATATATCCAAACCGAATTGAACCTAACATCTCGGATGTAATATTTTACAACATTCCGGGCTTGTCGTCGCCTGCTTCTCGATGGGGACATTATATACGTCTATAACGTTGTATATCCTTACCTAACGCAACCTAACATCCCGGATGTAATATGTTACAACATTCCTGGAGTGTCGTCGCCTAATTCTGGATAGGGTCATTATGTACATCTATAACCTTGTATATCCTAACCTAAGGCAACCTAGCATCTCGGATGTAATATTTTATAACATTCCTGGCATGTCGGTCCCTACTTCTCGGTGGAAACATTGTATACGTCTATAACGGTATATATCCTAACCTAAGGCAACCTAACATCTCGGATGTAATAGTTGAAAACATTCCTGGCGTGTAGGCCCGTACTTCTCGGTGGGAACATTGTATACGTCTATAACGTTATATATCCTAGCCTAAGGCGACATAACATGTCGAATGTAATATTTTACAACATTCCTGGCGTGTCGTTGCCTACTTCTCGATGGGGACATTATATACGTCTATAACGTTGTATATCCTAACCTGACGCAACCGAACATTTGGGATGTAATATTTTACAAGATTCCTGGCATGTCGGTCCTCAAGTCTCGGTAGGAACATTATATACGTCTATAACGATATATATCCTAACGTAAAGCAACCTAACATCTCGGATGTAATATTTTACAACATTCCTGGCATGTCGGTCCCTACTTTTCGGTGGGAGCATTGTATACGTCTATAACGATATATATCCTAGCCTAAGGCAACCTAACATCTCGGATGTAATATTTTACAACATTCTGGCGTCTCGTCGCCTGCTTCTCGATGGGGACATTATATACGTCTATAACCTTGTATATACTAACCTAACGCAACCTAACATCTGGGGTGTAATATTTTACAACATTCCTGGCATGTCGGTCCCTACGTGTCGGTGGGAACGTTATATACGTCTATAACGATATATATCCTAACCTAAGGGAACTTTACATCTCAGATGTAATATTTTACAACATTCCTGGCATGTCGGGCCCTACTTCTCGGTGGGAACATTGTATACGTCTATAACGATGTATATCCTAGCCTAAGGCGACCTAACATGTCGAATGTAATATTTTACATCATTCCTGGCGTGTCGTCGCCTGCTTCTCGATGGGAACATTATATACGTCTATAACGTTGTGTATCCTAATCTAACGCAACCAAATATCTGGGATGTAATATTCCTGGCGTGTCGTCGCCTACTTCTGGATGGGGACATTATATACGTCTATAACGTTATATATCCTAGCCTAAGGCCACCTAACATGTCGAATGAAATATTTTACAACATTCCTGGCGTGTCGTCGCCTACTTCTGGATGGGGACATTATATACGTCTATAACGTTATATATCCTAACCTAAGGCAACCTAAGATCTCGGATGTAATAGTTGACAACATTCCTGCCGTGTCCGCCCGTACTTCTCGGTGGGAACATTATATACGTCTATAACGTTACATATCCTAGCCTAAGGCCACCTAACATGTCGAATGTAATATTTTACAACATTCCTGACGCGTCGGCCCCTATTTTTCGGTGGGAACATTATATACGTCTATAACGTTATATATCCTAGTCTAAAGCCACCTAACATGTCGAATGTAATATTTTACAACATTCCTGGCGTGTCGTCGCCTACTTCTCGATGGCGACATTATATACATCTATAACCTTGTATATCCTAACCTAACGCAACCTAACATCTCGGATGTAATATTTTACAACATTCCTAGCATGTCGGTCCCTACATCTCGGTGGGAACATACTATACGTCTATAACGTTGTATATCCTAACCTAAGGCAACCTAACATCTCGGATGTAATAGTTGACAACATTCCTGGCGTGTCCGCCCGTACTTCTCGGTGAGAACATTATATACGTCTATAACGTTATATATCCTAGTCTAAGGCAACCTAACATGTCGAATGTAATACTTTACAACATTCCTGGCGTGTCGTCGCAAACTTCTCGATGGCGACATTATATACATCTATAACCTTGTATATCCTAACCTAACGCAACCTAACATCTCGGATGTAATATTTTACAACATTCCTAGCATGTCGGTCCCTACATCTCGGTGGGAACATACTATACGTCTATAACGTTGTATATCCTAACCTAAGGCAACCTAACATCTCGGATGTAATAGTTGACAACATTCCTGGCGTGTCCGCCCGTACTTCTCGGTGAGAACATTATATACGTCTATAACGTTATATATCCTAGCCTAAGGCCACCTAACATGTCGAATGTAATATTTTACAACATTCCCGTCGCGTCGGCCCCTATTTTTCGGTGGGAACATTATATACGTCTATAACGTTATATATCCTAGTCTAAGGCAACCTAACATGTCGAATGTAATACTTTACAACATTCCTGGCGTGTCGTCGCCTACTTCTCGATGGGGACATTATATACATCTATAACCTTGTATATCCTAACCTAAGGCAACCTAACATCTCGGATGTAATATTTTACAACATTCCTGGCATGTCGGTGCCTACGTCTCGGTGGGAACATTATATACGTCTATAACGATATATATCCTAACCTAAGGCAACCTAACACCTCGGATGTAATAGTTGACAACATTCCTGGCGTGTAGGCCCGTACTTCTCGGTGGGAACATTGTATACGTCTATAACGTTATTTATCACAGCCTAAGCCGACCTAACATGTCGAATGTAATATTTTACATCATTCCTGGCGTGTCGTCGCCTGCATCTCGATGGGAACATTATATACGTCTATAACGTTGTGTATCCTAACCTAACGCAACCAAACATCTGGGATGTAATATTCCTGGCGTGTCGTCGCCTACTTCTGGATGGGGAGATTATATACGTCTATAACGTTATATATCCCAACCTAAGGCAACCTAACATCTCGGATGTAATAGTTGACAACATTCCTTGCGTGTCCGCCAGTACTTCTCGGTGGGAACATTATATACGTCTATAACGTTATATATCCTAGCCTAAGGCCACATAACATGTCGAATGTAATATTTTACAACATTCCTGGCGTTTCATCGCCTGCTTCTCGATGGGGACATTATATACGTCTATATCGTTGTATATCCTAACCTAAGGCAACCTAACATCTGGGATGTAATATTTTACAACATTCCTGGCGTGTCGTCGCCTGCTTCGCGACGGGGACATAATATACGTCTATAACGTTGTATATCCTTACCTAACGCAACCTAACATCCGGGATGTAATATTTTACAACATTGCTGGAGTGTCGTCGCCTACTTCTGGATAGGGTCATTATGTACATCTATAACCTTGTATACCCTAACCTAAGGCAACCTAACATCTCGGATGTAATATTTTACAACATTCCTGGCATGTCGGTCCCTACTTTTCGGTGGGAGCATTGTATACGTCTATAGCGATATATATCCTAGCCTAAGGCAACCTAACATCTCGGATGTAATATTTTACAACATTCTGGCGTCTCGTCGCCTGCTTCTCGATGGGGACATTATATACGTCTATAACCTTGTATATACTAACCTAACGCAACCTAACATCTGGGGTGTAATATTTTACAACATTCCTGGCATGTCGGTCCCTACGTGTCGGTGGGAACGTTATATACGTCTATAACGATATATATCCTAACCTAAGGGAACTTTACATCTCAGATGTAATATTTTACAACATTCCTGGCATGTCGGGCCCTACTTCTCGGTGGGAACATTGTATACGTCTATAACGATGTATATCCTAGCCTAAGGCGACCTAACATGTCGAATGTAATATTTTACATCATTCCTGGCGTGTCGTCGCCTGCTTCTCGATGGGAACATTATATACGTCTATAACGTTGTGTATCCTAATCTAACGCAACCAAATATCTGGGATGTAATATTCCTGGCGTGTCGTCGCCTACTTCTGGATGGGGACATTATATACGTCTATAACGTTATATATCCTAGCCTAAGGCCACCTAACATGTCGAATGAAATATTTTACAACATTCCTGGCGTGTCGTCGCCTACTTCTGGATGGGGACATTATATACGTCTATAACGTTATATATCCTAACCTAAGGCAACCTAAGATCTCGGATGTAATAGTTGACAACATTCCTGCCGTGTCCGCCCGTACTTCTCGGTGGGAACATTATATACGTCTATAACGTTACATATCCTAGCCTAAGGCCACCTAACATGTCGAATGTAATATTTTACAACATTCCTGACGCGTCGGCCCCTATTTTTCGGTGGGAACATTATATACGTCTATAACGTTATATATCCTAGTCTAAAGCCACCTAACATGTCGAATGTAATATTTTACAACATTCCTGGCGTGTCGTCGCCTACTTCTCGATGGCGACATTATATACATCTATAACCTTGTATATCCTAACCTAACGCAACCTAACATCTCGGATGTAATATTTTACAACATTCCTAGCATGTCGGTCCCTACATCTCGGTGGGAACATACTATACGTCTATAACGTTGTATATCCTAACCTAAGGCAACCTAACATCTCGGATGTAATAGTTGACAACATTCCTGGCGTGTCCGCCCGTACTTCTCGGTGAGAACATTATATACGTCTATAACGTTATATATCCTAGCCTAAGGCCACCTAACATGTCGAATGTAATATTTTACAACATTCCTGTCGCGTCGGCCCCTATTTTTCGGTGGGAACATTATATACGTCTATAACGTTATATATCCTAGTCTAAGGCAACCTAACATGTCGAATGTAATACTTTACAACATTCCTGGCGTGTCGTCGCCTACTTCTCGATGGGGACATTATATACATCTATAACCTTGTATATCCTAACCTAAGGCAACCTAACATCTCGGATGTAATATTTTACAACATTCCTGGCATGTCGGTGCCTACGTCTCGGTGGGAACATTATATACGTCTATAACGATATATATCCTAACCTAAGGCAACCTAACACCTCGGATGTAATAGTTGACAACATTCCTGGCGTGTAGGCCCGTACTTCTCGGTGGGAACATTGTATACGTCTATAACGTTATTTATCACAGCCTAAGCCGACCTAACATGTCGAATGTAATATTTTACATCATTCCTGGCGTGTCGTCGCCTGCATCTCGATGGGAACATTATATACGTCTATAACGTTGTGTATCCTAACCTAACGCAACCAAACATCTGGGATGTAATATTCCTGGCGTGTCGTCGCCTACTTCTGGATGGGGAGATTATATACGTCTATAACGTTATATATCCCAACCTAAGGCAACCTAACATCTCGGATGTAATAGTTGACAACATTCCTTGCGTGTCCGCCAGTACTTCTCGGTGGGAACATTATATACGTCTATAACGTTATATATCCTAGCCTAAGGCCACATAACATGTCGAATGTAATATTTTACAACATTCCTGGCGTTTCATCGCCTGCTTCTCGATGGGGACATTATATACGTCTATATCGTTGTATATCCTAACCTAAGGCAACCTAACATCTGGGATGTAATATTTTACAACATTCCTGGCGTGTCGTCGCCTGCTTCGCGACGGGGACATAATATACGTCTATAACGTTGTATATCCTTACCTAACGCAACCTAACATCCGGGATGTAATATTTTACAACATTGCTGGAGTGTCGTCGCCTACTTCTGGATAGGGTCATTATGTACATCTATAACCTTGTATACCCTAACCTAAGGCAACCTAACATCTCGGATGTAATATTTTATAACATTCCTGGCATGTCGGTCCCTTCATCTCACTGGGAACATACTATACGTCTATAACGTTGTATATCCTAACCTACGGCAACGTAACATCTCGGATGTAATATTTTACAACATTCCTGACGCGTCGGCCCCTATTTTTCGGTGGGAACATTATATACGTCCATAACGTTATATATCCAAGCCTAAGGCCACCTAACATGTCGAAAGTAATATTTTACAACATTCCTGGCGTGTCGTCGCCTGCTTCTCGGTGGGGACATTATATACGTCTATAACGTTGTATATCCTAACCTAAAGCAACCTAACATCTGGGATGTAATATTTTACAAGATTCCTGGCATGTCGGTCCCCAAGTCTCAGTAGGAACATTATATACGTCTATAACGATATATATCCAAACCGAAGGGAACATAACATCTCGGATGTAATATTTTACAACATTCCTGGCGTGTCGTCGCCTGCTTCTCGATGGGGACATAATATACATCTATAACGTTGTATATCCTAACCTAACGCAACCTAACACCTGGGATGTAATATTTTACAACATTCCTGGCGTGTCGTCGCCTGCTTCTCGACGGGGAAACAATATACGTCTATAACGTTGTATATCCTTACCTAACGCAACCTAACATCTGGGATGTAATATTTTACAACATTCCTGGCGTGTCGTCGCCTACTTCTCGATGGGGACATAATATACGTCTATAACGTTGTATATCCTTAAGTAACGCAACCTAACATCCGGGATGTAATATGTTACAACATTCCTGGAGTGTCGTCGCCTAATTCTGGATAGGGTCATTATGTACATCTATAACCTTGTATATCCTAACCTAAGGCAACCTAGCATCTCGGATGTAATATTTTATAACATTCCTGGCGTGTCGGTCCCTACTTCTCGGTGGAAACATTGTATACGTCTATAACGGTATATATCCTAACCTAAGGCAACCTAACATCTCGGATGTAATAG